>CAWUFW010013256.1:0-486983 GCA_963921515.1 Calotriton arnoldi | reverse complement strand
AAGTCTTCATGTTCTAAGTGGAAGTACCTAGAGAGTCCATCTGCATTGGCATGGTTACTCCCAGGTCTATGTTCCACTGTAAAGTCCATCCCCTGTAGGGAAATGGACCACCTAAGCAGTTTGGGGTTTTCACCCTTCATTTGTTTTAGCCATAAGAGGGGCTTATGGTCTGTCTGAACCAGGAAGTGTGTACCAAACAAGTATGGCCTCAACTTCTTCAGAGCCCAGACCACAGCAAAGGCCTCCCTCTCTATGGCTGACCAACGTTTCTCTCTAGGGGTCAGCCTTCTGCTAATGAAAGCCACTGGCTGATCCTGACCTTCTTCATTCAATTGTGACAGTACAGCCCCTACCCCCAATTCAGATGCATCAGTTTGAACAATGAACTTCTTGGAGTAATCAGGACTCTGTAGAATGGGAGCAGTGCACATGGCCTGCTTCAGGTCATCAAATGCCTTTTGACAGCTAACTGTCCACTGAACCTTTTTGGGCATTTTCTTAGAAGTTAAGTCATTCAGGGGTGTCACTATTGATCCATACCCCTTGACAAATCTCCTATAGTACCCAGTCAGGCCTAAGAAGGCTCTCACCTGAGTCTGGGTAGTGGGAGCAGTCCAGTTCATGATAGTCTGGATCTTGCTCTGCAAAGGTTGAACCTGGCCTCCACCCACAAGGTGGCCCAGGTACACAACCAGACTCTGCCCTATCTGGCACTTAGTGGCCTTGATAGTCAGGCCTGCCTTTTGCAGGGCCTGTAAAACATTCCTGAGGTGGACCAGGTGATCCTCCCAGGTGGAGCTAAAGACAGCAATATCATCTAGATATGCTGCACTATAGGCTTCCAGACCTGTGAGAACTGTGTTCACCAACCTCTGGAAAGTGGCAGGTGCATTCTTCAGACCAAAGGGCATTACCACAAATTGATAATGCCCACTAGGGGTTGAGAATGCTGTTTTGGGCTTTGCAGTATCAGCTAGTCTGATCTGCCAGTAGCCAGCTGTCAAGTCAAATGTGCTGAGATATTTGGCTGAGGCCAAAGTATCTATGAGCTCATCTGCCCTTGGTATTGGATGGGCATCAGTCCTAGTGACTGCATTGAGACCCCTGTAGTCCACACAAAACCTCATCTCTCTTTTTCCGCCACTGGTGTGAGGTTTTGGCACAAGGACCACTGGACTAGCCCAACGGCTATCTGAGGGTTCAATAACTCCCAATTCCAACATTTTCTGGACTTCAGTCCTGATACAGTCCCTGACATGGTCAGGTTGCCTATAAATCTTATTTTTAATAGGCAGACTGTCCCCAGTGTCCACTTCATGAGTGCACCAGGTGGTCTGACTGGGTGTCAGTGAAAACATATGTCTAAACTGATTGAGAACTTGCCTACAATCAGTTTGTTGCTGGGTAGTGAGGCTGCCTGCCAAGGCTACACCATCTACTGACCCATCGTCAGGGTTCTGTGAGAGCAGGTCAGGGAGTGGGTCACTCTCTTCTTCCTGCCCTTCATCAGTAGCCATGAGCAAGCCCATGTCTGCCCTGTCCACATATGGTTTTAACCTGTTGACATGGAGAACCCTGTGGGGACTCCTGGGTGTTCCTAGGTCTACTAAGTAGGTAACCTCACCCTTCTGCTCAACAATAGTGTGGGGTCCACTCCATTTGTCTTGGAGAGCTGCTGGGGCCACTGGCTCCAAAACCCACACCTTCTGTCCTGGCTGGTAAACAGTCAGAACAGCCTTTTGGTCATGCCAGGCCTTTTGAAGTTCCTGGCTAGCCTCAAGGTTTTTGGTTGCCTTTTTCATGTACTCAGCCATCCTGGAGCGGAGACCAAGTACATAGTCCACTATATCTTGCTTTGGGGGCTTGAGAGGTAACTCCCATCCTTCCTTCACCAAGCACAGTGGACCCCTCACAGGGTGGCCAAACAGAAGTTCAAAAGGGCTGAAACCAACCCCCTTCTGAGGCACCTCCCTATATGCGAATAAAAGGCAGGGCAAGAGTATGTCCCATCTACGCCTAAGCTTTTCTGGGAGCCCTTTAATCATGCCCTTCAAGGTTTTGTTGAATCTCTCAACTAAACCATTGCATTGTGGGTGATAGGGTGTGGTGAACTTATAAGTCACTCCACACTCCTTCCATATTGCTTTTAAGTACCCAGACATGAAGTTAGCACCCCTGTCTGATACTACCTCCTTAGGAAAGCCCACTCTTGAGAAAATTCCCAGGAGGGCCCTTGCCACCACAGGTGCTGTAGTGGTCCTGAGGGGAATAGCTTCTGGGTACCTGGTGGCATGATCCACTACCACCAGGATAAACCTGTGCCCAGAGGCTGTTTGGGGATCCATGGGACCAACAATGTCAATCCCTACCCTTTCAAAGGGCACCCCCACCACAGGTAGTGGTATCAGGGGGCCTTTGTAGTGCCACCTGCCTTGCCACTGGCTTGGCAGGTTACACAGGAGCGACAAAACTCCTTGCTGTCTTCAGACATGTGGGGCCAGTGAAAGTGAGGGACAATTCTGTCCCAAGTCTTGTTCTGGCCCAGGTGACCTGCTAAGGGAATATCATGGGCTAGGGTCAATAGGAAGCCCCTGAACTTCAGAGGTATAACCAACCTCCTGGTAGCACCAGGCTTGGGGTCTCTACTCTCTGAGTACAGGAGTCCATCACCCCAATACACTGTATGGGGACCACTAGCTTTCCCAGCAGCCTCAGCAGCAGCTTGCTGTCTGAGGGGTTCAAGGGAGGGGCAGCTCTGCTGCTCCTGGCTCAGATCTGCCCTAGAAGGTCCCCCTGTCCCCAAGAACTCAACCTGGTCAGGTTCAAGTTCCTCTGGGACAGTTCCTTCTTCAGGGCTGAGATCATCCCTCTCAAGGGACTGATCTTCCTCCTGAGCCAAGGGGGAAGGCACTGCCTTAACCCTACTACTCCTCCTCTTGGAAGGCACTTGGTCCATTCTTCCAGAATCCAAGGCCTGTTCAGTGCTAGACATTTTGGCTTGTGACCTGGTCACAGCAAACACATCTGCAGGGATCCCCAGCATTTCTGCATGGGTCCTGAGCTCCACTTCTGCCCAAGCAGAATTCTCTAAGTCATTGCCAAGCAAGCATTCGACTGGTAGGTTTGCACTCACCACAACCTTCTTAAGGCCAGTTACCCCTCCCCAGGAGAAGTTAACAACTGCCAGAGTATGGTCTGTTCTGACATTGCTAGCATTGGTCACTTGGTACATTTCACCAAGTATAACTTGCCCAGGATTCACAAGGTCTTGTGTCACCATTGTGACACTTGCCCCTGTGTCCCTAAATGCCAAAGCCTCACGTCCATTGATTAAAGGCTGTTGTCTGTACTTGCCCAGATTACTGGGACTCACAGTGGAGGTCACATCCATGCCTCCATCACAGACTAACACAGCCTGAGTCAGTTCTCTGACTAGGTCAGAGCCCAACTCAGTACCCAGGGTGAACCCTACTAAACCCTTGGCTGGAGCACTCCCACCAACTGTACTAGGGGGAACAGGTGCCTTAGGGGCATTGGTGGGTGCTGGACTGGAGTCTTTGGACTTGGTGCAATCACTGGTCCAGTGGGTCTTTTGCTTACAGACCTTGCACCATGGTTTTCTTTGGCCTTTCCCTTTGGTAGACTGTGAATCCCCACCAGAAGAAGATTTTTGGGGGCCTGATGAAGACTTTTGATATTTACCCTTCTCCCCACCCTTTTCAGAGTTCTTAGCATCCTGCTTCTTGGTTTCCCCACCTTGGTTCTGTACCTTCTGCTTCACCCTGGTTCTGACCCATTTGTCTGCCTTCTTTCCCAATTCTTGGGGAGAGGTCAGATCAGAGTCTACCAGGTATTGATGCAACAGCTGATTTTGACAGTTATTAAGAATCTGCTCCCTCATTATCAGATTGTACAATCCTGAGAAGTCACACACCTTACTGCCCATCAACCAGCCTTCCAGAGCCTTGGCAGAACAATCCACATAGTCTACCCAGTCTTGAGTCTGTGCTTTTTGGGTATCTCTGAACTTCAACCTGTACTGTTCAGTGGTTAGGCCAAACCCATCAATAAGAGCACTCTTCAAGACCTTGTAATTATCAGCATCCTCCTCTCTAACAGTGAGGAGCTTATCTCTACCTTTGTCTGCAAAGGAGAGCCACAAGATTGCTGCCCACTGCTCCTGAGGGACCTTCTGTACCTTACAGGCCCTCTCTAGAGCAGTTATCCACTTGTGGATGTCATCCCCATTCTGATAGGGAGGGACAATCTTGCTCAGGTTCCTATGGTCATAGGACCTTTCCCTATCTCTAGGGACATGGCTGCCACCATGGGACTCTAGTCCCAACTTTCTTCTCTCTCTAAAGAGATCTAGGGACTCCCTGTCTATGGCCAGTTGCTTCTTTTTGATTTCAAGCTGAGCTTCCTCATATTGAACCAGCCTCTTTCTTCTCTCATGAGAGGATTCCCTCCTATGAGATGAGACAGAGCTCCCTATGGAGGTGCCAGAGTGGTTAGACTCCTGAGAAGGAGACCTAGACCTTCTGGGCACACTCATAATCCTTCCTGGGGTGACAAAGAGGGCATCATTCTGATCATCCTCTTCATCTTCCTCAGGAGGGATTGGATTATCCAGGTCAGGGCCATTGTCGCCCTCCTGGCCAGTTTCAGAGGGGGGGCTGGGGGTACTGGTACCCCTGGTCCCATCCTCATCATCTGCCCCACCCTCAGCTCCTACCCCTTCAGTCCCAAGGGCTTACTAAGGTAATTAAGCCACCAACAACTCCTTGAGGTGTTGGGTGGTGGGGCTTTGGCCTGTCCTTATTTTTCTCAAGTTGCATAAAGCTCTCAATTCCAAGAATGGGAGTGTATCATACTTGGAGGGTGGAAGCTCAGTGGCTTCCTGCAAGGATTCTTTAGATCCTACCCTTAAAGACATTACTAGTGTGGTGTGGTGTATGCACTACCTACTCTAGTGTGGCCTACTAAACTCTCTTGAGTTGTAGAAAGGGTTGTGCTATCCCTTAACACACAACTCTAAGTTCAGTAGAACTTACTGTATTCTAAGCTTAAATTATATGTACCTTAGGTACCTTTAGTGGTTTTCAGTTGATCAATTCAATTGAGATTATCTGGTAAAACAATAGCAAGCTGGAATCCCACACGCTGCACACCAATGTGAGAAGTTGGCCTGGTATATGCTGTCCACTAAATATAGTGGGCACCTTGCACCAGTCCAAACAACCCCTTATTGGAGATAGGTTAAAGACAACCTTATTGAAAGCTATCCTAGTGGTAGCTATGGAGAGCAGCCTTCAGGCTAAGTCTTGAAGGAATGTAAAGCAGCTTGTTTTACCAGTCTATAATCTCTTGAGTGATCAAATGAAAGAGCACCACACCAGGTATATATTCAAAATATATGTATTTATTGCTAAACACACCCCTCTAGTCTCTTTATGAGGCTAGAGTTCGAAGTACATAAGTTAGAAGTTATTTAAACACAGTAATAGCACAAATACACGTTTGGGCCCTAGGGGCGTACCAAACCATATACCAATAAAGTGGTATAAGAACCACGACTGAACTAGACACTAGGCCTAGAGCCTCTAGAAGTGCTTGGACCACAAGGAACCACCCAAGGTAGTGACACAGGGGACCCACGGGGGACGCGTGCAGTGTAAATACACAACCGCGATACGCCGTTGACTTCTATGGAGAAAGTCGTGATCGGGAAATTAAAGAAAAGGGACACTTAAAGGAGGACTTGGAGCAAACCCTTTGAGATCTAGGACTTTGAAGAGTCTCTACCCACGGGAGCACCGGAGTACTCGTGTTACCTCACCCAGGGAAGCCGGGTGCATAGGTGCCTTTCGGGGTCGGGTTTCGTCGTCGATTTGAATGGCGATCTGCTGCAAAGTGCTGCTGGCGACCAAGTGAAAAGTGTCCGGGTGGATCCAAGAGTGGATCGGAGTTCTGAAGAACCTGAAAGCAGAGGGGACAGAGTCTGGGTCACTAGCCAGTGACCAGGAAGGCGATGGACAGATGCCCACCGATGTCGAGTGCTTCAGGTGCGTTGACGGTCGTCTTGACTCTTCAGCCACGAGGTCCAGGAGGCGTTGTTGGCAACCAGGAGCAGGATTCTGGCTGGTACACAATGTCTGTCGAGAGCTGAGGTGTCAGCGACCGGATTGGACCCAACAAGCCTTGGCAACGGCAAGTCTCGATGCAGAAGAAGATTCGTTGATGGTGCAGACCAGCAAGGTCTGGGGAACTCACCCAGCGAGGGTAAGTGAGGGCAGGCCTGGAGCAACCAGGATGCCAAGTTATAAAAAGATTGGCCTTCGTTAAGGGCTACTAGCCAACGGGCTAGCGACCGCGAAGGAGCCTCGAGATGCCGCACGTGGATCTGGCTCACAGGACACTCGTGGAGTGGAGGCCAGTGATCTTCGGTGCAGTTGGTGCTGGAGGCTAGGGCTACTGGGAGCCCAAAGCACGACTTCGGGGAAGACCTAGAAGAGGATGCACTTGCAAATGTGCTCGGTGTCCAGGGGTCACGGTCTCAATTCACCCACGATAGCCACGGGCCTTAGCTTTGCTGGGGACTCAGGGTAGCCTCGGGGAAGTCTGAGAATCCACCTCTGGTGATGCGATGACTTCGGCGTCCGATGGGAGCTTCAGAAATGCGAACCAGACAGATGCTTCTTTGGTGCCTGCCAAGCAGGGGAGTCACTCCTTGACCCCAAGGGAGATTCTTCTGTCCTCTAATCGTGAGTAGAGCGTCGAAGGTCCAGGATTCAGTTTCAGAGTTTCGTCCAGGGATAATCTAAAGTCCTAAGGACTGGGTTCCTATACTTATACTAAGGATAGGGGTTGGACTACTCTGTGGCCCCACCTATGGGTGGGTCAGGGCAGAGGGGTGGCTACACCCCTTTCCCTTTGTCCAGTTCACGCCAAAGCAGGGGCTGCAAGCCCCTGATCTGGTTTGAACTGGGGTATGCACTAGGGACACCAAGTGTGCCCCCAGTGCAGGACTTCAAAGCACCCGAAAGTGCTCCCGCCCAGCCCCAATACACATTATCCTGTCTGGGGAGGTGGTCACACCTCCCTGGGACAGGAAACCTATTGTCCAGGCCTCCCCTGCCGGAGTTTTGTCCAGCAGCAGGAGGCCAGACTCGTGTCTGTGGCAGCAGCATCCATTTTGTGATGCCAGGGCTTTGGAAAGAAGTTACCGGGCTAGCCAGAGTTAACATGTCTTTCCCTCTAGAAGGGTGGAATGCTACCCCCGCCGCCAGAATTGGCGGGGGGTAGTATTCCAAGATGTTTGACACCCAACACGACATGTTTAGGTGCAGCCATTCCAAAGTTAGCATTTAACGCGAGGTTATAATGCGCTTAAGAGTATATGGTC
The DNA here is from genome assembly GCA_963921515.1 of Calotriton arnoldi. Classification (NCBI taxonomy): domain Eukaryota; kingdom Metazoa; phylum Chordata; class Amphibia; order Caudata; family Salamandridae; genus Calotriton; species Calotriton arnoldi. The sequence continues at coordinate 479,578 of CAWUFW010013256.1, read as the reverse complement.
AGGCTGCACTACAAACAGCATCAGAGAAGGGTCTCCGAATGCTGCAGAGGGGCCCTGCTCATGCAGGGGCACCCTCTCACATAGGAACCATGCACTCTGCCTTTAGGATTGATAAGGCCTGCCTTAGGAGTGACTTATAGGTTTATATGTGTGTATGTATTTAGTGATAGAGGTAACCTATATCACAGTAAGGGGTGCATGCACCACCTTACCCAGGCTGCAGTAGAAGACCTGTGGTGTCAGTTTGGATGGCCTTCCAGGGGTGGCATAATACATGCTGCAGCCCCTGGCAGGCCTCTGAGGTACCTATGCCCTTGGTACATAGTATACCATATACTAGGGACTTATAAGGGCATTCCAGATTCCAATCAGTGATGTGCCTAAGGCACATGGAAACCATTTTAGAGAGGAAGCAGCTAGGCTGGGGTTCTGATTAGCAGGGCCCCAGCCAGACTAATGTCGAAAAACAGTGAAGCATCAGCAAAAAGTGGGGGTACCCATGTGAAGCAGATCCTACTCTCCTACATGGATCTCTCCAAAACCTCCCTCTATAAGCGATTAGTGGATGTTGGTCAGGGAAACGTATGAAATGGAAAAAGCTTTGGCTAAAGGAAGGGGTATTCGTTCTCTGACGAAATTAAATGCAATATGGGGGCATCTCACTTTAGAAACATGTTTTATGAAGACTATTATTTGAGACATTGATAATAGCTATGTTTTCGCGATCCCTTCTGCTAAATTGCGTACGTCTGTTAGTTCTAAGCTCTCGAGTCATGCTTTCTTTTCCTTTTTTTTGTTTGATGTAATACTGTGTTAAGCTTGTTGCCCTCTTGTTGACAAATAAAGAAAAAATGTTTAAAAAAAAAAAAAAGGAAAATGCTATCTTGCTGTGTGCGAGTGTGCTCAGTGCCATCTGGCCTAAGTTAAGTGGAGGTTGGGTGGGGGGCCTGCTCCTGTTGTTGGAGGTAACTGCCGGAAACAAACCTGATTAGGCATGCCGCCTCTGAAAGTCTTGTTGTTGCACTCCTCCTTAATTATGCATTTTAACTTTTCTCCTTGATTTTCCAATATCCTTTTTGTTTTTCCATCTACAGGCCCTTTACCCTGCGCCATACTGGGAAAACCAATTCACACTTACAATAACGAATCGCATCTGCCAGGCACCCAAGATTGACAGACACACAGTCCAAGGAAGGACCAAGAGGAATGCGGAGATGCAACTCCCAATTTCCCAATAATATAGTATCATTTCATGTGATTCATTTTTTCTCTTCAATCATTATGACTGTGTGTGTTGTTTATGTTTGCTTATATTTGACTCCTAAAGATATTTTTTAACTTTATTTGCTATCTTTCAAATGAAGCCCGGTACAACAGAACATAAAATGTATGTAACTTGGGTCTCTCTGGGGGCTGACATGCAATTGCATAATTAAAATACTGCCCTGTACTAGTCTAGTACTACTCATCATCAAGTCATCATCATCATGCATGCATTTCCTTTTTCTCCCTTAACAGATTTATGATGGTCGGCTGCCAAGATGAATGTGTGTTGTCCATGTGTAGTGTTTGTCTTTTTCAAACCTTTCCCAAATCCCTCTTCCCAACCATTCATTGAACCCTAATCCTCTTACCCCGGGCTGTGTGATTTATATTGAGCTGTGACTAAATTAAATTTCCACCAATAATTGATCACACACTTGCTGGGGCGGATGTGGTGAAAGCAACACTAACTCAAGGCAGGGCGAGGATCTTCTTCTGCTCTAAGTATATATACTATAGCCCACACTGGCAATATATAGATTAGATTGCCCACACATGCACAGTATTCGACATTCAATTTTTTTTGCAGAGGAACATAATCCATCCTAATTAATTGCCAGCATCAATTCATCATCCTAGTTCCAGCACTAAAGGTTACGCTTGTCCACTTCATAGCTCGAGTCGACTTCAGTTTGTATTGTAACTTGTACTAGGCTAGCCCACCATTCCATTTTATTTTACTTTAGCATTGCTTATCATCATGGTTTCTTGTTTGGCAGTCTTCTTGTGTACTGTACTTCTACTACTCGTTCCCTAGTCTCCCTCAGGTAACTGACTGTCTCATTTTCGTTTTTTTGCAAATGCTACTGTCAGTGTCTACTACTGCTACCACCACCATGGCACCTTGGGAAACCAAACCATCACCATGCAGCCATCGCTTTGCCTAAACATCAATCACAGGTAAGAGAAGAAGTGTGGGGAGACATAATGTATATACTATGGAAATTAATTAATTCACACACCCACACCCTTCCGAGTCCATAGGGGTTTTAGTTGCAGACTGCATAGACTAGAAGGAGAGACTGACAGTATTAGGACAAGTGAGGGTACCGCATCTATCTGTTGGTGTGTTACACTATCGCCAGATTTCAAAAACTGGCTGCGGCCCTGCAGCAAAGGGAACAGTGCGAAGTAAAAGAGTAACCTCCCCAAAAAAGATTCACATCATATGTAAAAAACTATAAATAATTTATTCCCCTATCAAATAAACTAGAATGAAAGAAAGAAACCCACAACATCTGACCCACCCTGTCCCTAACCCCAACCAATGTCCAGTAAAAAAAGTCCAATTGTCCATAAATGGCCATAAAAAAAGAACAGCCAAGCTTTCCCCAACTCCCACATTCCCACCTTCTCCCCAACAAGTCCCACCCACCAAAAATAATATTAAAAAAGTGGCAAGGGTCCAGACTGAAGTCTAGCAGCGGGCTTGCTGGATCTTGCGCTCTAGGGTGTGGAACCGCTCCTCAATTCTGGCCTCTAGGCGCACCATCCGGAGGAGCATGCAGCGCTGACATTTTTTGTAGGAACAACAGGGGTGGGCAGCAGTGTTTGAATAGTGGCGGGCGGCTGCCAGATCACGGCGCCATACCACCCGAGGCACTGGGGGGCCTGGCTGCGGCCAGGGGCACTGCAGGCTGCAGCTGCTGCCTCGTCCTCCTCCTCCTCCGCCAGAACCACCAGCCACCGATATTCGTCCCTGATGGCCTCCAGCTTCCGTTGCCGGGCCCTGTCTGCTAACTCCTGCCTGTTGGGTTAGGAAGGAGTAGCTATATCAAGAAAGAAAAAAGACAATTGTAACCAATACCCCTAGCAAAACAGTAATACAAAATTAAACACATAAAATTATAGTGGCACAGTAGCAATAGCAGTACATAACATTTGTGGTATCCTCACTTCCTCGGCCCCTAAGATTTGAATGTGATTAGAGTTTCAGAGATTAGGCACTATGGAGTAGACAAGAATTATTTTTCTTTTCTCTCTTGTTTAGCTAAATTAACCTTGTATGCATGCCAGCTCAGTCAGCTTGCGCCCTAGACAGACATACTTGTGCCGCAGAATCATGTTACTTTACTACTGTCTGCAGGTGGGGCAGCTGTACTAGACAATTATCTACTTTTCTATTATGGCCATACTCTGTTAAATCAATGGCAAATGCTCAATTTCACTTTCACCCTGGCTACTACAACAAGGCAGATGATATTATTACTAATATGAATGATGATATATGGCACAACGAGAGGTACTACTATTGTTTGATTGTAACCATGCAGCCGATAGGCCACCCATGGCTGACACAGTCGAAATGACATGGGTAGGGAGCAGGAGTGGGCCTCGGAGTCGGAGGGAGGCGATTGATGATGGGTGGGTACATACACAATATATATGTTGTGCTTGCAAACGACTCTGAGTCAAGGGAGTATTGTGAAATACACCTTGAATCAAAAAACTTGAAAAAAAAAACAGTCTTTGTTTATTCTTTTTCCCAGCGATTTTTCCATTTATCATTGCTTTGCTCTTCTAGCATTATGTTTTTTATTCTTCACCCTTGGCTTTGCTACTCTGGCACGGTTTAATTTTCTTTTACATTCTCTTCATCCAGTCTCTACCTATGCTATGATTGAATACCATCCAGGCATCCATCCATTCAAACATGGCTATCATTCTCAATCTCAACTTACCTTTTACCAACAACATACATTTGTCATTTTAACCACCACCCATGCGTCCTTGCTTGCCTTTGAGTTTGACCCATCAAACCCCCGGAGGATTCCTTTCACCTATACAGTTTCAACCACCCAGGCACTGCCAGGCATCCTTTCTTTCACCTTTCACCCATCCTTCAACCACCCATGCATACTATCAGCAACTTATATGCAACCTGGGCCCCCTTCCTTCACCCACGCATCCTTCTCTGCCAGTCATATAGTACATATCACCCATCCTTCCTCCTTCCATCCTTCTTTCCCTTTTCCATTAACCCATCAAGGTCGTCTGACTCTTAGTCTTCTTCATAAAACTTTCTCTGCTGAGTTGAAGATACAAGAGGCCATTAGTTACTCAACTCCCGCTAATGCCAAGTAAAGGGTGTCTTCTTCAACTGTTCACAACAACTTAGTCTCAACAGTACAGAGTGTATACCCTTCCAGCGAGTGTGTGGTCAATTAGCAAAGGAATGTGACTTACCACTGCCCGCCACTGCTGCTGGCTCACCCCCTGCAGCTCCCGCATCAGCTCCCTCCTGACTGGCATCGCCTTCGCCGCTGGCCCCGGCACTGGTAGTCGGTATGCCTAGAAAAAACATTTCACATTTTTTAGATGCCATATACGCCTCCCCCTATTCATTTTTTTCACTAGCAAGATTGAAAATACAATACATACAAAACACATCACTACAATTCTGGTACTACTAGAGCAGTAGAGTAGACAGTATGTCTTATCAAAAATAATAAATTATCCAGTTGGGCATTTTGGTGTTGGGAATTTTTGAAAAGCCTCTCAAGAAGAGGACAACCCAAAGGACTGGACTCAGTGGCTAGAGCTATTGGTGAATCTGAGTTTTTGAAAAGAAAAAGAGTGGCCAACTGGGCGGACAATCGGACATGAGGTCTCTCTTGGTTGGAAAATATAATAATGGTGCCATCCTCCTTCTTCTCCTCATACTTCCTTCCAGCCATGGTGCACGGTAATCAGTTGTTCACCATCAACTGCTGCTAATAAAAATAGTACTAGGCCTAGACGAGAAAAAGTAAAATACACCACTTTGGGGTGTCCAATGTGACCATCATTTGATTTACTGATTGAGAACGAGAAAGTAAAAGCAAGTCTTCTTATCTCAACAAACATGCGTAGAATATCTTACCTGGGCATGCAATCTGCACAGCAAAGTAGTAGTACTAGTAGTAGTAAGGACCAATGGGTTCTCTCAGTCTTTCAGTACCACCACTAGGCAGTCCACAAAATATATAAGGGGAGAGGGAAAGCTGACTGAAAAACCAGAAGAAAGCAAGCTACCGACAGACTAATACAGAGTCAGAGGCAGTTTGATTTCATGTTAAAAAAAACCCAGACACTAGAAATATAAATAACTAAGTTGGTAGGTAATGCAGGGATAACAAGAATTTAGAAACAAATAGATCAAAGAGGATTTGCTAAAAAATAAAATTAGGAAACGGAAATAATAGTTCTAAATAAGGTGCGGTAAAAGTTAGGGAAATATATATTATTATTAACAACAGGAGGACTTACTGGGGCCAGCAGAGCCATCTGCAGAGGAGTGTTCCTGCTGGGAGGCACCTCCAGCTCCTGCACCCGCCTCCGCAGACCCCGTCTTCTTTTTGCCCCTGGATGCTGATCATGTAAGACATAATTAAAGAGACAAAAATTGATTGGTGTTAAATAAATATGAAAAAAATCGCTCCAAAAAGATTTTTGGACAGGAAGCGGCAATTGCAATAACATTGACCTATCTAATCAGATCGACTTGTAGTAGACTAGTATCGCTGTCGGGGAAACAACCTTTACAACGCATCGTTTACAATGCATGCATTTGCAGCGCAAGTTGTTACAACGATGCGTTGTTACATCGCATGCCATTACAACGCAAGTCGTTACAACGACTTGTGGTAGGGGGCGGAAGGTGTTGGATTTGTTGGATTTTCAATCCAACACCTTCCCTACTGTTGCACACACTGGAGTTGGAATAGTAAATAATACTATTCCAAACTCCAGCGCCCGCCCACCGCAAGTCATTGTAATGACTTGCGTTGTAATGCCATGCGATGTAACAATGCGTCGTTGTAACGACTTGCGTTGTAAACGCATGCATTGTAAAGAGTGCTATTCTCGCTGTCGTGGACCGTCCTATCTTTATTATTCCACAGTTCCATTCCGATTCCTGAATCCTGGACCTAAACCTACCTAGCCCGCCTATTCCAAAGACCTTGGAATGAATTGCAAAAAAATTATATTTGCTTCGAAGTTCCGATCTCATTCGCAATCATCTCAACACCCTTTGATGGGCCAATTCACTAAGTCTGCATTTAGTCTTCTTAAATGCATAGGTGGTCGCATGCATATTGCATACACAAAATTGGTTGGTTGCTTGCTATATTCACTCATTATACAAACTACAAAAGGTTCTACGAAGGACTAAGGAGTCAGCACGTGAGAGAGGAGGATGTGTCACGCAGGCCGCTAAATTACCAACTAATACTAAGTAACTAACTAACTGCCACTATCTTAGTGACAGGACAAAGGAAAGGAGTCTCTCTAGTCTGCATTACCTAACTTAATTTCTCTAACCTCTCTTACATAATCAGCCCAAGCAAGCGCAAAGTTGCAAACAAGTAAGATTAGTAGCGCCGGGCACCTGTCTAAAAGAATAACAATCACATAATATAAGATTTTTAAACGTAACTTACCTGCATCTATTCATCAGCAGCATTCTTGCTATTTTGGGAAAAAAATAATGTTCGCAGTAACACAGAACACACAATAGTAATAAATAATGATCTACTCACCAAGCCCCACGACCTCAACACCTAGCAGGTCCAGCAGGTCCTGCTCTCAGTCCAGGATGTCGGACCATCGGTGCATGAGTTGGCTATGGGTGCGCCGGACCTCAGAGCAGCGAAACACTGCCCGGCGCACCCTCGCCCACAGCCGGTTACGCCCTGGATCCCGGACCCAGACCTGCCGCTTGCTGCCAGGGTTAGGGTGAGGTGGCGCTGCACAAAACAAAACAGTGCAGCCACCTCCACCTCAGAAAATAAGGCCCAGGGTTGCACCTCTTCCGGGCAACGTCTTCCGCAAGGAAGGTGGCTCCTGGTCGCACTCTGCGTCGTCTTCTTACTCTTAGCCATGGTTCTGGTGGGCGAGGCGGAAATGAAAATGTAGAAGTAAAAAATACAGTCAGGAGAAGAATTAGGGAAGTAGAAAAAACTAAAAGGCAAGTCAAAGAAAAACAGTACAAATACGCAGTAAAAAAATCGCAAAATATACACTTAGGAAGAGAGAGGGATAGAAAATAAATAAAAAAGATCAGAAAAAAAGTTTTAGGAACAAAGGATTGAAAAGATATAGGGAGGAATCAAAACAGGCCTCAGAACCATAACAAAGAGTAGAAAAACAAGATGGCCGTGCCCATCGGCGACCGCGTGGTGAAGTTCACGATATTTCCCCCGAGCACGCAATCTGCGTTGCCAAACGTCAGAAACATCTTGCGAACGGGTGGAGCCAGCAACTCCACCCGCTCGCGGAACTCCTCGTGGCATCGTGGAGTTTTTTGCCGCTTCGCGGAGTTCCGTGTAGCACCACTACGCGAACTCCGGCCAGGCTTAGTGGATTGGAGTGGAATGGATTGAGTGGTTTGGATTGAAGTGGGGTGTATTGAATTGGTGTGGGGTGAATTGGATTGAGTAGGGCAGATTGGTGAAGGGGTGAGGTGAGATGGATTGAAGTGGGGTGGATTGGGGTTTACTTATAGTATAGATTAAATGAAAGAGAACCACACAAGGTATTTATAAAAAATATGTATTTATTATATAATGCTCTGTAGCATGTTCCAGTATCTCCCACACAGAGGTATACACAAAGTACACAATACTATAGCAAAGAAATCACAGTAAATAGCACTAATACACAGTGGGCCCGGGGGACCAAACCATATACTAAAATAGTGGTGTAAGAACCACGACTCGAGTGAGGACAATGTTAAGAGGAGGTAGAATTGCTGGGACCCCAAGGAACCACCCAAGGTGAGTAGATAGGGACCCCACGGAGAGCGCGTGCAGTGTGTGAACATGACCGTGGGCTCCGTACAAGTCTATGTGCAAGTCCCGGTTGGATTTTTAAAGATTAATGACCCTTCCCAGTGGACTTCAAGGAAACACCGTGGAAGACAGAAGGGTGGAGAGCCACCCCACCTGGGGATACCAAATTACCCAAGTTACCTAACCAAGGGAAGCCGGGTGCATAGGTATGAAGGGGCGTCGGAAACCGCCGTAGAACCCAATGAAGGACTTCGAAGAAGAACCGCTGCTGGAAGAGGAGAAAGTGTCCGTTGGAATCCAAACATGGATTCTTGTTGAAGAGTACCTGAAAGCAGAGGGGACAGAGTCTGGGTCACTTGAGAGTGACCAGGGGCTCGATAGACGAATGCTCACCGATGTCGGGTGCTTCAGGATAGTTGATCGGGTCCTTGACTCTGCAGCTGCGGGTACCAGGCAATGTTGAGGATGACCAGGAGCCAGATGCGAGCTGTCCCACAAACTATTTCGAGTGCTGAGGGGTCGGTATCTGGTGGAAGCACCAACAAGCCTTGGCAAAAGCAACCCATTCAGGAAGTCAAAGAAGTGTACGGTTTGGACCAGCAAGGTCCAGGAGACTCACCACAAGCAGGGGAGTCAGGGCAGGCCCCAAGCAATCAGGGGAATCAAAGGAAATTAAAGATGACCCTCAATTAGACCCACAGGCTGGAGGCACAGGAGTCGCAAGAGGACCTTGGGCAGTTTCACAAAACAACAGGCCACGGAGCACACGGTGCAAGGTGGTTAAAGATCTTTGCAGGAAAAGTTGCCAGAAGTTGGGGCTACTTGGAGCCCATTGTACTTGTTGCAGAATTGCCAACAAGCACATGCACTTGCAAAAGTATGCAGTGCACAGGGGTTCAGGTATTGTATCCCACACGAGGGATTCTGACCTCAAACTCGGAGAGAGGACAGCTCGGACTCTGAGGGATGTAGAAACCCATCTCCTGTGTTGCTGAGCCTTTTGGAGTCCTTAGGAGCTTGGGATCAGCAGACTCATCAGCAGTGTTGCGGTGCCTGCGAATGTAGGGGAGTGACTCCTTCACTCCAAGGGAGATTATCTTCAGGGGTCTTGGATGCTCCACAGGTCCTGCACAGATCCTGTATGGTGCACAGGCAATACAGCAGACTGAGAGGGAGACGAAGTCAGGCCCAAACGAAGTCCAGCGAAGTCCAGAGTGCCCAGACGGTCGAAGTGCAGTAGTTTCAGTTCTGAATCTTGTCCACGATGGTTCTGGACAGGGGGAGGTTACTCCCATGTCCTTTGTCCAGTTTCGTGCCATAGCGGAAGCCAATGGCTCCTAGGACTGGTTTGAACTGGACTATGCACAGGGACACAAAATGTGCCCCTCCTGCAGGTTTTCAGGCACTGGCAAGGGCACCCACCCAGCCCTAATACACTAAATCCTGTCTGGGAGGTGGTCACACCTCCCTGTGACAGGATGCCTATTGTTCTGCCTTCCCCTGCTCGAGCTTGGCTCAGCAGCAGGAGGGCAGAAATGTGTCTCTGGTCGGCAGCAACCATTTTGTGCTGTCCGGAGCTAGAAGGCTGGTACCGGGAACACTGAGGGCCCCACGAAGGGCCTTCCTGGTAGGTGGAATCAAACCTCCCACACCTGTTACCACTGTGGGGGTATGATTCCAACAAGTTTGACACCAAACCCAATAGGGTTGGTTGCAGCCATTTTCGAGATGGTCATCACGCGGGCGCGTAATGCCCCTCTATATATAGTATGTGGCTGCTTCACTGACAACCCAGGAGAATGGACTCTGTAGGCTGCAGGGCTGTTCTGCTCATGCAGGGGCACCCTCTCACTTAGAACCAAGCACCCTGCCATCAGAATTGTAAAGGCCTGCTATAGGGGTGACTTATAGGTTTTAAGTGCAGTGACCCTTAGATATAGTAAACCTATATCTTAAGTAAGTGGTGCATGCACCGACTCACACAGGCTGCAATGGCTGGCCTGTAGTTCTATTTTGAATGGTCTCTCATGGGTGGCATAATCCATGCTGCAGCCCATGGGAGACGTCTGGGGTACCTATGCCCTGGGTACATGTGTACCATATACTAGGGACTGACAAGGGTACTCCAGTATCCAATCTGGGGTGTACCTAAGTACATAACATAACAGTTTAGGGAGAAAGCAGATCCTGATTAGCAGGATCCCAGTCAGACTAGTCAAAAACAGTATTATATCCAGAAAAAAGTAGGGGTAAGCATAAGAAGCAGATCCTACTTTCCTACAACCTCTTATACCCAGGGGTTTTCAGGATCCGGAGAATTGGGAGTCCTGTCACTTGTCACCTCACCAACAGGATTTGGGGCGCAGGGCATGAAACTAGCTGCCACAATAGAGCAATCAGAAGCCATATCAGCAAGAGAGTACCTAGGATCAGATGGCTAGGGAAATCCAGTGATCGGCTTAGGGACAGGCTTAGAATGTGCAATCCCTGGCGCTAGCAGGAACTGATATCAGAGGGGGTCCAGAGACATGAAATGCATGTGCAACACAGTATGTGTACTCTGGGCCAGCTTGCAGAACGAGTGTATATCACATAAGTATATTGCATTTCATCCCCCCAGCCAGTAGGGTGCCAGGAGGCGCATTTGCAGAATGGTGGAGAAAGGGGGCGTGGCCCCCAAGGGCGTCAATGTGGGCCAACTACCCCTCCTGTTACCTTCAGTAAGACCCACACTGTGAAATTGCTGAGAGGTCTTTTTGGCCCTGCCCCCTTTCTCTTCCAGTCTGGAAACATGCCTCCTGGTGCACTGCTAGTTGGGGGATGAGGTCCCCTTGCCTGCTTAGGGTCCTTGGGGCAAACAAGCCCTCCTGTTACCTCCAGTAATACCACACAGCGGGATTGCTAAGAGATCTTCGTAGGCCATGCCCCCTTTCTCCACCACTCTGGAAACGCATCTCCTGGTGTACTGCTGGCTAGGGAATGAAGTCCTCTTGGTTGCTGAGGTACTTTGGGGGAAAAATTTATGTTGAGTATTATGAGGAAACTTTAGATATGGTTACATGGAAAAAGTAATCAAGGTCAATTGATTCCTAAGGACACTTGGTTTGGCTAATTCAGTTGATAGCCTAGCATCCTCAAAAAGCGAGAGGCACATCTTGTTTAAGTCTTTCCTTGACATGGACTGCAATGTTTCGGGGCACTCAAAACATTCTGGGTGCCCCAGATCGTAGCAGATTTGTTTAGCATTTTTTAGCCAAGGAATTTGAAGAAATGCAGTCAGTTAGAGGCAGCCCTCAACCATCTATCGATTTAATAGATTGTCAGCACTGGTCCACACTTCTTTGAGCCACAACAGGATGGGATGTGTATGTACGATGTTAACTAAAAATGGCATACCAAGTACTGTGTGACACACTTGGAATGAACAGCTCTGGGGTAATGCCAGTAAAGATCTAAAAAAAGTATTATCCACATTTTGGAGGGTTTCAGTATACCAGAATCCTCATAGCTCCGCCCCATACAATGCTGTAGAAAGACACTTGGACTTCTAACTGTTAGCATTTTATTAATCAGTTTGAATTGTTACTGAGTTTGCATGCAAAGTTAGACAAAGCAGCAATTAATTTAGTAAAGATTAGCTTCCTAGCATTAATTGAATCCTCCCATGACCCACTCTCTGAAATCTCAGCCCTCAGATATGAAAATGAGGAGGTAAAACTTAACTTTGTGTTGTGAGCAAATAGAACTTGACATCTCATGTTTTCCTACCCACACTGCATTAGAAATGTCTTAGTCAAATTAGTAATTAGACCCAGGTCCTGCATAAACTCTGTTAAAGAGAGCAGTAAGCATTGTAGATCTATACAAGTGCGGGCCATAAGCACTTCCACGTAGCACTTCCATCGTCCACGTAGAGGAGAGCTGAAACCGGACGCCGTCCAATTTGGTGGAGATCATTGCACCCTTTAGACAACATGTTAACCAAGTAGTTAATATAAAGGGTAAATAAACAGGGGCCAAGGACAAATCCCTGTCTCACTGCTTTCTCCACAGCGAACGATAAAGTGCATTCGCCCGTCAAACCGTACCGCATTCTGGCTCTACTTCCTAAACACAGATCTCATAAAAACATAATTATTAAGGGATCTACTCCTAGATCCTCTAAAAAATGCCATAATTTGACATGGATAACACAATTAAACACACTCGATGGGTCCGCAAATGCCAGGAACAGATGACCTTTCTTTCCCTGTGTATAGTTGCCTATTAATAGATTCAAATTTAAACACTGCTCAACCATCCCTAGGCCTTTGTGGAAACCATATTGAGTGTTCAAAAGTATTACTTTGCTTACCACCCAGACCTTCAACCTGTCCAGTATAATTCTACTCATGACCTTTCCCAGAGTGTCAAGTAAGGAGATCGGGCTGTAGCAAGAGGGATTCTTACACTCACCTTCTTTGTGAATCAGAACAATTAAATAATCCAGCCAAGTATTCTTAGGCCCCACACTACAACATGCTCTAAGCACTACAGTTAAAATAGGCCCCCATAGTACGGTATTCTCTTGGGCTTCACAGTCCATGCCGTGCAGGTACATGCTTTGCCGCTCCCATTACAGTGCCTTTCTAAAAGGCACCGCCGTGGGACTGCCAAAGCACTGCCCGCCAGACCACAAATTACCTTGTAGTCAGGAGGGCTGTGTGCAGACGAGTTTGGCAGTGTGGGAGCGGGCGGTGGTGGCCCGTTCCCACACCGCCAAACTCATAATCAGGCCCTTATTCCTTTTCTAACCCAATCCCTTTTCTCATCAATGCTACTGCAACGATCATTCCATCTTTACTGATACTTTGACGTTACCTACTGCAACTGTAGGGAACTGAGTTTCCAGAACGTCTCTTTATGGGAAGTTCAATTTGCTCTTTTTCGAAAAAAGGAACTCTTCATAGGATCTTTTATGGTAGAGTAGGCTCTTAGCTAGTTTAGTGACGGTTTTCCGTTACGGAACACTTTGTATTGATTTAGGCTGACACATCAATTTATTTGGCATTTCTGTAAACTGGATTAATTTGAATAAAGATGACAAACTATACTAATCCTTTCAGATAAATTAAGGTTTTGAAAACTCTACCAACCTCTACCTGTGTAAGGAAATTACTCGAAGAGCAGCAATGGTACATGACAAATTGGTACGGATAGTGAAGAAGTATAATGGGATCTTGCTAACAACGTGAATTTGCATCGTAGCTATAAGGTTGAATTGGATGATCAGGCTATGGAAAACATGAGGATTACAGGAATGCGTCTGCACCTCATTGAGCAGATCAAATTCATTCATGGATGGAAGGATGCTGAAACTCAGATGGGCAAAGAAACACGAAAAGAAAAAGAGGGAAGCAGAGGGAAAACAGGATGAGTTGGACGTGGCAGTTGTATAGCCATTGAGGGAGGTATTTGGTGGTACCTATTTACATGTTCCATGGAATAGAAGTGATTTGACAGCATTTATGAACAATTTTCCCAAATTGAGAGACAAGGCAGTGCAATGATATGCACAAGTGGAAAGGTTCATAAAGATTTCTAAGGTGTTGTGGAGAGATTTGGATCAGTTTCTTGACATTGTGGTACCCGCTGAAATATGGGCAGAGTGTTAGGTAGCCGTACAATGGCCAAAAGGAGAACCACCTAGGGAGGAAGGGACCAGTGCACCTTCACCTTTGGTGATGGAAAAATATGAAGCAGTTATGACTTTTTGAAAGGAAAAATTCCTCCCAGAGATACTGATTGGTGAAAGATTAAAAGAACCACTCAAGAACCGAAGGAGGCAGCTCATGAGTACTATGAGAGATTACTGCAGGTGTTTAAACAGCATAGTCAATGTGACTATCCTGAAAAAAAGGATTAGGGAATTTTTGTGGCACAGTTTGTTCTAGGGTTGAAACCTGAGATTAGTGCTCATATTACACAAAGTGTAATCTGCTGGCAGACCAAGTCGTTAGACGAAATATTGCGTTAAGCAAAATATTCCAGTGATGATTTGGACATGAACATTGCTTGTATGACCCATAGAGCACTACACTTCAATACCCCTCTCTACCTGACAAATAAGCTCGAACTATCGGGTGGCTCCCTGCCCTCAAGGAGCACCAGCACACTGCTCCTCAAACCGAAGAAATTTTAAAAAATGAAAACCTACAAGCGTACATTCTCTGGCATTGCCCCGAGAATCTGGAACTCCCTACCTGTGGAAACAAGACTGATTCCCACAACAGTTGCCTTCAAAAGGGAAGTGAAAGCTCTACTGATGAACACTGCACTTAGCTAGAAGCTTTGATTTAGCTACTACCTGGCTTCTGTTACGGCCCATTGTTGCCCGCCAATTTGTCATTTCTTGTCCCTGATGTATATTGCGTTACTTTCTCCCTGATGTATATTGCTTTACTCTCCCCCCCAATTATCTACCTATGTCTTCCGCAAACATGTTGTTCCTGATGTAGATTGCTTTATTTTTCATCCGCAACTATATACCTATGTCTTCCAAACCCATATGTAAAGCGCTCTGATACCCGCGAGAGTCATGTTCGCGCTATACAAAACTTTAAATAAATAAATAAAAGCAGAGGAAGATAAAGGGGAAATTTATGTTGGCTCAGACTAAGTAGGCTAAGAAAGGGTTTCACAACCCATTGTATGCAGGAAATCAAGGAATGATGCAGGGAGTTGTTGCTCCGCAGGCTGGATTTTCAGGAATTCAAGGTGTAATGTATATGCCCAACAGACATTGCTGCAATGAAAAAGGTAACTGCATGTCATATTTGTAATAGGGTGGTGTATTGGAAACGAGAATGTTGATATAATCCTGACAATGCTGGAGGATTAATGCAAAATTCACAGGGTACACCAGTACAGAGGATGCCTGTACACCAAATGCAGACCACCATGCAAAAGCAAGCTCAATGAGGCCTCCTGCTCCTCCACAAATTGGGAATCCTGAATTGAAACTAAATCAAATGCCAACGTTTAATGCAAATCAATTTTAGAATGCCATGCCACAATTTCAAAACCAGAATCAGAATGTTGTAAGCTCAATATCCTTTATTTAAAAATGTTGAGTTTGCTTTCGATCATTTCCAATGACGGTGCCTGAGAAAGGAAGAAGAGTGCATACTTGACTCAGTCTTAGAAGTAGACCAAAGTGGCCCAAATGTAGACACAAATGTTTATGGTCACGATGTGTCATTTCTGATTGACACTGGAGCTACCGGTTCTACTGGTAGAACAGTGGAAGTACCACACTTGTCTCTCCCGGGGAAAACGATCCAAGTAGTTGAGGTTACAAATAAACAAATGCAAAATCAGAATTCAAAAGAAGTCCCAGTACAAATAGGAACTTTTGAAGAGAAACACCAATTTATGATATGTGATACAAGCCTAGTAAAGTTACTAGGAAGAGATCTGTTGTGTAAGTTAAATTGAGCAATATGCTGCACACCGGACAGTGTTGCCTTCCAGACACACAATGAGGATGTAGAAATTTAAAATGATTTGACAGAATGCTGAAGTAGGAATATTACCTTTGATTTCAATTTCCCAATTACCAGATGATCTCAGATACGCTGTAGGTGCAGAGGTTTGGGATCTTATAGGGAAAGACACTGGACTTATAAAAGGCATAGGACCAGTCCAAATAAAATTAAAGCTAAATTCTGTTTACCCCAGAATAGCATCCTATGATTTGTCTCCAGGGCCTATTGAAGGAATACAACCAGTGATGGAAGACATGCTTCAGAAAGGCATACTGAGGGAGTTGATTGGAAGCTCATGCAATTCATCTATTATGGGTTTACCAAAGCCAAATGGCAAGTATAGGATTGTCCAAGATTTAAGGTGGATTAATGAAATAGTAGTGCCTTGTTGTCTCGTGGTACTGAATCCTGCCACTGCATTATTTCAAATTCCTTGTACTGCAGAATGGTTCACAGTCATTGATTTGTGTCAGGCTTTTTTTTTCAGTGCCCTTGCATGAAGATAGCCAATATCTCTTCTCATTTGTCTCCCAGCAGAGGACAATTACATGGTGTTGTGTCCCTAAAGGGTATACAGAAAGTCAGTCTATCTTTAATCAAATCCTAAAAAGAAATCTTGAGACTTTGAAAATGCCTTGCGCGTCTACCCTTGTTCAATATATAGATGACCTGTTAGTAGGCCTGGGCGGAGTTTGGCCCAGTGACCAGAAAACTTTCCCACGCTACACAGAGTTCCGTAAGCAGTGGAGTGTGTTACTTTGTGTCGTTTGTGCTGATTTTGAGTTCCGGGTGTTTGTCAAGCACTGTAAAATCAGCACGAACAGCATGACACACAGTGCAAGAGGGCGCTGCTGCTTTCTGTCATTCAAGTAGAGGTTCTATATGAGCGGCAGCTTTCTCAGCGTGAACGGAAGGTTTCTCAATGTAAGTGGTAGCAACCAAACGTGACCACCCGCGTTGAGCAATTTCACTGGGAGGTGGTCTGGAGTAACATTTTCCTCGCTCACATTCACCAACTTAACACTGGCGAGCAAGGAAGAAACTTCACTCTGTGGAGTTTTTCAGAATTCTGCGCACTACTCGAAGTGAGAAAAACTTTGCATACTCCGCAAGAGGAGTGGAATTTCATGCCCATACCTACCTGTTAGTAGCCTCAGATACACGAGATGCATGCAAGTATCACACCATTGCACTTTTAAATCACCTGGGAGAAAACGGACACAAAGTGTCTCCAGATAAGCTGCAGTACTATAAAAAAAGAGGTTCATTATCTGGGACACATCATCATGAAGGGAGTCAGAAGGGTGTCACCAGAGAGAGTGAATGCCATCATGCAGATGAATCCACCTCGAACACAGAAACAAATGAGGATGTTTTTGGAATGGTTGCCTACTGTAAACAGCCCTGAAGAAAAAAAAGCGTCTCTACTGCCCCCCTCATCAGAAAACCTCTCAACAACTGAATTCACCACCCACTACAACTCAACAATGTCCTCCATCCTGGACCAAGAAGCACCTCTGAAACTGAAAAATATGAGAAACACTCCCTCGAGATCTTGGTTCAACAAAGACCTCAACACTGAAAGAAAACAGCTCAGAGCAGATGGAAGAACAAATTCATCCACAGCCGACCTAGACCAACTCAGGATGGAACACAGAAACTACAAAAAAAACACATATGAATGAAAAAGCCTCCTTCTTCCACAATGCTCTAGATAAGGCCAAAAAACCACCCAAAAGAGCTCTTTAACACCATCAGTCAACAAACCTCCAAGCCAGCCATAAAAAACCCTCAAATATCCAAAGAACAATGTGAAACATTTGCTACCTTTTTCAATGATGAAATCACGAAGATAGAGCTCTCCCTCAACCAGCTCTCAAGTGGGGACCCCGTCCCCAGAAGTGAAGACAACAAGCCCCCTTCTCATTCCACGCCCTCCTCAGCAACGATCACCCCTCAGGACAACATCAAGAGCATCCAAACCCCAGGGTCCCACATAAACCAGAGAAGCTGGAAGATTTTCAACCCACTCACAGAGGAAGACATATCTTCTCTGCCGGCTACATCCAAACCCTCCTCCCACTTTGATGACCAACTCCCAGCCTCCCTGTAAAAAAAAACTCAACCACGCCCTAACACTCTTCTGGAGTAAGATAATAAACAGCTCCCTGAAAACTGGAGTGATGCCAGACTGTCTCAAACTTGGTGAAGTCACGCCAAGAATCAAAAAACTGGGAGCAGACCTGAACAACCTAAATAACTTCAGACCAGTTTCCAAGGTCATCCTTGGGGCCAACTACCCCTCCTGTTACCTCCCATAAGTCCTGCACAGCAGGACAGCTAAGAGGTCTTCGGAGGCCATGTCCCCTTTCTCCACCACTCTGCAAATGCACCTCCTGGCGCACTACTGGTTGGGGGATGAAGTCCACTTTACTCCTGAGGGACCTTGGTGGCCAAGAAGCCCTCCTGGTACCTCCTGTAAGTCCTACACAGTGGTATTCCTGAGAGCTGGTCAGAGGCCCACCCCCTTTCTCCACCACTCAGCAAACGTCATTACTACTTAGAAATTGACTGAAAAAAACCAAAGGTTACAGGGACATTATAGTTAGGAATTAGCATTCAAAAAACCTTTAAAATTCACTGAAAAAAACAAAAGTTAGAGGGACATTATAGTTAGGAAATAGAATTGAAAAAACGTAGAAATTCACCGAAAAAAACAAAGATTACAGGGACGTTATAGTTAGGCTCAGGTTTCACTCATACGAAACCAGTGAAATTTAGCAGTTATAATTAGCTGAGCTAAGTATAACTCACGCCCTAACAATGTATAGCTATGACCTCACATATTACATCACTCATGACATGGTCAGTGACATCACTGATGGCATCACTGATGACATCAATGATGTATCTGTAGATTTCCCACAGAAATAAAAACATATGTTTTCTTTCACGTTAGTTAAGAACTTTGAAAGAAGAAAAAAAAGGAAACAGAAATCATTTGGACAATTTATATATTTTATTGTCTGTTCAGGCCCCTGGTCAAGCAGCAAATGGGCCTACAAATCTTAACATATGTAAAAACAAAATGACAGCTTCTGCCATCCCAGTGGAAGACATGCTGTGGGAGCTTGTGAAGAACACCCTGTGAAAAGCAACCTCTAAACAAAACATACAGTTTCGTACAAAAAAATGGGACTCAAAAACCAAAACAGCTTCTGGTAAAAGTGACTGCAGAACCCACAGGGGAGAAGTATACAAGGAGAGACAACTTTAAAACATGCATTCACATGAAGTACTTCACAAAATAGAAAAAAAAGAGTTCCCAAAAAGCACGTAGTCATGGAAGAGTAGAAGGAGCCGGTCAAGGAGGTAGTAAAAAGCCTATGCTCCACAGGAGGGACCAACTCGAGCTGGACAGCCTAAAACAAATAAAGCTATCAAACAGAAAGCATGCAAATGTGAGTGGCCAAAGCCAATGATAAGCAATGGGTGGAATGCGTGTCTAGGTCAGCTTCTAGCATGTTAACAATATGTCTTGGCAACCAGACAGCTACGTTGTCAGGTAGGCTTCGACCTAAAAATGCATAAAGTCTCATCTAGAATTTTGTGGAATTGGAGCTCTACCATAAATTAGAAGAGCTTTCATTTTGCTAAACTATGGTCCTCTCTTCTCATTTAGAGTAACAGGAACCAAAGTGTCACACCCAGCTAAAATACCTAGTCCCCAAAAGAAAATGTGATCTTTGAGGAGAAAAGAAAAAGTACTGATATTTCTCACCCCTTCATCTGACTTGTGCCTAAAAGAGTGTGTCTAGGGGGTGGGTTTCGAGTCCAGCAAACCTGTCAGATTGTCTGTGATTTTGCAGGGGAAATGTAAAAAAGCTCTACCCTGAACCTACAAAATCAGTGCACACATAAACATTGATATTTTGTAATGATTAATATTATGTTTTAATCATCTATAAATCAAATGAGTAGGATTCATCATCATAAAAATGAATACTTGGCCTGGCCAAATTTGCCACACACAAACATTATATCAGCTTTCACAATACAAGCAAGAACATTCATCTTAAGTTTGGTGTTTGATTTGAGGTCTAGCACACTTATGAACCACACAAAGTACACTAATTAATGTAGAAACATAGGGCCTGATTCACAGAACTAACTTAAGACAAAATCCTAAACTTGCTACCATTTTGGCATTCACAGAAGGCACTTACTCATTTTGGTATTCACAGAAGGCACTTACTCATTTTGGAATTCACAGAAGGCACTTACTCATCAATGAGTAAGTGCCTTCTGTGAATACCAAAATGAGTAAGTGCCTCAGAAGACACTTACTCATTGATGAGTAAGTGCCTTCTGTGAATACCAAAATGAGTAAGTGCCTGCTGTGAATACCAAAATGGTAGTAAGTTTAGGATTTTGTCTTAAGTTAGTTCTGTGAATCGGGCCCAATGACTAAGCCTAAAGTGTATTAAGGTCTTTAATGCATGGTAACATTGTCAAACGTGTAGATGTGGCTGCAAACGACACATCCACTACAAGGCCACAAACTTACAGTGACAGTAGCCCTCCTCTATTTAGGGCTATGCTACTGCCACTGATTTTGTCATGTCTGGGTCCCCCTAATGAGGAATGCGGTCCTGGGAAGGGGACACTGTTATGGTTTGTCCCAGACTTATTATTGCACTTACGTCATCTGGGTGTGAGATTTATTGAAACTGTGTCTTGACATACAAACTGAGGTGGCAGTAAGCGATGTTTAGAGTGTGCCAGCAGTGGTAAGTCCAAGTTTGTCAGAACAACTGCAATTTCACCTGTGAGGTACCATCAGAACCTTGGTGCAATTTGGGTCTGGACCTTGTGGGACCTTTTGAATTGTTGCCTGCAGGGGAAATGTTTGTACTAGTGTTGGCGTCCTATATGTCCAGTCAAAGTGGGTGACTACTAGTTGTGTGAGTTCAGTAACAACTAAGAATGTTTTAGAGTTCCTTAAAGATGTGTTCGCACATGAGGACATACCTAAAACCATAATTACTGACAATGGAGTTCAATTTGTGTCTAAAGAAATTAGGCATTTCCTAGCCGGCTTGTCCATTGAACATCACTGCATAGTGGTGTACGCACCTCAAGCAAATGGACTTGTGGAACCAATGAATAGGTTGGTCAAAGTGTGTGCTCAGGTTGCTCCGGATGAGAAAGTTCCGCTTTGAGGATGTTGCGTGACAAGCTCTCCCCTTTATGGTTGGATTGTAAGAAGAACATGACTGTTAGTGATGCCAGCAGAGTGTTGGATTTTCAAAGGAGATATAAAGAACGTTATTATGAAAATATAAGTGCATGTCAGAGGAAGTGGTGTGTTGGAGAAGCGGCGAATAGGAAGAGGCCTCATTGGGTACTGAAAGGAAAAACGAGTTTCATAGGGCCATTCAAGATTGTCAATGTTTGGAAAACTGTGTTTGTGTTAGAAAGTGGAGAAGTATGGAGCATGCCACGTTTGGCGAAATCTGCTCAACGGGGTGAGATGAAAGAGTATTGGAAAGAAGATGAGGATCACAGTCAATCTGTTTCAGGTCATTGTCGTGGTTTTCGGGAAAGGAAAAGTCCTAAATAATTAAAGGATTTGGGCCTGATTTAGATCTTGGTGAGACTCCTGTTGCCTCTCTGCAGCAGAGTATACAAGTACTCCACCAAGCTGATAATATCCTGCTCGTCATATTTCGATATGGGCTGACTGAACCACCCTCCTCATCAACAGACTGTTTCCCATTGCGTAAGTGGCGCACCTCGATTGATGCAGTAGACTCTTCTGCTGGCTAACAGTCCTCTGTCACCGTCAGGGGGTCTGTTTTGTGCCGAGCCTATTTAGAAGTCCCTGTTGTGCTCCCATTGTCCTACCAGCAGTTTGCTGATGGAGTGAGTCGCTGGTGGAGTGGAAATTGGTAAGTACTACTTATTTATGTATCAATACACATATATGTTGTGTTTGCTTCTAAAATATATGTAGGTAATGGGTTATGCCCCTTTTTTACATATTGCATGACACACAAACAACACACACACACTATTGAATGCACACCCACAGGCACCACAAGCACAACACCCACAAGCACCACAACAAGATCATTTTTTTAAGTGTCAATACAGTTGGGTTCACTTTACCTTGATAAGTTGTCCAACGAGCACTAATGTACTACACATAAGACAAAACTTGCATGTGAGAGCAATGTAAAAATACACAATGCCAAAGCAAATTTCAACACATGATTCATAGTAAGACAAGTGTAAAAGAAGCTTATCTTAGATCCCGGCAACAACAGAGTTGATTAGCATCATGGTCAAGTAGTAGCAGCAAATGAAGGACCAGGACAATGGAGTTCAAGACTGAAACAGAAGTGGAAAACAGAAAAAAGGTACGTTTATACCTCATTTCCTTCAATTCTGCCAACTCAAAGTAGGAGGTATCACCGCCACAGTTTTCTCAACGGAAAGGCACATTGTGATCGGGCCACTGGTAATCTTGGCTGGACTCCTGCCGACAGACGCTTCTGCCTATGGCGTTGTCAATGCAGGAGAAAAAATCTGGCGGAGTTGACGGCACTCGGATGGTATTTTGTCCATGGACCTGCCAACATCTAAATAGAAGAGGTGGACAGTCAAGTAGGCGGGCGGTGAAACCGTCAAAAATGTGACGGTGAGACCATATCTGGCAAGATCTAAGTCAGGCCCCATTGTTTGTAAATAAGTATTTTTTTAAGCATATACATCACGTATTCCTTCCTATGCGTTTGCTGAGTAACATGGGGTTGGCTTTCAATTCTCGTGATATGTTAATACTTTATGAATGTTTCTTATGTGTTTTTTTTTTACATTAAATGAATATTATTTCTTTCTGGGAGGAAGATGTGTTATGGTTTGTCCCAGACTTATTATTACACTTATGCCATCTGGGTGGAATGTCTGGGTAGAATATTGTATATGTCACAGTATCCTGGACAACAGGGACCAGTCTAGTAATGTCACCATTCGATTGGGAGCCCTTCCCTGCCTACTGCATTGTTGGAGTGAATAAAACTTGTTCTGTTTACAAGTAAGCCTCAGCACCTCTTTGGGAGGTGAAGAGCGTAACAGACACTCCACTACAGTGGCAGATGTCTATACACAGAGAAATGCCCACCAGGCAGACAGGGATCTCTTGAAATGGAGGCCTGTCCTCTGCGGGCAGGCAGAGGCAAGTGTCTGTACCAACCCAGCAGGATGGTGTATCATCGATAAACATTAAATGAGGCCATTGGTAGTAGTAAGAATCCCTGAGAACACGGTATTATTAGGTGTGCAGCATTCTCTGGATTTAATCACCGTAGGCATCTGGACACTTACTTGCCTGTGGCCTCCAGCTCCTGCTTGTTCCAGCATGATCCAGTGAAATCGCCAATGCCCAGGTTTTCCCACCTGGATTTTATCGCTCACCGTTCTGCCCCCTGAGAGAAGCCCCGCCCACCCCAGGACTTACTTAATGCAGGCCACAGTGTGGTCACGCAGTGGTCGCATGCAGCATGTGCACCGCTGATGCGATGAAGGCATGTCAAAGGCAAGCCCATCTGCGCCCATCTATGCCTCAACCTTATCCAGCACCATGACCACTGGCCCTCCCACCCCTGAAGATACACCAACGCTAAGCTCTACACCCTCAACGACAGACGCTGCAACAAACACTGCCACTGTCCCGACCCACATTCCAGGGTAGGACCTTTCACTTGCACCCACTAAAACTTCACCTGCCACAGCACACACACCAGCCCACTGACCAGCCCCATCCCGAACACACCACAGACACCACCTGAACAAAAACACCAAATCGTACGCGCCTTCCTCAATACACGCTCACTATTCAAACACATTACTGAGACTTGGGACCTCGTCTCCACCCTCACACCTGATGTCCTCTTCCTCCCAGAGACCTGGGTTAACCCCACTTCTGCACCCGACATCGACACCGCAATACCCGAACGATACAAGATCAACCACCGTGACCGCATCAACAGGGATCGCCATGATACACAAGGAATCCATTCAATACACCATCACAAATTACAACATCACCCCAGCAATAGAATACCTCAACTTTCGACTCCAAACAGACAGCAAAACCTCCATCAGGGCCATCCTCACCTACCATCCTCCTGGACCACGTTCAGCTGTCTGCAATTCATCGCTGACTTCATCGCCCCCCTCGCCATAGAATTCAACAACTACATTTTTTTGGAGGCCCCAACTTCCATCTCGACAACCACAATGACATCAACACTACCAACTTTCCCGACAGCATGAACAACATTGGACTCACCAAACTCATCCATAACTGCGCACACACTGCAGGCCACATGCTAGACCCCATCTTCACCTCCAGCGATCACATCAGATACAGCCACACCACGGAACTCACCTGGACCTACCACTCCATCGTCCACTTCAACATCACCAACTCACAGACCTCCGACCCTAGTTTGCCCAATGCCCCCACCACAGCTGGGTCAAAGTCTCAAACGACACAAGGATCAATGCCCTCTACACCACCCACCCCATCCCCTCCAACAACCTAGACCAGAAACTTCAACAATTGAATCACCAACTGCACTGACGCAGTCGCTCCCATCGGCAACAACACCCACAAAAGGTCCACCAAGCAGGCTAGCTGGTACATCGAAGATCTCAGAACCACTAAATAACACTGTAAACAACTAGAAAGGAGATGGCACACCAGCAAGGACACGACCGACAAGACCGACTGTCAGACTGCCCTCAATCTCTACCACAGACCGTTGAGAGATTCAAAGAAAAAGGCCTTAGCCTCATGTATCAAATTAAGCTCCAATAACAGCAAATAACTCTTGAACATCATCAGAGAATTCTCCAACCACTCAGCTGCAACAAGCAACATTACCCCCTCACAGGAAACCCTCGATAACCTTGCAAACTAATTTCTTTATGTTTCTAAACATACATATAAAAAATAAAAATAAAAACTATAACAAATAAACTGGAAAAAACTTTAAAAACATTGCCAATTTAATTATACATAAAAAAATAAACAATAGAAAAAATACATTTACAAAAGATATCTTAAAAATAACATACATTTCCTAAAATAAAAAATATAACACTAGATACACAAACATATTGTGATATATATTTTTAAAAATATTAACAAAGCTATTACATATATATATATTTCGTCAATTTCATTGGAGTTCATGTTGTTCATGGTTAAAGGACGCCTGACGGCTGCCTGCTTATCACCACGGAGGAATTGGCTATGCTTTGGGCCACTGCACGCACTTGTGGAGTGGGGGGCCTGCCTGATAATGATTTGAGGTACATTTGAAAGCAGCCAGAGTTTGTTTGAGTTATTTAACTCCGACACAATGGAGGAGTGAATAATACATCACTTGCAGGTACCCGCACAATGATTCTTTCAACAGCATGAGGATGAAAATGTTTTCACAAAATATGCATTTAAAATGTTACTAAGCCCTACATGGAACTAAATCCTTTTGAGGATGAAACAATATTATATTGCGATTGGACTTTGTGATAAACACACTGACTAATGTAATTTTAAAAAGGAAGGAGATGGCAGTGCTTGAAAACTTATAATAATGCATTATGGACTGGGTAGTTCCAGAAATTGGAGAATTATGTGATCAATGACCCACTCGAATATTTTACTATCAAAACATTCAGAATATATTGTTTAAGAGTAGGGGTTTGTTTAAATATGCGAACTGATCTATGTTTTAAAATTAGAGCATTGTGAAGAATATAACATGAATTGAGAACTAGCATGTTAGTCCTTCCTCGCTGTCACGTTACTCAACAGTACTTAAACTTATGAGCAACTGATCCTCATTTTGGCATATGATTAAGACCGTCAGTAGGTCGAAACGCGTAATGCTGATTTGCCGGTACCTGCTGAATAAACAACGTGGTTTTACTTCACTCCCGACTGGTGGGCTTGCTTGCTCACACTGTGAAGGCTGTGTGAGATTGCATTTGGAATATATATATATATATATTCACTGAAAAAACCAGAGGTTTCAGGGACGTTATAGTTAGTTGGACATTTCACTCGTACAAAACCTGAGAAATTCGGCCGTTAAAGTTAGTTCAGCTAACTATAACTCGAGCCCCCGCAATGCACTGCTGATGACGTCACATATTACATCATTCATGACATGGTCAGTGACATCACTGATGACATCTCAAATGACATCACTGATGACATCATCCAGTGAATGTGTGTTTCTGTAAAGTTTAAATACGTTTTATATGTATATATATATATATATATGTCAAGGTGTATTGAAGAATAAGTGGGTGTATAAGTGTCTGAATTAGTAGGTGCATGACTGATTGTGTAAGTGACTGATTAAGCGTATCTTACTGAATGCATGGGTTAGTGAGTAAACTGTGTAAATGTCTGAATCAGTCTGTCAGTTGGTGTATAAGTGGCTGCATGGGTTGGTGAGTAGCTACATGACTGTCTATATGGGTTATTGATTAGTTGTCTGAGTATCTGTATGGGTGCCTGAGTGTCTGTGTGTGTGGGTGGGGGGTGTGTGACTCTGTGCATAGATGTGTGAGTGGGTGATTCACTGGGTGTATGGGTTCAAGAGTGCATCTGTGAAGGGCTGTATGGGTGGGTGAGTGTGTGTATGGTGTATTGGTGAGTGAATGGATGTCTCAGTGGTATATGTGTGAGTAACTACATATGTGAAAGGTTGTATATGTGAGTGTTGGAGTTTATAAATGACTATAAATGAGAGTGAGTGATTGTGAGAGTGGCTGTATGGATGAGTGTGTGCTTGTATCAGTGATTGTATAAAAGAGTAAGTATGTGTTAGTATTTGTATAAATAAGTACGGTGGTCTCTGTATAACTGTATAGGTGAGTAAATTGGTGTGATTGATTCTTTGCATGACTGAGGAAGTGTGTAAGTAAGTCTATGGATGAGTGGTGGTGTGTGAGTGTATGTATAGGTGTATGAGTGCATATGATAGTGCTTTATTGATGAGTGACTGCATGTATGAGTTACTGTATGGGTGAATGAGTGGATGTGTGTGTGTAGATCTAGGAATCACTGAGCAGGTATGTACTTACTGCTATTGGTTTGTCTATGGTTTCGATATTGGTAGTCTGTATTTTAGAGTGGGTGTTTAAAAGGTTTTATTAGGGTGTGAGGAGGTGCATCAGATTATCACGTGGATGATGTCATCAGTGATGTCATTTGAGATGTCATCAGTGATGTCATCAGTGATGTGACTGACCATGTCATGAATTATGTAATATGTGACGTCATCAGCAGTGCATTGCGGGGGCGCGAGTTATAGTTAGCTGAACTAATTATAACAGCCGAATTTCTCAGGTTTTGTACGAGTGAAATGTCCAACTAACTATAACGTCCCTGAAACCTCTGGTTTTTTCAGTGAATTTCTAAGGTTTTTTAAATGCTAATTTCTAACTATAACGTGCCTGAAACCTATGTTTTTTTCAGTGAATTTCAAAGGTTTTTTAAATGCTAATTTCTAACTATAACGTCCCTGAAACCTATGGTTTTTTCAGTGAATTTCAAAGGTTTTTTAAATGCTAATTTCTAACTATGCACAGAGGTAGGACATGTGAAGAAAGAGGAACAAAGGCACAGAAAGAAGCAAGACAAATGCAGAAAGAGGCAACAGAAGTCCAGAAAGATGAAGAAAAGTGCAGGAAGAAGCAAGAGATATGCAGAAAGAACCAACAGAGGAACAGAAAGTCCTCCTGTGCACCAAAATTTTGCTGACGGGTACTGGTGGTAACTGACTCTGACTAACCAGGCCTAGAGCCAGTGCTATGCTAAAAGACACTTAGAATACAGTGAAAACACCTACATACACTAGGGAACACTATGCGTTGGGGTACCCCTTTGATTAGCATGACCTCCTCTGTAAGGCCCTAGTACATAATAGGGCAGGGGGATTCAAACTACCTCTAAGTCAGAGGTGCAGAAAGATGCTTCTTTAAGTAGTAGTCACATTTGCAGAGTGGTGGAGAAAGGGTGCTGGTCCTCCGACCAGCGCTCAGGAATTCTGCTGTGTAGGACTTACAGGAGGTACCAAGAGGGCTTCTTGGCATCCAAACTCCCTCAGGACTAAATTGGACTTCATCCCCCATCCCATAGTCTGCCAGGAGGCGCGTTTGCAGAGTGGTGGAGAAAGGGGGGCATGGCCTCCAAAGACGTCTTAGGAATCCCACTGTGTGGGACTTACTGGAGGTAACAAGAGGGGTAGTTGGCCCCCAAGGACATCCTTGGGGCCAACTTCCCCACCTATTTCCTCCAGTAAGTCCCACACAGCAGCATTGGTAAGTACTCGTACCAGGCCACACCCCCTTTGTCCACCACTCTACAAACGCGCTCCCTGGCGTGCTCTTGGATGGTGAGTGAAGTCCCCTTCGCAGCTGGGGGTCCTTTAGGGGCCAACTAGCCTACCTCTTACCTCCAGTAAGCCCCACGCAGTGGGATTGCTGAGAGGTAGACAAAGGCCACGCCCCCTTTCTCCACCACTCTGCAAACGCATCCCCTGGCGCGTTGTTAGTTGGGGAATTAATTCCCCTTGAATACTGAGGGTCCCTGGGGGACAACTAGCCCACCAGGTACCTCCAATATGCGCCACAGGGGGATGAAGTCCACTTGTGTCCTGAGGTCCTCAGGACACAAGAGGACCTCATCGCCCCACCAACAGTGCGTCAAGAAGCGCGTTTGCAGAGTGGTGTAAAAAGGGGCGTGGCCTCGGACCACCTCTCTGCAACGCAGCTCTGTGGCGCATATTGGAGGTACCTGGTGGGTTAGTTGGCCCCCAGGGACCCTCAGTATTGAAGGGGAATTAACATCGCGCCAGGGGGTACGTTTGCAGAGTGGTGGAGAAAGCGGGCGTGGCCTCCGGCGAGAAGCCAGGTTTTTTTTCTTCTTTTTTTTAACAAGGGGGGCTGTGTGCCCCCCTTTTTTTTCTTTTTTGGGGCCCTGGGGACACCATCCCCCAGGGCCTGACCCCTATTATTAATAGGAGGCCAATTTCCGCCCCAGGGACCCCATCCCCCGGGGCATGGCCAGACTTTTAAAATTGTTTTAAAATTTATTTATATGGAGGGGGGCCACTTGGCCCTCCTCCTCAGGCCAATTATGGCCCCGGGGACACCATCCCCCGGCGCCCGCCTTTTCCTTTTTATTTTATTTAAAAAAAAAAAAATTATTGGAGGGGAGGGGGGCCCCGTGGCCCCCCCGGGCCACTTTTGGCCCCTGGGACCCCATCCCCCAGGGTCTGGCCTCTGTGATTGGGACCGTGGGGGGAGCCCCAATGCCCCCACGGTCCCGCCGGCTCCACGCCTCCTGCAGGAGCCGGCAGCCCCCCTTGCTCAAAAGCAATTCTGCTTTTCTTCATTGAAGCGAGAGCAGGTTTCCCTGCTCTCGCTTCAATGAAGCAAAGCAGAGTTTGCTATGACAGGGCTCCCGCCCTGCCATAGCAAACAGCAATGTCCCGGGGTGGGTACCCCGGGACATTGCAGGAGCCGGCCCTGGCAGTCCCCAGGGTGATCAAGGGCTCCAGGAGGGGGGCCATGCGGCCCCCCTCCCCATGTTTGCAAAGCCCCGGGGAGGTGGTGGTCCCTGGGGCCAGGGGTCCGTAACGGACCCCCAAATTTGAATATTTGGTGCCCCGGGGAGGTGGTGGTCCCCGGGGCATGTGGAGGGGCTCGAGCCCCCCACACATTTATTTATTTAACAAAAACAGAGCCCCAGGGAGGTGTCGGTCCCCGGGGCTTGGGGGGCTTGGGGGGCCCGCGAGGCCCTCCCACCCTATTCATAAAAAAGCCCCGGGGAGGTGGCGGTCCCCAGGGCTTGGGGGGGCTGCGAGGCCCCCCCACACTTTTTGCACAATGCCCCGGGGAGGTGGCGGTCCCCGGGGCTGCGGGGGGCCGCGTGCCCCCCGCTCATCATTAATAAAGCCCTGGGGAGGTGGCGGTCCCCGGGGCTGCGGGGGCACCCGCGGGCCCCCGCCACATAATTAAGCATGCCCCCGGGACCTGGCCCACCCGGGGGCTTAAATACAACGAAGCGCAGGAGCCCACACTTTGTTTTTTTTATTTTCTCGGCCGGATTCGCGACCCCAGCGCAAATTCGGTAGATTTTTTTTTTTTTTAATGCTTTTTTTGGCCCTGGGGGTCCTTGTGGGACCCCCTGAGCAGGCCTAGGGAGTCAGAGTGTTTGTACCCTGCCCCCTTTTCATGTTTTTTTATCTTTGTTTCACCCTTTTTCTTGTGACTCGGTTGGAGTCACAAGATGGCTGCCAACATTTCCTGGTTTGGAGTGTTGGCAGCCAATCATAGTGAAGCCCGTGCCCGCGAGGGTTTGCGAACCCTCCTCGGTGCTCAGATATCGATATTTTTCTTTTTCTAATTTCTCAGGAACTACTGAACGGATTTACACCATTTAACAACAAGCATTTGCAATGCAATAGGTCTCGCATTGACATTAGTTTGAGTTATTGACATTGTAAATGACAATGTTTTTTTTTGTTTTTCTTTTTTAAAACATACATAAAAGGCATTGTTATTTACAATGGTAATAGAAACTTCAAACACATACCCTTGTTGTTTTTTAAGTTGCAAAGAGGAAACTGCTGGAGTACTTGTTCTTGGCCGGTGGAGCAAACGCTTTGAGGGGCAATAAACCAGGTTGGACCAACCTCCAGTTCACATGCAGAGCCACCCATGCGCCATGGAGAAGGAAACAACAGTGGGCGGCAGTCATGGTAAATTGAAGTGCGCCCTTGCATAAACAACGTACGTATTGCACCTGCCCTTCCATTCCGAAAATGCATAGCACCACATTGATCTACTTCCTGGACTGTTCCCTCCGGCGTGCGAGGGAACAGCCCTGCTCTGCCTGTAGCTACCACGCCCATAGTGAAACACCAGCCTCAAACACTACGAAGTACAACTCCCTGACATACAGAGACCCATTGGCTATAAATAATAGATTACACTCAAATCATGCCACACAAACCGGGGTATGTGCCCGATATTTTATAGCATGGGAGAGAGAGTAGCTAAGAAATTGTACCCCTGGTGTACGGGTGAAATTACTTGCAAACGGGCTCTGCACTAAGGGAAAAAAAATTGATTCTAGTTTAAAGTTTCGATTTGTTCCAAAAAGGCACTTTGAAAAGTTTCTCTTGATGGCTAGTTTACAGTGCACTTCTCATTAATTCCGTTTTTTAAATTTCGTAGTTTCAGGTCTTAACATCCTTATAAGTAATCACCTTGCTAGCACTTAACCTTGTATACTACAGTGCACTTGCAGCACCGACACAAATAAACGTACAGGCAGGCACACGTTATGTTTGTATTAAGTTACCTGGGCTTTGGAGCTTCCATTAAAAGATATTTAAGTTGCTTACTACTGTTTTTTAAAGATACAACCCAGCGGGATGCTAGCTACTATAGGTACCAGACCCAGAAGGGGGGGAAACTATGTTCAACTCATTCAGGAAAAGCCTTGTGATCACAGCACATCTTATGGCCCACGTCCTCTTCTATAAACAACCAGCATAGTGATTAGTTATGAGGGACTCAGTGGTAGAACTGTAGAGACCCATCACTGACTACCAAATACACATTCTAAATAAAAAACATAACCGATTTTACCTGCTCTCTGTGGCTCAACACAAGCTCCTGCATGGGCGACGACTCCTTGAATAAAACAAGCATTTGCAATGCAATATCTTAAACCAGGTTGGACCAACCTCCAGTTCACCTCCCCACTAGCCCTGCTCTTGCCCCCCTGCCCTTGACCTTGGGATAAACTGAGGATGTTGGTCCCTCACCTCCCCCTTTTCCCTGTCCTTGCCCACCCTGCCCATGTCCTTGGGATAAACAGAGGATGGTGGCTCCTCACCTCCCCTTGCCTGCACGCTCCCCTTCCTGGGATAAACAGAGGATGCCGGCCCTTTGCCTATCCCTAGACCTGTCCCTCCCGCTGGGATAAACATGGTTGTCAGTCCCTTATCTCCCCCTCGGTCTGCTCCTGCCTGTCCTGTCCCTGTGCTTGGGATGCAGAGAGTTTTCGTTCCCTCACCGCCCTTAACCCCGCTCTTCTCTACATTGTCTCTGCTGTGTGATAACAGGACAGTCGATCCTACTGGCCTGTCAGACACCCACCCCGGCGCTGCTCGTATCTGCACTAATCTTTCTTCCTGTACAGTGGGGGTTTCAAAGTTGTCAGTCACTGACTTGCCCTTTGACCTGCCTTAGCTGTGCATTTTCTGCGTCAATCAGACAGAGGGTTTCAGTCTAGAGTGATGTCAGTCTCCCACCCCTTTTACCACCCGGCCCTGCACCTGTGCTCTCTGCCCATTCCCTGTATCACTTAGAAGGCTTCAGTCCAGAAGGACGTCAGTCCCTCAGCCCTCCCACCAGCACTGCTACTGGGCTCACCATCTATGCACTGCATCCCTTACAAGGCTTGGGTTCAAAGTGACGTCATTCCCTCAGCCCTCCCACTAGCACTGTTTCTGTGCTCACCGCCTTTGCAGTGCAACAATTGCAAGGCTTATGTCCAAAGTGGCGTCAGTCCCTCAGCCTTCCCACCAGCACTGCTTCTGTGCTTAGCGCCTATGAATTGCATCACTTATAAGACCTGGGTCCAAAGTGACGTCAGTACCTCATCCCTCCCACCAGCACTGCTTCACTTACAAGGCTTCAGACCAGAGTGACGTCAGTCCCTCAGCCCTCCAACCAGCACTGCTTCTGTGCTTACCGCCTATGCAGGGCATCACTTAGAAGACCTAGGTCCAAAGTGACGTCAGTCCCTCAGCCCTGTCACCAGCACTGCTTCACTTACAAGCCTTCGGACCAAAGTGACGTCAGTACCTCAGCCCTCCTACCAGCATTGCTTCACTTACAAGGCATCAGGCATTAAGGCATCAGTCAAGAGTGACGTCAGTCCCCCAGCACTGCCACCAGTGTTCTTCTCTTGTGATAACGGAGGGCTCTACTGGGGTCAGGGCCTCGCCTCTGGCCTCTCAGACTTCCCGCTCTCCCCCCAGGGTGGCTGTGCTTCAGATCTATAATGTACAAGCCCAGCGCCGCTCCACTCCGTGCCTAATCCATATGATCCCCACTCCCTCAGACGAAGTGAAGCATTTCCCAGCTCAGCATCGCCATAAATTATCCAAAACAGCAGTGGGGTGATCATCCAGGAACACACGAAATAAACGACGCATGGGCGATGCTGGCAGAGGTAAATTACCCGTTGATTCGGATGCATTTGCCCTCATCTGTAGAGGGAGTTCCCCAGGACAGAGGAGTGCTAAACATATGTCCCAGACACCTGCTCCATGCGGGCCCTCCGCCTAACATGTAAACGCTTCCATCCATCTGTCCCCTCGCGCTCCTGCCGCACCCCTCTCTTGGGTCCTACCTGCGTGCGCTGTGTTGGCAGCTGCTAGTGGGGGTTCTGTCGTCCCGGCAGCTCCGCAGGCAGTGTTTGTTGTGTTTGTTGTCTGTGGGGCATTAGTACGAAGAGTTTGATTCTGGGGTGATGATCTGGTGCGCAAATCATGGCTGAAGTCTCACTGACCCACATCATTACACGCCCACTCTTGAGCATGCCCTGACAATGGACCATCAATGTCCCGAAGAGCCCAGGGATGCCCTTCGGTTCCCCATTCCTGCACGCACTGCTTAATTTGTAAAAACAAATAAATAAATCAAAGAAGTGACAGGTCCCAAGTGTTTCCTAAGGAGCCCGTCACTGCCCCCGCCAAATGCCGGGGCTGCTTTTTGACAAGGCTGCCAGTCCCATCTCACGTCTCTCTTCCTAGTTCTTACCGCATCCTAGAGTTATTGGCTAGAGGAGGGGCTTCAGGCGTCTGCTGCTCCTTTCCAAAGTTTGGATCGCCGCCAAGCCGTTTATCACCAAGTGCCACCTACAACGAGCTAAACAAACGACCGTGCGAGTAGGAATGCCGTGATCGCGCGCAGATGAGCAACATTCCTCCTAAACAACGTTCCTGTCTTACTAGCAGCAATTCCCCACTTCACACGTGTTCACAAGTGAAAGTTAGTGAACAAAACGACCGTCACCCGCCTTGAGGGGCCTCCCTCCAGAACGCAACAGTCCGTTCTGCCCACACCCATGCAAACCACCTCCGACCTCCTTCGCATCTCTCACCGCACAAACACCCCTCATACCGCCCCTCCGCCCCCGTGGCAGGTCTGTCAAGTGCCACCGTAGGCCCCGCTGTTATTTACAGGAATTATAGTAATTCCTGTGACTGGCCTGGTGGAGAATGCGGGGGCAGCGTCTAGCGAGTGCTGTGTGCGGCGCTGGACGCCATTGTCAAACTTAAAGCACACTTGGCACACTGAATAACGAGGCTTGGCCCGAGGGAGATGGCAACAGGAGCACGCTGCGCCGCATGGGGTCCCAGGACGAGGTAAGAGAGCCCGCCCGAGGCGCATTTTTTAAACAAGCTGTCGGCGTTGTGAGAAAAATATAGTGCGTCCCGGCTAATGAAGGAGACCGTGTAACGCCGCAAGTGAAAGATCCAGTCCGGGTGGGCCGTCCCAAAAGGAGACAGGGCGGTAACAAGGAGGGGCTAAGAAGCCTCCTTTTCAATCAGAAGCCAGCGTTTAGCATGGAGGATGACGCCACCCAATCAAAAAGATGGGCGGGGCTTCAACTCCCCTTCGGAAAGCGTACTGATGACAATAAGCCTCGCAGAGCGAGGAGCGCATGCACGCTCCAGCGCTAGGTCTGCGAGACCTAAAAAGGGCTCTTTCTGAACCAAGACCTACTTTTTTGCCAAATTTGGTGTAATTCCGTTCAGCAGTTCGGGCTGTAGCTTTGTCTAAAGTTTCCTATGGAAAATAACATGGGGAAAACGTATTTTGGGACCCCCCCTTTTTTCTCGCCCCCGCTTTACGAATCACCCCAAAACTTTCAAGACAGGAGCTGACCAGAGTGCCCCACTAGTTTTGAAAATTGCACAAAGATTCGTCAAACGACGCCAAAGTTATTGGGAAAACAAAAAACGCTTTTCCTATGGAAACTAGGTCCTAACTATAACTACCTACTGGCGACCACCAGTAGGTAACATATATATATATATATGAAATTCCTCGCTTCTTCAATCCTCCAGGACAAACGAGAGTGGACCCAGGTTCAGTGCTTGATCTTAAATTTTATTCATGCACAAACGATTCCGCCATAACGCGTTTCGGCAGTTGCCTGCCTTGATCACATGACAACGTTGTATGCTTTGGTCGCCCTTTTTAAAGTGACAGTGCATGTTAGCCCATTCATGGATATAGAAAAATACTAATATTTGCAATATACAATGTTTGCTCAAATGCACAAAATCAATAGTATGAATACATTTATACAAGATCACTTTGATGCATAGTAAATATTTCATGATATTGCAAATTTATGACCTTTATACAGATCAATACTTTCTCAATTGTTACATTGAATATTCTGCTTAAATGCTTTAAAAAAATGTATCAACATTTCAATCCATGTTTCCGCGGCTAACTAAACCCACTAAAGTGCAAAAACTTACTGAGTGCTTCCTACCTCCTATAGTGCAATACAGCTAAAGTGCTAGTGCTTACAGAAATTTTGTTAAAAATACTTATCCATTATCAGTAGCATCCAATAACGATCCAATATCTCATTTATGATGTACGATACCCTGATAATACCAGTAAAGTGCAAATAAGCATGTGAAAAATAGGGCAAAAAAGTGCAATAACAACTGTTCCAATTCGAGAAACAATTGATTCCCACAATTGTAGCCATAAGCATATAAATATGAAATAAATAAATACATATAAATATGGGTATAAATACAATTCAATTGTTTAAAATTGGATAAAATCTATCTAAGTTAAAATTAGTCCATTCGGTCAGAAACTTCATATTAATATTCATTCATCTTAAAGTGCAGATCTAGTTGAAGACAAAATAAATTATCTAAAACCTTTTATGCACCCAGATTATATTAAATAAGATATACAGAGTAAGGAATTTGATCACCATGCAGCCAATCTACAACTATTTTGGAAATGAGCCAGATCTAGCTATGCATTAGATTTTCTGGCTGTCCTTGCCATTGTGTCACTATCATATGTAGGAGTGAATTTGTCTATTTATATACAGTGTGTAGCCCAAGAGCTTTACAAATATGTGTGCAAATCCTCACTTGTGTTAAGGCCCCCTGGGCACTTGGCATCTAGTTCAAGTATATACCTAGTTTCAAGATGTCTGAGCTTTGCCTCCCGGTCACCTCCTCTTTTTTGTGGTGGCACTGCATCTATGACAAAATATTTCAGGTGTTTCAGACTACTCTCATGATGTTCTTTGAAATGTCTTGCCACGGGGTAGCTGGGGTCATTGTTGGCAATCGCTCTTGTGTGTTGTCAAATTCTTTTGTGTACAGCCAGCTTAGTACTGCCTACATATAATAAATTACAGCTACATTCCAGAACATATATAGCATGATCTGTTCTACATGTCAGATGTTGATTTATAGCTTGTGATCTATTATTGAATGCTGAGCTATACGTAGTTCTATTTGTGCCAAACTGACAAGCCTTGCAACTTGGACATTTGTAAAATCCTTTCCTGGCTGTAAGCCACATCCCTGCCTCCTGGTCTTCGGGGCTACTTTTGACTAATGCATTACCCATAGATGCAGTTTTTCTATATGTAATAGCAGGATTTTTAGGCAGAAATTCACCTAATACGGGGTCATCCAATACAATTGGCCAATTTCGTCTGATAATACCCCTGAGCTGTTTTTCCTGCTTGGAATATGACAAAATAAGCCTAGTAGGTTCACTGTCTGCATCAATATATATATGCTTGTTATATTAGTAAATTAAGAAAAAATTAGAAAAGCATAATATAAATTAAAATGATTATATATGTGTACATTATCATAAATGCATACATATATGGGTGTGTGCGTGTGTTTAAATAAGTATATGTTTATATAAAGCTTTAAATATTATTTAAACATATTTAATTAATATTATTTTAATGTACAAGTTAACATATTTAATATTTACTAATTGTAACTATATATTAAATAATATTTTTCTATATTTTTTTCGATACTAGTGTAAAACTATATTGGTTTCGACATTTTTGGACTTAACTTTTTACTTATATTTTTGTGTTCGAATTTTTTGACACAATATTTATTGTTTTTTATATTATGGCAGTGACCTGACCTCTCAGCAGCCTTTGATATGGTCTCCCACCACACTCATCACAAGGCTGTACAACATAGGCATCCAAGAAGCTGTTCTCAGATGGATCGCCTCATTCCTCACTTGAAGAAAGCAGAGTCTGCCTTCGCCCCTTCACCTACAAACCAAAGGAAATCATCTGTGGAGTACCCTAAGGATCCTCGCTCAGCCCCACCCTCTTCAACACTTATATGACACCTCTGGCCAGCATCAACAAAAGCCACAGACTCAACATCATATCCTACACAACTCATCCTCTCCCTCTCTGAAGACACCACCAACACCAACATCAACTTCCACAATGGCATAACAGACTTCGAAACTGGATGAAGGACAACGCCTGAAGCTAAACAGGGACAAGACAGAGGTACTGATTTTTAGAAACAAACACTCCCCATGGGACGCATCTTGGTGGCCCTCAGAACTCTGACCTACTCCTACCCACCCTGACCATGCTAGGAACCTAGGAGTCATTCTGGACAACAAGCAAACCATGATGACTCAGGTCAACTCTGTCTCCTCCTCCTGCTTCTTCATCCTCCACATGCTTCATAAGATATTCAGATGACTACCCCAAAGTTCAAGATGCACCATCACCCAGGCCCTCATCTCCAGCCGACTGGATAATGGCAACTCTCTCAACGCAGGGATAGCAGTTCACCTCCAATGACTACAGACCATACAGAACACCACAGTCAGACTCATCTTGGATCTCCCTAGATGAACCCGTATCACTTCCTACCTTAGGGAACTCCACTGGCTCCATGTACAGAAAATATGCCAGTTCAAGCTCCTGACCCATGCGTACAAAGCCCTACACAACTGCGAACCATCCGACTTGAAGCACCACCTGAACTTCCATCAGCCCACTAGACACCTATGCTCCGCATACCTTTCTCTAACCCTCACCCCGCCACAACAACGTAGCAGATGTGGAGGTTGTTCCTTCTCCTATCTAGCAGCGAAGACATGGAATGAGCTATCCTTTCATCTGCGGTCCTTGCCATCTCCTCCAGAGTTCCAAAAGTCCCTAAAGACCTGGCTAGTCGGCTAATCAACTTGACCCTGCTAGCATCTGGATACCCTCATGGGTGACAAGTAGCGCTCTACAAATCTGCTGATTGATTGACTAACTGTAACTAGGGGTGGCCTCTATTAGTGCTAAGTGCAACAGAACGGGAACAGCAGCATCCAGCAGCTACTTGCGCTCTGTTCTTGTGTTCTTGGGTAGGCAGTTTTGCAACAAAATCCTTCAAATTACACAAACGGGGATAATCATATAATTTTGGGTAATTTTGCAAGTCAAGAGTGGCGTGAAACTACTTTGATTAGTCAGGCGTAACAAAAATGTCACCCAGGCTTATCTTCACTTATGTACACAAGAGATAAAAGCTGTATTGCCTTCAAAACTATCAGAACCTGGAAAATGTTAGTCAAGTCCCTTCTTGGACTTCATATAAATAGAAAACAAAATCAGTATGTGCCTAACTGAGATTTTGTTAGTATTCTGTTAACATCTCAGAGGTGTATGCCTCCTATCCACAAACTCTTTGGTGGTTGAATGCTACTGTTTGCTTTCAAGTAAACACAAGTATGACAGGTTTAATCCAGGCGTTGTGGAAAACATCCTGTTTAGCACAAAACATTGTTTCAAATTAATCCAAACTGGAACTATAAAACAAATCTTTTTATGCTGTAACATTTTGTAGTCTGGTTTCTTTGTCTGCAAAATAAGTGTTGTGTTTTATTATCTCCCAACTGGAAAAAGAAAATGGATGGGGGTCAATATTTGCTTCTGAAATCTGAATATGTGACGTTACAATGCGTTCCATTACAACGCGGTACGTTACATCGCAGTTATTACAACGCAAGTCGTTACAACGACTTGCGCTGGAGGGCGCTGGACTTAGGAATAGTTTGATTTACTATTCCAACTCCAGTCTACATACAGTAGGGAAGGTGTTGGAATAGTAAATCTTACTATTCCTTAGTCTAGAGCACCATCCAGCGCAAGTCGTTGTAATGACTTGCGTTGTAATGACTGCGATGTAAAAGCATCGCATTGTAACGACCGCATTGTAAAGGTCGTTTCCCCTGAAATCTTCACCCACCTGATGGTATCCCTGAATAAAGCAACAGTCTTATTCGAATGTCTCTTAAACTATGGGCGTCTCCCAAATTGTCTGGAACATTACCTCTCTTGGACCGCTATTTTATACTCCAATGCTAATGAACTCTAATACTATTTTTTGGGGAATTATAGGGAAGAAATCATCACCATCATTCATACTTGTATGCGGTATATCCTACCATCATCTGTCATACTGAGAACATTTAATTCTTGCTCTTGATGGTTCACCTGTGATCTTGTGATTACAGTACCTACGTGTTCTATCATTGCATAAAATTAACATGAGGAGTGGCTCAACTGGATGGGGTAGCTTCAAAAATAATATAGCAAAAATCTTAACTATCAAAATATTGTCAAAGTATAAATATATAATAAATTGGATTCTGTAATCCCTGCTTAAACAACAGTATCTGATTTCTTTATAATCGGCTCCTTGTGACGCACCCATTCGTCAATTATAAAGAAAACAGGCCAGAACTCGACTATTGTAAGTCTATTGAACTGTTTCTAATATCTGTTTGCAACAAATAACTGTTAGAAATGGGGGTCTCTAGTTGTAAGAGGTAGGTACCTTTGTCCAAATAGGGACCCTTCTTCCTAGTCAGGGTAAGGGGAATACACTTCTAAAATAACCCCTGCTCACCCCCTTGGTAGCTTGGCGCGAGCAGACAGGCTTATCTCAGAGGCAGTGTGTAAAGCATTTGTGAACTCGTACAGAGATACAGTGAAAACACTACAAATGGACACCACACCAGTTTAGAAAAATAAGTAATCTTTATCTAAACCAAACAAGACCCAAAACGACAAAAATCCGCAAATCAGTAATAAAAATATGACTTTCAAATGGTAGAAATAGTTCGGTTCAAAGTAAATTGCAGATGCAACACTTTTCTCACAAAGTACCTTGAATGCGTCGCACACACAAACAAAAAGGGCCACAGGGAAGGTGATGCGTCGGTTCCTTACACTCAGGGAAGGTGATGCATCAGTTCCTAGCTCCGGAGGAGGTGATGCGTCGGCTCCTCAATGCTGCGCAGGGGAGGTGATGCGTCGGTTCCTTACCAGAGAGGAGGTGATGAGTCGGTTTCTTACTATGCAGAGAGGTGATGCGACGGTTTCTTACTGCGTCCCCCAATGATGCGACAGACTTGGCGCCTCAATGCGATGCAGCGATCCGGGACAATGCGTGGATTTTTGCAGCCACACAGCAGGGTTTGCGTGGGAATCGGTGCGGTGATCTCAGACTTCGGAGATCGTTTTACTCAATGCGACGTGCAGCGATTTCTCGAGCCGCAGCAGGCGCTGCAACGGTTTCTTCAGCGATGCGTCGGAAACAGGTATGGATGCGTCATGCTTCTCGGTGTTGCATTGATTTTCCAGCTCCCAGCAGAAAACAGTCTCTAGAGGTCCGAAACAACAGCAGGCACCTATTTGCAGGTCAGAACTCCCATTAAGGAATTTCAGGGAAGCTGGTGGTGAAGTCTTTGTGTCCCTGAGACTTCAGAACAGTAGGCAAGCCCAGTTTCAAGCCCTTGGAGATCTTCCTCAAGCAGGGGACACAGCAGACGGCAAAGTCCTTTTGTCCTTTCCTTGGCAGCAAGTAGCCACTACAGGCCAACCCCAGACAGCAAACATAACAGGGGCAGTATTCCTCCTCAGCTTCTCCAGCTCTTCTCCTTGGCAAAGGTTCCTCTTGATCCCCAGAAGTGATCTAAAGTTCTGGGGTCTGGGCCCCAATATTTATACTACAAAATCCTTTGTTCTCTGGTGGCAGAGAAGCCCTGTGCTTGGTCAAAACCAGTTCTGTCCTCTCTGGCGCAGCTTCCTGCAGGAGGTGGGGACAGCATTGTTGAAGGCAGACCAGGCCCATTCAGGTGAAAGGAAATCTCCTACCCTTACTCAAAATGCAGCCCAGGTCTATTCAGCCCAGCCCTGACTCATCAGACTCTCTGGAGCCACTGCTCCTCCCCAGCCCCTGTCACCCTAAAGCCAGACAGTCAATACACATCCTGGCAGAAGCACACTGGATTGCTAAGCAAGAAAATACCTACTTCCTAAAAGGGGTATTTTCAAACACAGAATGTAAAATTCACCCTCACTAAAAAATGCATTTTAACATTCTGAGTTCAGGCATATCAAACTTTATTTTCCTACCTTGTTCCCAGGGGTAGTTGTGTTTATAAGATGTTATAAACAACTCCCCATTCTATCCTATGGGAGCAGGTAGCCTTGCAATAGCGAAAAACAAAATTGGCAGTATTTCACTATCAGGACATGCCACACACATCAGGGCATGTCCTACCTTTTACATGCATTGCACCCTGCCCACAGGGGTACTTTGGGCCTACCTTAGGGGTGACTAACATGTAAGAAAAGGGAAGGTTAGGGCTTGGCAAGTGGGTGCACTTGCCAAGTCGACATGGCAGTGCTAGACTGCCCACAAGCACTGCAATGGCAGGCCTGAGTTACATTTAGAGCCTGCTTATGTAGGTGGCACAATGCGTACTGCAAGCCTACTAGCAGCATTTGATTTACAGGCCCTGGGCACACACAGAGCACTGTACTAGGGACTGACTAGTAAATCAAATATGCCAGTCATGGAAACACCAATCCATAACAATAATTTACAAAGGGAGCACTTGCATGTTGGCACTGAACAGCAGTGGCAAAGTGCCCAAAGCATCTAGACCAGCAAAACGGAGTCCAACACACAGCAAAAACACAGGAGGTCAAGGCAAAAAATACAGGGGAAACCCATGCCAATGATGCCAGGTCTAACAATAACTAACAGGTTTTTGATGTGTTTAATTTTGCACTAGGGGTTTTATTTTTATTCTTCGTGTTTGCAAACATGCTCGCTCTTTCATATGAAAGAGCTAAGCACTAAGGTTTTAAGTGGTTTGTGGAAAAGGTGATGGAGTGACCACGCTTTTTATGGGATGAAGTACCCAGTGGCGTACATGATAAGCACATTGCAAGTCACCTCAGAATTCCATAACCTTATAAAGTAACTCGGCCTTTGGCCTCATTCCTCTATATGGTTATGGAAATCTTAAGAATCCTGCAGTTTCCTTATAATGTACGGCAGAGGGTACTTTATCCCTTATATAGAGGTATGTATTGGTTTAATATACTTAACTACACAGCTATGTTCTTTGATGATATCAAGGTACAATTTTCATGTAGCACGATATTGAAGACTGCGATACTCTTGTATTCCACCCTACTCCAAAGCAAGTTGCCAGTCAAAAAGAAGCATTTCTGCCATGTTAGAGCCACACAAATTGTTCTGAATCTTGGAACCAATCGGTCAAACCATTTTTGATGGCTTTTCAAGCTAAATAGATGTGGAGTTAAGAATAGCAAATGTCTACTCACCTATATAAACTTACTGATATTTTGATAGATGATAGTTTGCCTACAATATTTCTGTGGCATGATATTTATATCCATTCAGACACACAACCTTATCTTAAAAGTATCTACCATTGTCCATTGTCTTCCAAACTAAAGCACTCGAACAGCATACTCATATGTAAGTACCTAGCTATAACAAATTCCACACCTAAACAACTCATTCTACATTGGTGTACCTTATTGTCTGCTCACCTTTACCTCATGATTGAAAATCCTCAGAATTACCAAAATGTCAAGCTCATATTTCCACCCATCCTTCCTGGTGCCTTGACCTTTAAGTTAATCATTCACTGACAATTAACCCAAACGAGGAAGGGTGGATGGACTCCCAGATAGGTCTGTACAAAGCATAGTTGTCCATGATTTAGCAATGGTCCTCCATAAATGAACATAAAGATGATTTAACTGTGTTTATGATTGTGTATTAGACTCAGATCATGCACCATGGTGAGTGAGGAGGAAGAGATAAGCCATCTGGGCATGCACCTCCTCCCTGCTAGTGGGT
Organism: Calotriton arnoldi; assembly: GCA_963921515.1. NCBI lineage: Eukaryota > Metazoa > Chordata > Amphibia > Caudata > Salamandridae > Calotriton > Calotriton arnoldi. Next base: position 436,543 of record CAWUFW010013256.1, on the reverse strand, counting down.
CAGCGGGCCAGTCAGTGTGTAGCCTGTGCACTCTGTTGCCACTTGCCTCTCCTACCCGATGTCTCTGTAGTAGATAAGCCTCCATGCTCCACCACCCACCATGGACTAATAGCCCAAAGGAAAGGTGGGTCAAACCAGAGACCATGTATATATTTTAATTTTTAATTTTTGTAATTTTCGAACCTCTTATTATACATTTTACAGTCAGAGTGTTTTCTATTGTAAAGATTTTAATTAATCGAACAATAAAGTCTTGAACCCTCAGAGACCATGTAAAATCCATCAAAAACGTTGTATGTTTACGTGTGTCAGTATCTAAAATCTTAAATGACCTTTTTGCTTTTTCGCTGTTTTTATTTTAAACTATTCTTCATGTTAATCTCCAGATGCCAAGTGCCTTCTTGCCTCCATGTGGAACATTTAGTGAAACGTGAGATTGGCGGAATGCATCTTATTTAGCATTTCATCAGCCGCGTGGCATTGAAAAAAGGAAATGCTTTGTGGTGCTGTCAAAGTGAAGCACATGGAATGAGGTGGCTGTTCTCTCGTGTCGTTTGCATGAAATTATATCAACATACAGTAATACTGCATCCACGACATCGCCTACGTCACGTACTACATATATAATTACGGGGCATATTAACAAGGCGGCGTTAATGAATTATCGCCGCTTTAGCGTCCGTTTTCGGACGAAAAGCGGCGATAATTTTATTGCCGAATTAACAAGGACACGCTAGCGCATGATTCCTGACTTAGCGTCCGTTTTCTGCACGCCTCCCATCGCATCGCTAATGAGATGCAAAGGGGGCGTGCCTGTGAAAACAACAGGGGGAAATATCGCTAACCCAGGTATCGCCATATTAGCAACGTGGGTTAGTGATATTTTAAATTGCGTTAAGTATGCCTTAACGCAGGACTTTAACGTCTGCTAAATTCCTGACTAAGGCATACCTAACATGGGGGGTGGATTGTGTGGCTAAGACTACAGGCCCTATCACCAAGTATATTGCCGTTTTCCATGGGACATCGCTGGAAAACCAGCGATGTTCCATGTAAAACATCGCTATCACTGGAAAATTATCGCCTTTGCGTTAAGCGTTGTTAATACAGCGCTAGCATGACAATAATTTCCAGCGATAGCCGGCGATAGGATTCCTCACGCTAACAGCGGCCAGCGATAATTATCGCTGCCGCTTGATAATATGCCCCTACGTTTCTTAACTCCACCTATGCTAAGATTAGGAGGTAGGCTTGGGGGAGAAAAACATAGGGGCATATTAGCAAGACCGGCGATAACATTTTCGCCGTTTTAGCGGCAGGAAACTGCCGCTAAAACGGCGATAATGGGCTTGCTAATATGCGTTATGGAATTCCAATAGAAGCCCAGGTTAGATGTCCTGCACATCTAACCTGGGCTTCTATTGGAATTCTATAACGCATATTAGCAAGCCCATTATCGCCGTTTTAGCGGCAGTTTCCTGCCGCTAAAACGGCGAAAATGTTATCGCCGGTCTTGCTAATATGCCCCATAGTCATTTCAGACCTACTATACAGAGTAGTAATTAATAATTATGTGGATGTAGTTCGGGAAACTATTGTCATATGGTTAAAGCATGAGATACAATGGGGATATACGGCAAGGAATTTCAACTTTGAGCAAGAATTGTTTGCACCATGAAGGTCATAGCCGAGGTCTTCACAAACCAACACCATCAGAGGCCAATCACTGCCACCCATCGTCATAGAGAGAAAAGTGTCTGGAGTAAGCATTCTCCTACTTTTTCCCCTGGTAATTGAAAGGAAGCAGACACACTCGGTTATGGCTGCTTAACTGTCTGACATTCTTCTGTCTCTTGGCTGGAACTAACCATAAGTGCAGTTAAAGATCATTAACATGCTAATACTCTTAGCATATGCTAGGTGTGAAGCTAATGACCCGGGAATGATGTGTAAGTTTGGATTTCTTCTTGTTCTGGCATCCTTTTGCAACATTCAATGCCTTTAATGGCTCATTTATTAATCATGATAATTGCAGGAGAACGCTTTATGCTGTCTCTACTTTGGCTCTCCATTTTTGCCTCTCACCGACGCCTCCGTCGTTAAATCAGAGAAACATGCACTCCTATGTCCACCCAAATGCTGTGTTTTCTGCCACGAGGAATCTTGACACAGTTATCCTAGCACCTGCTGTGAGGTTGCAAAGGGAAATCCGAGGATGTTAGGGGCAGATTTATCATACTTTCACGCAACGCAATGCAGCAAGACAACTTGCGCCACTGCGTGAAAGGGAGAGGGCAGGAATGCGCCACATTTATGGCGCAATTTTTGCTCTCTGCTTGCGCTAGCACACAATGTGCTGCCTTGTGCCAAAGCAGGTTCCCTTGCGCCATGGTGCAAGGGTGCCTGTGTTGCAGGTAAGATTTTTTTGGGCATGATGGGACATCTTCCTGCACAAAAATAATCTTTAGAGACAATTTCCTCTTTTGAAAGAGGAAACAAAAGGGAGAAATAAATATATTTTTCCTGGTTTTGCCTCTGGTGGGAAAGCGTACAATTCTGACACATTCCCATGTCTACCAGTATTGGTAAATCTAGGAATGCCCACGCTCCATCCATGTAACGCCTCTAACATGCAGTACAACGCAAGGCAGTGACTTGTGCTGCCTTGTGTTACACCGATTTGCCAAGCCACACAGGCCACGCAGGGTGGCGTTGCGTTACTTGGTAAATCGAATTCAAGGTTTTGCGTCACTCTACATAGACTTGCGTGGCACAAGGGTGACGCAAAAACATTAATAAATCTGCCCCAAATTTTTAACACATGGATTCAGACAATATTGAAATATTGAATATTTCTAGAGCTGAGATTGGTAATTTAGTAACACTGAGGGGTAGATTTGCTAATGTTTTGTGTATGCTCTCATGGAGCAGAGTGACTTAAAATGCAGCACCTTTTTATGATACATTATAAAGGGCCGCAAGCACCGTACAAAATTGCATTGTACTGCGCTAGCACCTGTGCAAGTATTAGTTAATCTATTCCTGAGTCTTAGTAGGTCGATTGGAGTTTTTCAAAATTGCATTTATTTTCCAATCCAGTTGTAAAATTGAATGCCTGAGTGCAATTTAATTTTAACTACACAAATTTCAGGCACCATAATCTCAAAAAAGTGACCTAAATAATTTAGAAATGGTGCTATTTCGCGTATTGGAGGGTTAATTACTGCAGCATACTTTTTATTATGTCTCGAAGTTTTCACAGCTTGATGAGATGGTGTAGGAAAGTAGGATCTGCTTCTTATGGGTACCCCCACTTTTTGCTTGATGTAATACTGTTTTTGACTAGTCTGACTGGGATCCTGCTAATCAGGACCCCAGTTAACCTGCTTTCTCCCTAAACTGTTGTGTTCAGTACCTAGGTACAGCCCATATTGGATACTGGGGTACCCTTGTCAGTCCCTAGTATATGGTACCCATGTACCCAGGGCATAGGTACCCCAGAGGTCTCCCATGGGCTGCAGAATGTATTATGCCACCCATGAGAGACCATTCAAAATGGAACTACAGGCCTGCCATTGAGCCTGTGTAAGTTGGTGCATGCACCACTTATGAAAGATATAGGTTTACTATATCTAAGGGTCACTGCACTTAAAACCTATAAGTCACCCCTATATCAGGCCTTTACAATCATGAGGGCAGGGTGCTTGGTTCTAAGTGAGAGGGTGCCCCTGCATGAGCAGGACACCCCGGCAGCCTACGGAGTCCATTCTCCCGGGTTGCCAGTGAAGCAGCCATATACTAATATAGAGGGGCATTACGTGACTACGTGATGACCATCTCGAAAACGGCTGCAAAGAACTCTTTTGTGTTTGGTGTCAAACATGTTGGAATCATACCGCCACACCATTATCGGTGTGGGAGGTATGATTCCACCCACCGGGAGAGCCCTCTGTTAGGCGCTCAGTGTTCCCGGTACCAGACTTCTAGTCCCGCACAGCACAAAATGGTTGCTGCTGACCAGAGACACATTTCTATGCGATACCAAAGGGGATGATGGACGGAGCGTTAGAGCAAATCAAACACTCACCCCCAGTCAACTGACCTGGGTTTAATCCATCATCATTCTTTAGCTCACTCCACCACCCCAGTTCAGACATGGCCATATGCAAATCAGTCTGACCCTGTGCCTCATGGGAACAGTCCAGCCCGAACTGCCAAGCCATGTCTTCCCTGGACCAGAAACAAGCATCCTGGGACCGGTTTCGGGTTCAAAACCCTCATCAGCCAGGCTATCTTGAATCCAGTGGCAAAGTGAGCAAGGGACCCACGTCTGGGCATACCCTGCCAACTTAGGGCGAACAAAGCGATACCAAAGGGGATGATGGACGGTTAGCAGAGACACATTTCTGCCCTCCTGCTGCTGAGCCAAGCTCGAGCAGGGAAAGGCAGAACAATAGGCATCCTGTCACAGGGAGGTGTGACCACCTCCCAGACAGTATTTAGTGTATTAGGGCTGGGTGGGTGTGCTTGCCAGCGCCTGAAAGTCTGCATGAGGGGTACATTGGTGTCCCTGTGCATAGTCCAGTTCAAACCAGTCCTGGGAGCCGTTGGCTCCCGCTCAGGCGTGAAACTGGACAAAGGACATGGGAGTAACCTCCCCCTGTCCAGACCCTCCCCTGGGAGTGTCCCCTGAATCTTCCCAACCCTCTCTTTAGGGTACTTAAGGGCTTACCTGGGTGTAGGTCCCTAGATTTGTTGTTGACAAGATTCAGAACTGGAACCACTGCACTTCTACCGTCTGGGCGCTCTGGACTTTGCTGGACTTCGTTTGGGCCCGACTTCGTCTCCCTTTCAGTCTGCTGCATCAACTGTGCCTGTGCACCATACAGGATCCATGCAGGACCTGTGGAGCATCCAAGACACTTGAAGATAATCTCCATTGGAGTAAAAGAGTCACTCCCGTACATTCGTAGGCACCGCAACACTACTGACTGGTCTGCTGATCCCAAGCTCCTGCGGACTCCAAAGGGTTCAACAACACAGGTGGTGGTTATCTATGTCTTCCAAGTCCCAAGCTGCCCTCTCACCAAGTCTGAGGTCAGAATCCCCAGTGGGGGCTGCATGAACCGAACCCCTGTGCACCACATACTTTTGCATGTGCATATGCTTGTTGGCAACTCTGCAACAAGTACCTTGGGCTCCAAGTAGCACCAACCACCGGCAACTTCTTGCATCAAGATATTCTGCCACACCACCTCGTGGGCACCGTGGCCTGCTCCTTTTGGTGAGCTGCTTGAGGTCCTCTTGCAATCCCTGGGCCTCTGGCCTGTGGTTACAATTGAGGGTCATCTTTATTTTCCTTGGCTTCCCTTGATTTCTCCAGGCCTGCCCTGACTCCCCTGCTTGTGGTGAGTCTCCTGGACCTTGCTGGTCCCAACCGTGCACCTTCTTGATTTCCTGCATGGGTTGCATTTGCCAAGGTTTGTTTGTGCTCCCGCCGGACACCGACCCCTCAGCACTTGACATCCTTTATGGGACAGCTCACATCTGAGCCCTGGCCATCCTCAGCATCGCCTGGTCTTCACAACTGCAGAGTCAAGGTCACTGTCATCCTTTCTGAAGCACCCGACATCGGAGGGCATCCGTCTTCCAAGTCTCCTGGTCACTCCCAAGTGACATAGACACTGTCCCCTCTGCTTTCAGGTACTCCTTTTACAGAATCCATGTTTGGATTCCTCAGGACACTTTCTCCTCTTCCAGCAGCAGCACTTTCCTGTAGTCTTCTATTGAGTTCGACAGCGGTTTCCGACACCACTTCACACCTATGCACCCGGCTCCCCTGGGATAGGTAACTTGGGTACCACAGTATCCACGGTTGGGGTGGCTCTCCAACCTTCCATCTTCAACAGGGTTTCTTCAGGGTCCACTGGGAAGGGTCCCTAATCTTTAAAATTTCAACCGTGACTTGCACATGGACTTGTATGGAGTACGCGGTCGTGTTCTCACACTGCACACGCTCTCCGTGAGGTACCTATCTACTTACCTTGGGTGGTTCTGTGGGTTCCCAGCATTTCTACGTCTTCTAAACATTGTCCTGACTCAGGTCGTGGTTCTTATACCATTTTCTTAGTATATGGTTTGCCCCCCCGGGCCCACTGTGTATTAGTGCTATTTACTGTGATTTCTTTGCTTTAATATTGTGTGCTTTGTGTTAATCTCCGTGTAGGAGGTACTGTAACATACTAGAGAGTGTTCTATAATAAATACATATTTTTATACATACTTTGTGTGGTTCCTTTTCATTTAATCTATACTATAAGATTGCATTCTGGTAAAAACAAGCTGCTTTATACTCCTTCAAGACAAAGCCTGAAGGCTGCTTTCCACAGCTACCACTTGGATAGCTTTCTAAGGTTGTCTGAGACCTCTTAAATCACCATAAGGGTTGTCTGGACTGGTGCAAGGTGCCCACTTACATTAGTGGACATCATATACTATGCCAGCCTCTCACAGATGGCTATCGCAATCCTTTTCAGAGCACTGATTGGCCTTCCACCAGGGAAAAAAATACATAAATTATCGCCACCTCATGGATGTTCAATAATAATGATGATATTAAGTAATGGTTAAATCACAAACTCCAAATATAGAAGCGACTTGCGACAAGGGACCTTGCAACAGGGATGTGAACATCAGCAGTGAATTGGGTCTATTATAAGTCTCTCAGAGAAGCATCCCAGTGGAAGCTACTGCTCTGGATGATTTTGAGTGGACTGGTCATCCCACTCATGTAATTACTGGTTGCACCAGGTTTGGAAAGTTACCCAGTCGAACCACAAAGGCTTCCACAGACAGTTTCCAGCTGGTCAGAGCAGATAAAAAATGTACAAAGAAGGGGGCGTGGCCAGGCATCGAGGCAAGATGGCCGCGTAAGGCGTAGCTCCGTGACCGGCCCCGTTCTCTCGCCTATCCTGAAACAGATCCGGCCCGTCCGACAGCTGTTCTGTGTGTCGGACTGCTCGCGTTCACGATCCCGCCAACTCCGGTTCGTCTCCGACTCCAGAGGCCGACGCTACAGCACGCCGGGTCCCACAGTGCTGCGTGGGGCCGGGCACGAGACCCAGACGCTCCAGAGGGTTCCCGCGGTGGCACCGCGCCTGGAGAGCGCTACAGCCTGGAGTGGAGGATCGCGTTCCGAGGGTGGATTGAGGCCCACCCGGCCCAGCCAGGTGCGTCGAGTGCGAGGTGGTGCAATGGACAGAGCCAGGAGACCTGTGCTGAGACCCGGTAGGCAGCTGCTGCAAGTCCATAGACGCCATCGCGCCACTCGGCTCGGCTGTTTCCTGCTCTCTCCCCCTCGCAGCAGGCGGTCATCAGCGGCCGCACCAGCTGACTTTGGCCTTCCAGGGGCCCTCGGCTGCAGCAACATAACGCCCTGCGGTGCCCCGAGATCTTCGACGGGGTGGAGGCGGGGCAGTAGAAACCCTGCATTGCCATCAGTGGAGTGGCAGGGCCCACCACGACGGAGGTGAGATGGCCCCCACCCTGATATTGCTGGCATAAGAGACCCGGTGGCAGTCCCAGGCTCCCCCACCGCCTTTGCAATTGGCGCGGGGACGGCACTTTCACCGGCTGTGGGCAGACCTGGAGCGGGCCTACAGACCACTTGAAGGGGCACATCGGCATATTCACCGCTCGGCCAGTTCCCAACCTACTGTTGTTGACGAGGTGGCCGCCCGGCTTGGGTGCCCTTGAACAGGCTGGTAGTAGACGGTCAGTGACGCAATGGAGCGTAATAAGACCACAGGGGCCCGCGGGCTGAAGACCACCCACACCAATAAACTGGACCGATATACTGTCCCTAAAGATGCGAACCAGCCCCGGTTGTCCAGAGATGCAAGCTCAGGGGGCTTGGGCGATGAGGAACAGGACATTTCACTGAAGGACGTAATGGATGCCATCACTGGTGTTAAGACCTCCCTGGACACAGTGGCGATCAACGTTAATCTCATCAGGGCTGACATGGCGAAACTGAATGAGAAGGTCAAGCAAGTGGAGCTTACCACTGCTAGTCTTGTTGGCGATGTTACCCAGCTCCAGGGTGAGGTCCAAGACCTCCAGGACTTCCGCAAGCTCGCTGACCTCAAGCTGGATGATTATGAGGGACGCCTGCGACGCAACAACCTCCGCATCCTTGGGGTTCCGGAAAAATCGGAGGGGCAATCCCCTGATCTCTTTGTCGAGGACCTTATTCTGAAGCATTTACAGCCCAAAAGCCTCAGTAAGTTTTTTGTTATTGAACGTGCCCACAGGGTCCCGGGCGGCCGTCCCAAGCCGGGTGTCACGACTTGCTCCCTGAGTTTTCGTGTCCGCCACCAGGGGGCTGAACTGTGGGACTCTCCAGTGTCATAACAAGCTTCTAGACCCTCCCCTTCATGTACATACTGACTTCCAGCCATTTGGACACTATTTGGGAATTGACATCCATTCCCAATCCATGCCGGGTTTTGTGGCAGCCATCCTGCTCATGCCTGAAACTCCATTACCCAGAATCCCCTGCTCACTGCTTTGTCTCCACCCCTGCAGGCCAAAGATGGGTGGAGGAATTCAGTTCACCTGTGGCTGGCTGCTGCTAGCCTGCTCACACCTGATGCATGTGATTACTGTGAGCTCTTTTAAGCCCCAGTTCCCTTCAGCCCAGGGTTGGTCATTGTAGCTGTATACCAGTGAGACCGATCCTTGTTGCCTGAACTATTTGGTTTCCTTGATTCCTTAGCTATAGTTAATCCTTGTTCCTTGATTCCTGAGCTATAGCTATTCCTTGTACCTGAATTAGCACTGCCTGCAGTGCTACCTTGTTTCTTGAGTTCTTGAGCTATAGCTATTCCTTGTACCTGAATTAGCACTGCCTGCAGTGCTACCTTGTTTCCTGAGTTCTTGAGCTATAGCTATTCCTTGTACCTGAATTAGCACTGCCTGCAGTGCTACCTTGTTTCCTGAGTTCCTGAGCTATAGCTATTCCTTGTACCTGAATTAGCACTGCCTGCAGTGCTACCTTGTTTCCTGAGTTCCTGAACTATAGCTATTCCTTGTGCCTGAATTAGCACAGCCTGCAGTGCTACCTTGTTTCCTGAGTTCCTGAGCTATAGTTATTCTTTGTACCTGTTCCTGGGCTTCAGCTATTTCTTGTGCCTGATTTGCACTGCTTGCAGTGCTCTCTTGACTCCTTGTTTCCTGAGCTGTAGCTATTTCCTGAACTAGTACTGCCTGCAGTGCTACCTTGACTCCTGAAGCCTTAGTAATTCCCTGTTCCTGAACTAGCACTGCCTGCAGTGCTACCTTGATTCCTGAGCCTTAGCATTACTTGTTCCTGACCTGCAGCAGTTTCCCTTCTCCTGAACTAGCACTGCCTGCAGTGCTACCTTGACTCCTGAGCCTTAGCATTCCTTGTTCCTGACCTGCAGCAGTTTCCCTTCTCCTGAACTAGCACTACCTGCAGCGCTACTTTGACTCCTGAGCCTTAGCTCAATTCTTGTTCTTGCCCCAGCACTGCCTTCTATGCTACTTTGTTTTCTTGATTCCTGAACCTGCACTATTCTAGTATACCCTTGTAGCCTCCCCTTCTGTATATCCTTTTCCAGTCCCTGCCTTGCTTCCCATTTCCTTGGTTCCAGTTCTAGTTTGCTGTCTTTCTATTTCTGCTGTCTTGCTTCTGTTACCTTGTATGTTTGTTACCTGCTTTCTGCCAAGTATGCCCTGTGATTTCCTTCCTTTCCTGTTAAGCACTCCTCCTTGCTAGCTCCTTGTCTATTGTGCTTGTGTTTAGTTCTACCCCTTTGCTGTTACTGCCTTGCGGGTTCCTGTTTGATCGCCAGGATCCGTGGGCACACTGACTACCTAGGTGGTGTTTCTTGTTCACTGTGAGTATTGTCTTTGAGTTACTGTTATAACATCACCATAGGTATAAGCTCCACAGACCCTGCCTTTGCATATATATCCTATATGTGGGTATTTTTAGTCAGTATCTGTAACAGCAATTGTGGGTGAGGAACTTACTGAGCTTCAGTCTTACTGTGTGGAGCTCCTGAGTGCTTTACCCCACACTCCCTTTATTGTTAATGTTGTTTCATATATATGTCTTGCACATTCGTCCTGGGTGTAGTTATTCTGAATGCTAAATTGCCTCGTGAGTGCCCTTCCTTTCTGAGTCTTACCCATCTTGTTCACTTGTACAGGCTTCCCCTTTGGATCCCTTTTCTCCTCTGACTTCCTGTGTGATCCTGGGCAGTGCTGTACTCCTCTCTCTGTGTATGTTTTCTACCCTGTTCCCAGTCCTTGCCCAAGTCCCTGACTGTGTTCCCGACATAGTCCCGGACAGTCCCTGACAGAATGACCAACCCACATTTCCAGGGTCACTTGTGAGGTTTCTTTGTGTTCAGTTAGCTACCTTTTTATTAAAACGCACCCTGTCAGTTCTTACCAAGATGTTTAGCAACAGATCCGGAAAGTCTGCGTATGTTGGCAGAAATCCATTGTCAAGGCAGCGCAGTTCTGTACACCCTATTAGAAAGTCCTTAAACTCTAGAGATCGATTCTTGGAACAAAATAGACTTTTACGTGCTGAATATTATTCCCTGTGGTTGGCTGATCCTTCTATGTTAGATTTTCATTCCATCTGTAATCCTGATCCTCACCTGATGTCAGCCAGTGATCTACAGGATGAAAACGAATTTCTGCAAACCTTGTTAGCAGCAGAAAGACAAAATAGTAATTTAGAGAGTGGTACTATTAGGGGACATTTTTCTGAAGTTTGTAACTCAGAGACCCCCTGTCAAGACAATGTTTTCTTTGAAGACAATTTCCAGACACAGTTTTTATCGACACCGTACCAAACTAGTAGTTCAATGACACTAGTTAAAGCTTGTTTAACCACACAACAGACAAAGAAAGAGCAGATGCATTATATAACCTCTGTTTTCCATACAAACGAAATACCTCAGTCTTGTGACCCAGTAAAGATCACAGTCCCTGATACTAAAGAGACAATGTTTAATGCTACATTCAAAGCAAACAATCAGATTAACAAAATAGAGAAAACACCTTCTAGAACACAGACAGCTAATAGCCAGTTTAAACAAAATCCAAGACTTAGTTCTGTTGCTTGTTGTGAAGTTTCAAAGTCTACCGCTGTCCTTGTAGAAAAAGATCTACAATCTTCACAGTATATATTGGAATCGAAGATTTTGGAATTACAACTAGAGAATAAAATGTTTCAGACTCTGTTAAAAAACTATAACCCAGAGTTCAAATGGGAATCTAAAACCCTGGTACAAGATTACTTTTCAGCTTCTATGTTAGCCTCCTTAGAAATGGAGAATGAAACCTTGCGCACTATTTTGCGGTCCCCTCAGAGCTGGTCCAGTAATTGTGTAAATAATACTGTGGCTGATCACTCAGATTCCACTCAGAATAGCCATAGTACAATGTCTCAAAGTGCAGTTAAGGAAAGTATTTGTTTGAATTCTGAATTTTCTAACTCCTCTGTTTTGTCTTCTAGTGCTAAATTACATCTAGGTGCTACATCTGAGATGTGTCCCTCCAGTTTTGAGGAACCCCAAATTCCAGGCAAGTCACAAAACATCTCTTTGCTTTCTTTTCCTGGTAGTGAGGTCAGGTCTATCTCAGAGATAACCCATAGACAGGCCATTGACATACAGACAAAACCTGAACCATTGACCCACATATTCTCTGATGTGACAATGTCCTGTGACTCAGCCAATGCTCTTGATTTAACTGCTGCAACTAAAGTCAACCTCTTTGCTGAGAAGAAACAAAATCCTGACCCTTGTTTGCTCCCTTGCCTTCAAGCACAACACAAATTGAAAAGTCAGGAAATGATAATGCTCTATGCTCCGATGCATTTGTACCACCTTGTAGTGCTAAAGAAAATGAAAAGATCTCCCATGACCAAGTAATCTCTGGCCTATTTCCTCTGACTAAGAGTTGTGAACTGCCAAATGGTAAAGGAAGTCTGGTCATCAGAGACTCTAAGAAAAGCACTATTCTGAGCCATCCCGAAGAAAGAACGTCAATGTGTTTTAATGAGCCAAGGAACTGTGAAGATTTCACTATTGGCAACAGGGAATCTACTGTTCATGGGCAATCGCCATTCCCAGAAATTAAAGTCTGTCATCCTTGTGCCTCTCTGCCATCAGCTAGTCTTCTTTCAGAGCCTCCAGAGTCCTCAGCCGGCCTGCTGCTTTCAGAGTCTCCAGAGTCCTCAGCCGGCCTGCTGCCTTCTGAACTTCAGTCTGCAGCCTGCCTGCCATCTGAGCCCGAGCCTGCAGCCTGCCTGCTATTAGTACCGGAGCCTCCAGACTACCTGCATTCAGAGCCCAAGTCCACAGCTCACCTGCCTACTAAGTCAGAGCTTCCAGCCTGTCTGACTTCCGAGCCAGAGCTTCCAGCCTGTCTGACTTCCGAGCCAGAGCTTCCAGGCTGCCTGCCGTCAGCACCAGAGCTTCCAGGCTGCCTGCCGTCAGCACCAGAGCTTCCAGGCTGCCTGCCTTCTGGCCTTGAGCCTCTATCTTGCCTACTTTTTGACCCTGTGCTTCCAGTTTGCCAGCCTTCAGAGGTCTCAGTACGGATACATTCAGAGACTGAATCTCCAGCATCAGAGACAAAACTCTCAACATGTAAGCCTCCAGGGCGTGGGTCTCCTGCATATCTGCTCCCAAAGTCTCCTGCTTGTAATTCTTTTGTATGTTTTCCTCCAGGTCCAGAGCTTCAGGTCTGCTTCATGTCACCTCCTTTGGCTTCAGCCAGTTTGCCTTTGACCTCTGTGCCTCCTGCCAATCCGTTATCTGCTTTTGACCCTACAGTCAATCTTCCTTTGTTTTCAGAATGCTACTATAGCCTGCCTTCATCAGGACTTCAAACACCTTTAATTCAGGCTTCTAAGCTCCTGTTACTGTATTTGGACTCTTCAGATCTGCCTTCTATTCTGCCTCCTGCATCAGAGTGCTTCCCTCCTCAAAGTTCTGCTTTGGATGCTGCTGTTAATTTTCAGCCTATTGTCCTACCCTCCAGAACATCACAGTTTTCCTGCAGTCCTCTGGTATCTTGCACTACATCTCTGATGGAAATTAACTTACTTCTTAGGAGCAAAGGCTTTGAATCCAGTTCCAGATTCCGGGAGACGGTCCTTGGAGGGGGTGTACTGTCACGACTTGCTCCCTGCGTTTTCGTGTCCGCCACCAGGGGGCTGAACTGTGGGACTCTCCAGTTTCATAACAAGCTTCTAGACCCTCCCCTTCATGTACATACTGACTTCCAGCCATTTGGACACTATTTGGGAATTGACATCCATTCCCAATCCATGCCGGGTTTTGTGGAAGCCATCCTGCTCATGCCTGAAACTCCATTACCCAGAATCCCCTGCTCACTGCTTTGTCTCCACCCCTGCAGGCCAAGGATGGGTGGAGGAATTCAGTTCACCTGTGGCTGGCTGCTGCTAGCCTGCTCACACCTGATGCATGTGATTACTGTGAGCTCTTTTAAGCCCCAGCTCCCTTCAGCCCAGGGTTGGTCATTGTAGCTGTATACCGGTGAGACCGATCCTTGTTGCCTGAACTATTTGGTTTCCTTGATTCCTTAGCTATAGTTAATCCTTGTTCCTTGATTCCTGAGCTATAGCTATTCCTTGTGCCTGAATTAGCACTGCCTGCAGTGCTACCTTGTTTCCTGAGTTCTTGAGCTATAGCTATTCCTTGTACCTGAATTAGCACTGCCTGCAGTGCTACCTTGTTTCCTGAGTTCCTGAGCTATAGCTATTCCTTGTACCTGAATTAGCACTGCCTGCAGTGCTACCTTGTTTCCTGAGTTCCTGAACTATAGCTATTCCTTGTGCCTGAATTAGCACAGCCTGCAGTGCTACCTTGTTTCCTGAGTTCCTGAGCTATAGTTATTCTTTGTACCTGTTCCTGGGCTTCAGCTATTTCTTGTGCCTGATTTGCACTGCTTGCAGTGCTCTCTTGACTCCTTGTTTCCTGAGCTGTAGCTATTTCCTGAACTAGTACTGCCTGCAGTGCTACCTTGACTCCTGAAGCCTTAGTAATTCCCTGTTCCTGAACTAGCACTGCCTGCAGTGCTACCTTGATTCCTGAGCCTTAGCATTACTTGTTCCTGACCTGCAGCAGTTTCCCTTCTCCTGAACTAGCACTGCCTGCAGTGCTACCTTGACTCCTGAGCCTTAGCATTCCTTGTTCCTGACCTGCAGCAGTTTCCCTTCTCCTGAACTAGCACTACCTGCAGCGCTACTTTGACTCCTGAGCCTTAGCTCAATTCTTGTTCCTGCCCCAGCACTGCCTTCTATGCTACTTTGTTTTCTTGATTCCTGAACCTGCACTATTCTAGTATACCCTTGTAGCCTCCCCTTCTGTATATCCTTTTCCAGTCCCTGCCTTGCTTCCCATTTCCTTGGTTCCAGTTCTAGTTTGCTGTCTTTCTATTTCTGCTGTCTTGCTTCTGTTACCTTGTATGTTTGTTACCTGCTTTCTGCCAAGTATGCCCTGTGATTTCCTTCCTTTCCTGTTAAGCACTCCTCCTTGCTAGCTCCTTGTCTATTGTGCTTGTGTTTAGTTCTACCCCTTTGCTGTTACTGCCTTGCGGGTTCCTGTTTGATCGCCAGGATCCGTGGGCACAGCTGACTACCTAGGTGGTGTTTCTTGTTCACTGTGAGTATTGTCTTTGAGTTACTGTTATAACATCACCATAGGTATAAGCTCCACAGACCCTGCCTTTGCATATATATCCTATCTGTGGGTATTTTTAGTCAGTATCTGTAACAGCAATTGTGGGTGAGGAACTTACTGAGCTTCAGTCTTACCGTGTGGAGCTCCTGAGTGCTTTACCCCACACTCCCCTTTATTGTTAATGTTGTTTCATATATATGTCTTGCACATTCGTCCTGGGTGTAGTTATTCTGAATGCTAAATTGCCTCGTGAGTGCCCTTCCTTTCTGAGTCTTACCCATCTTGTTCACTTGTACAGGCTTCCCTTTGGATCCCTTTTCTCCTCTGACTTCCTGTGTGATCCTGGGCAGTGCTGTACTCCTCTCTCTGTGTACGTTTTCTACCCTGTTCCCAGTCCTTGCCCAAGTCCCTGACTGTGTTCCCGACATAGTCCCGGACAGTCCCTGACAGAATGACCAACCCACATTTCCAGGGTCACTTGTGAGGTTTCTTTGTGTTCAGTTAGCTACCTTTTTATTAAAACGCACCCTGTCAGTTCTTACCAAGATGTTTAGCAACAGATCCGGAAAGTCTGCGTATGTTGGCAGAAATCCATTGTCAAGGCAGCGCAGTTCTGTACACCCTATTAGAAAGTCCTTAAACTCTAGAGATCGATTCTTGGAACAAAATAGACTTTTACGTGCTGAATATTATTCCCTGTGATTGGCTGATCCTTCTATGTTAGATTTTCATTCTATCTGTAACCCTGATCCTCACCTGATGTCAGCCAGTGATCTACAGCATGAAAACAAATTTCTGCAAACCTTGTTAGCAGCAGAAAGACAAAATAGTAATTTAGAGAGTGGTACTATTAGGGGACATTTTTCTGAAGTTTGTAACTCAGAGACCCCCTGTCAAGACAATGTTTTCTTTGAAGACAATTTCCAGACACAGTTTTTATCGACACCGTACCAAACTAGTAGTTCAATGACACTAGTTAAAGCTTGTTTAACCACACAACAGACAAAGAAAGAGCAGATGCATTATATAACCTCTGTTTTCCATACAAACGAAATACCTCAGTCTTGTGACCCAGTAAAGATCACAGTCCCTGATACTAAAGAGACAATGTTTAATGCTACATTCAAAGCAAACAATCAGATTAACAAAATAGAGAAAACACCTTCTAGAACACAGACAGCTAATAGCCAGTTTAAACAAAATCCAAGACTTAGTTCTGTTGCTTGTTGTGAAGTTTCAAAGTCTACCGCTGTCCTTGTAGAAAAAGATCTACAATCTTCACAGTATATATTGGAATCGAAGATTTTGGAATTACAACAAGAGAATAAAATGTTTCAGACTCTGTTAAAAAACTATAACCCAGAGTTCAAATGGGAATCTAAAACCCTGGTACAAGATTACTTTTCAGCTTCTATGTTAGCCTCCTTAGAAATGGAGAATGAAACCTTGCGCACTATTTTGCGGTCCCCTCAGAGCTGGTCCAGTAATTGCGTAAATAATACTGTGGCTGATCACTCAGATTCCACTCAGAATAGCCATAGTACCATGTCTCAAAGTGCAGTTAAGGAAAGTATTTGTTTGAATTCTGAATTTTCTAACTCCTCTGTTTTGTCTTCTAGTGCTAAATTACATCTAGGTGCTACATCTGAGATGTGTCCCTCCAGTTTTGAGGAACCCCAAATTCCAGGCAAGTCACAAAACATCTCTTTGCTTTCTTTTCCTGGTAGTGAGGTCAGGTCTATCTCAGAGATAACCCATAGACAGGCCATTGACATACAGACAAAACCTGAACCATTGACCCACATTTTCCCTGATGTGACAATGTCCTGTGACTCAGCCAATGCTCTTGATTTAACTGCTGCAACTGAAGTCAACCTCTTTGCTGAGAAGAAACAAAATCCTGACCCCTTGTTTGCTCCCTTGCCTTCAAGCACAACACAAATTGAAAAGTCAGGAAATGATAATGCTCTATGCTCCGATGCATTTGTACCACCTTGTAGTGCTAAAGAAAATGAAAAGATCTCCCATGACCAAGTAATCTCTGGCCTATTTCCTCTGACTAAGAGTTGTGAACTGCCAAATGGTAAAGGAAGTCTGGTCATCAGAGACTCTAAGAAAAGCACTATTCTGAGCCATCCCGAAGAAAGAACGTCAATGTGTTTTAATGAGCCAAGGAACTGTGAAGATTTCACTATTGACAACAGGGAATCTACTGTTCATGGGCAATCGCCATTCCCAGAAATTAAAGTCTGTCATCCTTGTGCCTCTCTGCCATCAGCTAGTCTTCTTTCAGAGTCTCCAGAGTCCTCAGCCGGCCTGCTGCCTTCTGAACTTCAGTCTGCAGCCTGCCTGCCATCTGAGCCCGAGCCTGCAGCCTGCCTGCCATTAGTACCGGAGCCTCCAGACTACCTGCATTCAGAGCCCAAGTCCACAGCTCACCTGCCTACTAAGTCAGAGCTTCCAGCCTGTCTGACTTCCGAGCCAGAGCTTCCAGCCTGTCTGACTTCCGAGCCAGAGCTTCCAGCCTGTCTGACTTCCGAGCCAGAGCTTCCAGGCTGCCTGCCGTCAGCACCAGAGCTTCCAGGCTGCCTGCCGTCAGCACCAGAGCTTCCAGGCTGCCTGCCTTCTGGCCTTGAGCCTCTATCTTGCCTACTTTTTGACCCTGTGCTTCCAGTTTGCCAGCCTTCAGAGGTCTCAGTACGGATACATTCAGAGACTGAATCTCCAGCATCAGAGACAAAACTCTCAACATGTAAGCCTCCAGGGCGTGGGTCTCCTACATATCTGCTCCCAAAGTCTCCTGCTTGTGATTCTTTTGTATGTTTTCCTCCAGGTCCAGAACTTCAGGTCTGCTTCATGTCACCTCCTTTGGCTTCAGCCAGTTTGCCTTTGACCTCTGTGCCTCCTGCCAATCCGTTATCTGCTTTTGACCCTACAGTCAATCTTCCTTTGTTTTCAGAGTGCTACTATAGCCTGCCTTCATCAGGACTTCAAACACCTTTAATTCAGGCTTCTAAGCTCCTGTTACTGGATTTGGACTCTTCAGATCTGCATTCTATTCTGCCTCCTGCATCAGAGTGCTTCCCTCCTCAAAGTTCTGCTTTGGATGCTGCTGTTAATTTTCAGCCTATTGTCCTACCCTCCAGAACATCACAGTTTTCCTGCAGTCCTCTGGTATCTTGCACTACATCTCTGATGGAAATTAACTTACTTCTTAGGAGCAAAGGCTTTGAATCCAGTTCCAGAATCCGGGAGACGGTCCTTGGAGGGGGTGTACTGTCACGACTTGCTCCCTGCGTTTTCGTGTCCGCCACCAGGGGGCTGAACTGTGGGACTCTCCAGTGTCATAACAAGCTTCTAGACCCTCCCCTTCATGTACATACTGACTTCCAGCCATTTGGACACTATTTGGGAATTGACATCCATTCCCAATCCATGCCGGGTTTTGTGGAAGCCATCCTGCTCATGCCTGAAACTCCATTACACAGAATCCCCTGCTCACTGCTTTGTCTCCACCCCTGCAGGCCAAGGATGGGTGGAGGAATTCAGTTCACCTGTGGCTGGCTGCTGCTAGCCTGCTCACACCTGATGCATGTGATTACTGTGAGCTCTTTTAAGCCCCAGCTCCCTTCAGCCCAGGGTTGGTCATTTTAGCTGTATACCGGTGAGACCGATCCTTGTTGCCTGAACTATTTGGTTTCCTTGATTCCTTAGCTATAGTTAATCCTTGTTCTTGATTCCTGAGCTATAGCTATTCCTTGTGCCTGAATTAGCACTGCCTGCAGTGCTACCTTGTTTCCTGAGTTCTTGAGCTATAGCTATTCCTTGTACCTGAATTAGCACTGCCTGCAGTGCTACCTTGTTTCCTGAGTTCCTGAGCTATAGCTATTCCTTGTACCTGAATTAGCACTGCCTGCAGTGCTACCTTGTTTCCTGAGTTCCTGAACTATAGCTATTCCTTGTGCCTGAAGTAGCACGGCCTGCAGTGCTACCTTGTTGCCTGAGTTCCTGAGCTATAGTTATTCTTTGTACCTGTTCCTGGGCTTCAGCTATTTCTTGTGCCTGATTTGCACTGCTTGCAGTGCTCTCTTGACTCCTTGTTTCCTGAGCCATAGCTATTTCCTGAACTAGCACTGCCTGCAGTGCTACCTTGACTCCTGAAGCCTTAGTAATTCCCTGTTCCTGAACTAGCACTGCCTGCAGTGCTACCTTGATTCCTGAGCCTTAGCATTCCTTGTTCCTGACCTGCAGCAGTTTCCCTTCTCCTGAACTAGCACTGCCTGCAGTGCTACCTTGACTCCTGAGCCTTAGCATTCCTTGTTCCTGACCTGCAGCAGTTTCCCTTCTCCTGAACTAGCACTACCTGCAGTGCTACTTTGACTCCTGAGCCTTAGCTCAATTCTTGTTCCTGCCCCAGCACTGCCTTCTATGCTACTTTGTTTTCTTGATTCCTGAACCTGCACTATTCTAATATACCCTTGTAGGCTCCCCTTCTGTATATCCTTTTCCAGTCCCTGCCTTGCTTCCCATTTCCTTGGTTCCAGTTCTAGTTTGCTGTCTTTCTATTTCTGCTGTCTTGCTTCTGTTACCTTGTATGTTTGTTACCTGCTTTCTGCCAAGTATGCCCTGTGATTTCCTTCCTTTCCTGTTAAGCACTCCTCCTTGCTAGCTCCTTGTCTATTGTGCTTGTGTTTAGTTCTACCCCTTTGCTGTTACTGCCTTGCGGGTTCCTGTTTGATCGGCAGGATCCGTGGGCACAGCTGACTACCTAGGTGGTGTTTCTTGTTCACTTTGAGTATTGTCTTTGAGTTACTGTTATAACATCACCATAGGTATAAGCTCCACAGACCCTGCCTTTGCATGTATATCCTATATGTGGGTATTTTTAGTCAGTATCTGTAACATTAATTGTGGGTGAGGAACTTACTGAGCTTCAGTCTTACCGTGTGGAGCTCCTGAGTGCTTTACCCCACACTCCCCTTTATTGTTAATGTTGTTTCATATATATGTCTTGCACATTCGTCCTGGGTGTAGTTATTCTGAATGCTAAATTGCCTCGTGAGTGTCCTTCCTTTCTGAGTCTTACCCATCTTGTTCACTTGTACAGGCTTCCCCTTTGGATCCCTTTTCTCCTCTGACTTCCTGTGTGATCCTGGGCAGTGCTGTACTCCTCTCTCTGTGTACGTTTTCTACCCTGTTCCCAGTCCTTGCCCAAGTCCCTGACTGTGTTCCCGACATAGTCCCGGACAGTCCCTGACACCGGGCGCTCCCCCACGGCCCATGCTGGCTAGGGTCTTGAACTATCGTGACAGAGACATAATCCTTCAAAATTCTAGGACGGGCGCACCCCTCCGGTATGACAATGCAGATATTTCCTTTTTTCCGGATTTCACGCAGAGGGTACAACGGCAGCGGAGGTCGTTCCTACCGGTCAAACGTGACCTCGGAGAGCGTGGTCTGAAATATTCCATGTTGTTCCCGGCACGTCTTCGGATTGAGGCGGAGGGGAGAGCGTGGTTTTTCGAACATCCTGAAGCCGCGGCAGACTGGCTTGAACGCCACGGAGTGAGGTGTCCAGTCGAACATGGCGGTGGAGACGGTGCGGATGGTCGACCAGCCTGATACGGTGACCAGTTTGGCAGCGAAGTTTGAACTGAGTAAATGGGGCCTGTGATGGGGTAGGCCTGGGAGGGGGGATTCTAGTTTAGCACTGTTGGGATTCGTGGACTCAATTGGACCTGTGGTATTTGCTTTCATTTGGGTGTACACTTGACCTGCTAGGGGCCGGGACGCGGAGAGCTTTAATTCCCCCCTTTTCTCTTCTTTTTCTATCTTGAACTTTTTCTGGGTTGACAGGCACTCTGCAAGTTTATCGATGGGCAGTTCTAGGCCCAGAGTGCAGGGCAGCGGGTGGGGGGTTGTTGGGAGGGGGTGTTTTGTTATGTTTTACGTAGCTTTTATTACATCAGCGACTCCTATTGCAACATTAGTTGGGGAAGTAGAAACCGGTACTGCAAGTTCCGAAACTGGTATGGAAAATTTCATAACTCACTATAACAACATGTTGGGACGGAGGGATTAAATTGATAAGTTGGAATGTCAATGGGTTGGGGGACAAGATAAAACGTAGTGTGGTCCTTCAATATATAAAGCGCCAAGCCCCTGACATTATCCTACTTCAGGAAACTCACCTAATTGGTAATGCATGTAAGGCACTGCACAGGGGGGGCTACGTGATGTTGACCCACGCAGGATTCACCACAGGCTCCCGAGGGGTAGGTATACTGATGAAGAAGTCCTTTCCCTTGTAGTGCAGGAAACTTGGACAGATGACAGGGGGCGATATGTTGGAGTCTCGGGCACCTGGGAGGGACATCCAATTACACTTTTATCAGTTTACGTGCCCCCGGGCCTCCAAGCCGTCACCTTTAGGGACCTGGGAACACTATTATTGAACATACCGGAGGGTCTGTTACTGTTGGGGGGAGACTTCAACTCAGTGGTCTCAGGCATATTAGATCGTCACCCTCCACGCTCGCTCGCTCGCTCATCTAGCTGGCTACCCGATTTCCTCGAGACTATGGGACTGGCGGACGGTTGGCGGGCCTTTCACTCTGACACTCTACAGTACACCTTCCATTCCGGGGCACACGGGAGTCTATCACGGATTGATTATTTTTTGATTCCCGCCTCTCAAATTGCCCATGTTCGGTAAATTAAACATCTTGCTAGGGGCATCTCTGATCATTCGCCGGTCTGGCTTCATGTGGCTTTTAATTACAAACAGGTGGGACGGGTGGCCCCTATTAACCCGTGGTATTTTCGGGATCCTCACATCCGTAGGGAACTCCTTGTTGCTATAGACAACTACTTCATCGAGAATGAGAGCTCTGTGGAATCCCCGCAGACGCTATGGGAGGCCTTCAAGAGGGTAATTCAGGGCCAGGCCCTCTCTTTGATCTTGGGGAAAAAGAAAGAGTGCCGGAGGGAGATGGAGGCCATAGAGGCGGAAGTCAGGCAGTTAGAACTAGACCTAGAATCAGATGTCACACCCGAAAAACTCCACCTCCTCAAACTCAAGCAGCAGGACTGTGGAGCACTGGCGACAGACCAGGCTAAGGCTCTGGGGAGAGCGGTGCATGGACGGTTGTATGAGGTGGGTGATAAAGCAGGGAAATTACTAGCATGGTTGGATAAAAAGATTGGGCAAGCAGAATAGTGCCGGTGCTCCACGGGCAGGGCGGTAGACCCATTACGGACCCGCAAGAAATAGTTGACCTGTTTGCGACCCATTTTGATACAGTCTACTCGTCGGTTGCTCCCTATTCTAAAGAAGATTCCCACCAAATGCTTGCTGACATAGTACTGCCCAGACTGTCAGTGGATGACCATAATCTCATGGAGAGTAACTTGTCTAACGATGAGATAGCAGCAGCGATCGGGTCCCTTGCATTGGGCAAGGCCTCTGGCCCCAATGGGTTGCCGATCGAACTTTACAAACTCAAACCAGACAGATTGGCCCCATATCTAAAGGCAATGTATGAGGACTCTAGAGACTCGGGACACCTACCTCTAGATCAAAGGACAGCCACTATCGTGACTATCCATAAGGAGGGGAAACCTAAAACCGATTGCAAATCATATAGACCGATTTCCCTATTAAACGCAGAACCCAAGATTCTGGCCAAACTCTTGGCCAACCTGCTTTTAACTGTGATTGAGACCTTAGTTCACCCGGATCAATCCGGTTTTATTCCGCATCGTAACACTGCGCTTAACTTGCGCAGGGTGCACGGTGTGTTGGGCAGAGCAGCCACTATCCTGGAGCCGGCATCCATAGTTTCCTTAGATGCCGCAATGGCTTTTGACACCATTGAATGGCCATACTTGTGGGCGGTGTTGGAGAAAATGGGATTTGGCCCAAAATATATACAATGGGTACAGCTATTATATTCCAACCCCCTGGCCCAGGTTGTGGTCAACAATAAAAATCGGCCACCTTTGAGTTGGGAAGGGGGACCCGGCAGGGATGCCCCCTATCTCCTCTTTTATTTGCTTTGGCACTAGAGCCCTTGGCAGCTTGGGTACGCAGAGACCCAAAAATCCGGGGCATGCGCTGGTCACAGGAATGGGAGGACCGTATCTCCCTTTACGCTGACGATATTCTCCTTTACTTCGCCTACCCGAGGCGCTCCTTGATCGTGGTCTTAGATATCCTTACAATCTTTGGTAGATACTCCGGCTACTCCATAAACTGGAGCAAGTCCCTCTTGTTTGTAGTGGCAGGAGAGCCGCCGATCCCACCGCGGGACTGCCCTATACAGATACGCAAAGATGGATTTACATATTTGGGAATCTTTCTCTCCCTAGACCCTTCCCTCCGCTATGCCCGTAACCTACACCCCCCCTTGCTCAGGCTGCGTAAAGATATTGACAGATGGTAATCGCTCCCCCTTTCCCTGTTGGGGAAGGCGGCCCTTTTTAAAATGATGTCTCTACCCCGGTTTTTGTATGCTCTGCAAAACTCTTTAGACCCGATACCTGCATCCTATTTTAGAGAAGTGGAGGGCCTCCTGCGAGATCTACTATGGAATGGCAAGCCGCGAATCACTCTCGGTAAGCTTTCCCTGAACTGGTATGATGGAGGCATCAGCCTTCCTAATATCAAATTGTACTACTGGGCGGCCCACCTCTCCTCCATCAACCACTGCACCTACGCCCCACCAGGAGACCCGGGTTACAGTATGGATCGATGGCTCCTCTCTGGGGGGAACTTCAACAGAGCCCTCTACTCTAAGCCCCGGCGCTCTACACTTACAGGCCCCACTAAACATGCTGTACATGTTTGGCACACTGCCACTAACTGTCTTGGTTGGGGGCGGAGGCTTACACTTGCGACACCATTATGGGATTCTGAACAGTTGGGTAATTTGTGGAAGAGTAAAGGCTTCGACAAATGGGATCTTATAGGCATTTCCCGTATAAGTGACCTGTGGGAAAAGTCGGACATTAAGACATTCGCCGTGTTGCAGCAACAATTCAAGTTGGCCGATTCGGAGCTCTTCCGCTATACACAGGTCAGACACGCTCTCCGCACCCATCTGCAGCCCGGGGCCACGCCACCTGAATCCTCGCCGTTAGAGGATAGAGTATTGGACGGCCATATCCCTGACAGCACCATTTCATTGATATACAAAAAATTGGTTAACAACTTGCCAGATCCCCTCCAGGCCCTTCGTGAGAAATGGTCTAGGGACGGCATTGAGATGGACGATGAGGAGTGGCAGGAGGCTATCTACTCGCCCAAAGTAGTGGCAATACCAGCTCGTCTCCGACTTGTCCAACTAAAACTCCTACACAGGGTATATGTGACAGGGCCCCAATTGGTGCGGATGGGGAGGGTTGACGGGGGGTATTGTAGGCGAGGATGTGGCCAATTGGGTACCTTTATCCATATAGTTTGGGAATGCACATTGATCCAATCATATTGGCGCAATATCCACGATATTATCAACACTGTTTTATCCACACACCTCCGCGTGGAGGCCCGCAGGTGTTTATTAAATATCTGGGAGCCCACAGATTTGAACGTTTGCTTGACACAGTGGGTCACTTTGGGACTAATGCTCGCCAAGAGAAACATTGCCCAGCGATGGGGAGCGCCGCTTCCTCCTACGGTGGGGGATTGGGAAAGAGACTTGAATTGGGCAATGTTTCGGGAAAAGACAGTGTATGTGGCCCGTGGGTGTCCCAAGAAATGGACCCGTGTTTGGGGTTTGTGGAATTCTTACCGAGGAGACATATGCCAACCCCCCCTAGTCTTTAGTAACGAAGATCCCCCTTCACCCTAGACCTTCCACAGTATATTCTGTATAACGTGTATTACCTACTGTTCCCATGAAGCCTGATGTACCACTTCCTCTGAAATATGATTGTAATGCTGATGTCTGTTTATCAATAAAAAGTTTAAAAAATTAAAAAAAAATGTACAAAGAAAAATTCTTGGAATGAGAAACAGCCTGCTGTGTTTGAAACAATAATTTCGGATCATATGCACTAATAGTTAGGTTAATAAAATCCCAAAGCGTAGTGAGTCATAATCTGACCTATCTCATTAATATTAATTAATCTCATTAATATTAATGAGGTAGATCACAAATTGAGACTTACTGCGACTGAAAGCCATCACAGGGATGGTGGCCTTTTAATAAAGTACTTTTTTTAAAATGTAGCTTATATTTGCTAGGAAGAAACAGAGTTGTGTTTAACAGAAGTTTGTTTGAGAATTGATAGTGGTCTCATGAACCACTGCCTATTCCCCAACAGTCTCATTTTTAATTAACAAAGGGGAAGCACATCCAAGGGGACCCCTTCCCTTTTGCAAGTGCTTTTCCACAGCAACTTAGGAGTGAGTAATTCTTCAATGTTTTACACTTTCAACACGACCTTTCCAAATGCCAGTTGGGTACTGGGACGAAATTCCATTTTAGGAGTGGGTAACAGTTTACAGACTCCTAAAATGGAACTCATACATAATAAAAGGCATTTTTGTGATCATAATTTCTGGATCATATTTTTTGTGACCATAAAAATGATAAGTACATCAGACCGTTAGTTTCCTATGAAGGAGTAGGAGGTTCTAGTTCAGTCAAATATGATCAAGGGTAGAATTCCAAATCCTTGGTTCCAGGCAAGAAAAAAAACATTGGATGTTTTTGCTCTTTGGAGTACTGAAAATTCTAGACTTTGGCAGCCTTTAATGGTAATATTTTGATCACCTGTGGTGAGTTGAAATTTGTCATTCAGGTATGAAGTTCAGTTGGTAGATGATATTTTATGGGGTAAGCAAGCAATTTTGAAGTCAGATCTCACTTCCAGGGTGAGCCAATAGAGGTGTCTTAGAATGGTGGGATGTGGTTTGATTTTCTCACTCCTGTCACTAGAGAAGCATCTGCACGTAACACTGATTTTATGGGGGCCAGAGTGGCTTTAGGAAGGCCTACCAAGTTTGAATTTCCTCCATCCAAATGGTTCAGTAGTAGGGCCTGTATTGTTGATCTTAAGCCTAATTAAGAAAAGGACAGCTTTCGTTTCCACAACAGATGAACTTGAAAAGAAAATGATGTTGTCAGTTTGGTGATGGTGTCTATTAGGTTGGTCTTTGAGAAAGCCAAGTGAGATGGTGTAAGGGACAAGATTAAGAAAAACTCTAGAGGTTGGTGAGACTGTCGCCTCTTATGTATTTTGGATGAAGATTTAGCAAAACAAAGGTGCAAAAAGACAATTTTAGTTTAATTCAGTTTCATAAAGAAAGAGA
This sequence comes from Calotriton arnoldi, assembly GCA_963921515.1. NCBI lineage: Eukaryota > Metazoa > Chordata > Amphibia > Caudata > Salamandridae > Calotriton > Calotriton arnoldi. The sequence continues at coordinate 410,473 of CAWUFW010013256.1, read as the reverse complement.
GAGGACATCCACTTGGTTAGATTTTTGAAGAAGATCTTCAGATTGACTTTGCTGACTGAGTTGGAGACCCTTAGATAAAGGTGTGTTTCATCATCATATTGATGAATATGGGTGTTGTTATCTTGATTTCTTTTTTTTTTTATTATTATTTTTTATTTTATCACAGCAACTTATCCAGATACATACAGATATTATCTGGGACATATACAAACTTCACAATACGATGTCCAATGGAGAAAAACAAAAACCAAAGAAGAGCATAATAAACAAGAAAAAAAAAAAGAAAACCCCAATGTTAATACATTATTAATACTTCATTCAACATCCTCATTCAGATGCTTTGTTCACAGAAAAAGAAAGCGAAAGAAGAACCAAAGTTATCCATTAAGGCTATCAGTGCTGCTGGTTTTCCTTACATATATAAATGGGCCCCCATATACGTTTGCCGAGCAATCTCCCCTTTTTCCCCTTTCTCTCATAGATCCCCTTCTCGAGATTATAAGTAGACAATAACCTGGCAAGCCATTGCTGAAACGTTGGAGCTACTTTATCCAGCCAGGCTGTGGCAATACAAATACGCAATACTGACATAGCCAGAAAAAGAAAACATTGTGATGGATCTTGCCTATCCTCATTATTTACCCCTAGCAAAATTATAGATGGAGTGAGACACACTTTAATTTCCAGTGTTTTATCCAAAAAGAGTTCAATCGCACTCCTTAAAGTTTGCAAGTGAGGGCATGCCGCAAACATACGTACTATTTCAGCGTCCGTGATGTCACACCGAGGGCACCTGGTTCCCGTCTGCCCCCCCCCACTGTGCAATCCTTGCAGGTGTATAATACAGGGAGAAAATTGTTTTGTACTGTTGAGCTTGGAGCCCTGCAGAGCAAAGAAGGGTTTGGCCTAATTCTAAAGAAGTTTTAAAACTATCCTGATCTACGCCAAGTTTATCTACCCATTTCTTCTCGTACTTTTCCATATCATCGCCTTTAAGTAAAGAGAGTTCACCGTATATCCTCCGGATAGTGCAATCTTCCCCTTCTCTAATAACATCCATAATTTTATTTTCACTAAATCCACAGCGCCCCCCCTTTTTCCCACCTATAAAACTACGTATTTGAAGATACTTTTTATTTTATTTTTTTAAATTTTTTTATAATATGTTTATTGAGTTCAAAGATATAAAAGCAGCCAAAGAATACAAATTGTTACAGAACGATATGGTCCCAAAAAAACCCCCCATACCCTCCCCGCCCAGGCAGAATGAAATCATAATTCTAGTACATTCGGAAAGTACCTGTACTTCAGTAGACTGTCGTATGCAAGGCAATAACAATAATGGCAATGGATAAACTCTTATATGTGGTCTACTACTATGAGCCGGGAAAACAAATGCACACAATCCAAGGTGACATTCATGGAGCGGCATATACCAGCACAGCAGGCAGGCACCGTCACAGAATCCATGGAGCTAAAACAAAATATAAGGAGCGCGGCCATTCTAGAGATTCACAGTAGGTCTGGGTGAGATAGCAAATATGATGTGAGCGGGGCCCAAAAGTCTTTAGAACGGGAAGTCTCTGGTAATTCTTCCTCATATATCTGCAACTGATTCCTACAATAGATCAAGTCCCGGAGCCATTTTTTCACTGTAGGAAATGTCTTAGCGCCCCAACACTGCGCCACAGCCCTTTTCGCAACTAGAGTGGAAACGGCGACGATTCGCCTATTGCAGGGTTTAAGGCGTTGAACATAACCCAGCAAGCATATTTCAGGAGTGCACTGCACGGGTTCAAGCACGATATCAGTAAGCATTGTCGCCACAGCAGTCCAAAAGCAAATACACCCGCACACAACCATGCCACATGCACGAAGTCAGCATCCGCCATTCCACATCGCACACAAGCAGCAGTCTCTCGCAGACCATACCTATGTAATTGTGAAGGGGAGTAGTACACCTGATGCAGGAATTTGAAATGAATAATTCGGAGATTGCAGTTAGCTGTGAGACGACCAGTGAGTTGGCAGCACGCCGTCCAAACCTCCGGCGCAATAGTAATACCCAACGCTGCCTGCCAGCGTATACAAGAGGGGTGATCACCTTGTTCCCGCTCACGCAAGGAAGCATTATAAAGTTTAGTTATTAAACCCTTACGCCCCTCTCCCGACAGCATTGCCTGCAATGCCCGTAGAGCAGTGGGCTCCGCCGGGTACTCGGGATACGCCGCACGGATAGCCTGTCGGACTCTGACGTATGTAAAACCAAACATGAAGCCACGATCTGTGCCTTTCTGCGCCTCCTGCAATGTTTTGAATTGACCGTTCTTATAAAGGTCACCGAGCCGAGAGATACCCACCTTAGCCAACTCCCTCAGTGCCGGCGGCTCTCGTGCTGCGGAGATATCAGGATGTGAAGTTAGGGGCAGTAACGGAGCATATAAGGAAGATAATTTAGCCTGTGCCGCAAGCATTCTCCATGCCCATGCCGTGCACAACGCAGGGTTTATTTCAGTCCGTGGGCCACCCGATCCACCCGAGAGGGTCGCCGCCTGCAGCGGCATTGGAAGGACAGCATCAGATTCGATAGCTGCATGAGGCTGAAAGCGCTGGGGGAAATGCCAGTAGTGCGCGAATTGCGCCTGCGCACACAAATAATATAATCGAAGGTCAGGAGCCTCTAAGCCACCCCGATCAAAGGGCTGAACCAGTAGGTCCCATCTGCATCTGGGTTTCTTACCACCCCATACAAACGTCAACAGTGACGATTGCAAAGTCTGGAACATTGCCACATTTAATTTTATAGGAATGTTGATAAAGAAATAAAGGAGTTTAGGAAGAAAGGCCAACTTCACAACCGCGATCCTGTCTGCCAATGATAGTGGCAAGTGCGCCCATCTCTCGGCCAGTTCAGTAATGCGCGTAACCGCACGACCATAATTCTCAGTTACAACCTTATCAGGATCCCTGTGGATCCATACCCCAAGATATTTTACGGGATCAGTCGTCCAGGTCAGTGGATATTCCATCTCCACCTCCTGCGTGTGCGCAGTAAGGGGGAATACCACAGATTTTGACCAGTTGATTCCAAGGCCTGAAAATCCCTCAAACCTCACATACTCCCTGAGAAGTGCAGGCAGGTACACAGCAGGTTCACGGACATATAATAACATGTCGTCTGCATAAAGGGAGACGATCAATGGGCGCTGCCTAAAGCGCAGGGCAGCTGCCGCGTGCTTTTGGCGTAACTTGCAGGCAAGGGTCTCTAGAGCAAGTGAAAAGAGCATGGGTGACAGGGGACACCCCTGCTGTGTGCCTCTCTCAATATGAAACAATGATGTCACCCACCCATTAACCCGAGACCGGGCTACTGGACCACTGTACAGCACCTTGAGCCATTGTAAAAAAAACGGAGGGAAGCCCATCCTATTCAGAACCGCGAACATAAAAGGCCATTGTAATGAATCAAAGGCTTTTGCTGCATCAAGCAGCACAGCAACCGCCTGAAAATCTGGTTCGAAGTAATGTAAGGTGGAGAAGATCGTGCGCAAATTATGTGTCGTGGAGCGTGCCGTGACAAACCCAGATTGATCCGGCAGAACCAAGAGTGGGACCAGCGGTTGTATCCTAGTAGCTATCATTTTGGCCAGAATCTTGGCATCGATATTAATGATCGATAATGGCCTATAGGACTCACACTGATTCGGGGGCTTATCTGGTTTTAGTAATGTAACCAGCAATGCTTCACGGAGAGAAGGTGGCAGTGTCCCCTTCTCATATGCTTCTGCATATACTTCTAATAGCCGAGGGGCCAGATCTGATGCATAAGCTTTATAGAATTCGCTAGGCAGCCCGTCTAACCCCGCGGCCTTGCAAGTTGGTAGGGACATTATGGCCTCTTTGACATCCTCTTCGTCAAATGGTTGTATGAGATATTCGCGGTGGGAGGTAGACAACCATCCCAGCGCAACATCGTCCAGATATGCATCGATCTCTGCAGTCGACGGAGAATCCCTGGAAGCATATAGGCGAGTGTAAAACTGTAACACAGTATCACAGAGCTCCGTTGTCGAGTGGCGGGCCACTCCGTCCACCCCAATGAGTTCTATTATATTCTCCTGACTTCGCGGCTCTGCTAGTTTGTGCGCCAGGGAGCGACCAGGGCGGCCCCCCTCACCATAATATTGTGCTATTCTCCTTCGGGAGCAGTGCGATAGCTCCTGGTCCACCGTCTCATTATGCTCCGTAACAAGTTCCCTTATTGCAGCTAATTTGGCGGTAGAGGGATCCGATGCATATTCACATTCTAGCTGAGAGATATCAGACGCCAGTTTTTTTATCCTCCGTCGAATATCTTGCAATACACCGGATTGGGCCCCTATGCACGCTCCCCTAATTGTGACTTTAAACGCTTCCCATAACATTCCCGCGCTATCCACCGACCCCTCGTTTTCTCTAAAAAAGTTTTTTATCGCCTCAGCAATCGCCTGTCTGAATACCAGGTCATTTAGTTCTGAGGGTTGGAGACTCCAGGCAAAAGGCGGTCTCCCATAGGTAGGAATTTGCAATTCAAGAAGTACGGGGGAGTGGTCCGACAGAGTGCGTGCTTCATGTGTCACCGCAACTACCCAAGTGCAAACCATCTCCGATACAAGCCAAAAATCTATGCGGGACCAAGACCCATGCACCGAAGACACGAATGTACTCTCCCGGCCTGCGGGGTGACGGTTGTGCCAGATGTCGTGTAAGTGACCTGCATCTAATAACCCCCGTAGTACTTCAGCAGCCTGCTTAGGCCGCGCCTCACTGCTACCAACCCTGTCCATTACAGCACACAGACGTTAAAGTCACCTCCCCAAATAATTGCTGCAGAAGGGAATGTAGATATTCTACGCCACACATCTGAATAAAAGGAGGGGTCATCAACATTTGGGCCATACACATTCACAAGCAACACACTTTTGCCACCCAGTAGCCCATGCAGAATCGCTATTCGTCCGCTATCATCAGTGTCTGAACGAATTACAGTAAAGGGAATGCCTTTCTTCACCAGCGTCAGCACACCCCTAGAGTAGGTAGAGTAGGATGACGCAGCTCTGGCACCCGCCTAGCGCGCACCCACCTTGGTTGCCGAATCTGTGGTCAAATGCGTCTCCTGCAAGAAAGCTATTTGCACTCCCATACGATCCAGGTAAGCAAACACCGATCTTATCTTTTTAGGTGTGTTAAGCCCGCGTATATTCCATGTGAGGAACTTTACGGTGCTATTCATAATGTAAATCCAGCATTAACTGAGCACGTGCATAATACGACAGGTAATACACACCCAAAGTATCGTAACACACCCCAACAAAGGGTGTCCAATCCAGTTTCATCTGCATTCTGCCTGCCACGGAACAACCCCACCAGCCCCCACCCACTTCAGCAACCCCAACATGCCAAAGCCATCCCAATACCCTTCATCCCCCCAACATACCCAACAGAAACAGTAAGCATTTGGGGTACGCCCAGTTGCGGGGGCACAGAGTGCTACTATCCTCCCACATCGTAGGAGGTGACCGAGCAGGTCTAATTCACGCTAGAAAAATAATACGTCCATGTCCTGACACTTATGAGAACAGGGTGTGATACCCCCGGGGCAGAGAGACATCTCCATGAGATACCAGGCCACAAAAACTTTGCAACAACCATGGCAAGGATGTTCAGGAAGGAACAACCAATCGAATAAATAGAACCCAATGGTATGTGGACACAATATCAGAAATAATTCAGGTCAGCCATCACATCGCAGCTGGCAAGCAGTGCATGCATCCCACTTGAAGATTGCTGCATGCACCCGGAAATAACTAAGCCAATTTAAAATACAACAAGAGCAATCATTAATGCTTTACATGCAGGTGAAACTCTAGCAAGGTTGTGCATCCAACTGCTACTCCTCCTCATCTGGTGGAGCACTGGCCTCACGTCTCCTGCGCTTTAACTGCTTAGCATGCTCCATAGCAGCTTTCGGAGAAGAAAATATTGTACAATCCCCATCTGCGCCCACTCGGAGGCGGGCAGGATATAGCATCGCGTATGGGACCCCTTCTGTTTGCAAAAATGTCTTCACCGTAGAAAATTCTCTTCTGGCCGCCTGAACCACCACCGTAAAGTCTGGGAAGAAGGCCAATGTGTTGCCTTGGTGAATAACAGTGCCCTTTTCTCTTGCCAGCCGCAGTATGGTGTCCCGGTCCCTATAATTCAATATTCTGGCTATAATTGGGCGAGGCGGAGCCCCCGGCGCCGGCCTGGCGGCAAGAGATCTGTGGGCGCGCTCCACAAGAAACATTTTAGAGAGCTGATCAGCGCCAAACAATTCTGGAATGAGGTTTTCTATATATGTCTCCATTTTCCCCACATTGGTGGACTCCGGCAGTCCCATAATTCTGATATTATTGCGCCGGGACCGCGCCTCCAAATCTTCATTTTTGGCCTGGATGAGGGTTAGTACTTTCTCCATATTGAGTGCCTTTCCAGAAACTGTACTCAGGCCGTCCTCCGTGGCCGAAACCCTCTGCTCCACCTCCCCCATGCGGGCATTTTGTTTCTCTAGCTGGGAGGACATGTGGTCAAGTCGGTGGTTGACCGCCGCCATTGTACCCTCAATAGATTGTAGACTGCGCTGCATGGCCAGCAAGGTGGATTCCAACGTGGGAGGCTCATCAGCCTGGGCGTCCGCCTCCGAGTCAGATGCAGCCCTCTGCAGAGCTTTGGATGATTTGCGCGCCTCGAAGGTGAGGCGCGGCTGAGATTTATCTGTCCTCCCCATGGCAATGATAATTTCAGAGAGGGGGAGTTAGGAGTAGGGTGAAGCGCAAGGTCCCCAGGAGTGCACGACTGCCTTCGAAACCAATGTGGGCTCCGCCACTGCCTCCAGTCAGTGCGCGCCCGGCCTCCAGCAATGACCACCAACTGCTGAGTCTCGCCACCGCCCCACACTCAGCTATGTTCCACCAGGCGGTGACCAGGGAAGGCCCAGACACATACAATTCTGAACCTCTAGGCTCAAGTATGCAAAGTGACTCCAGTGTTGGTAATCAACCACGGGTGATGAACTTGCACACGCGGTGCCCGCAGCAGTGCTCTATCAATCACTGTTAGTTGCAGGCCAGTTCTCGGGAGCACCATCAGCCCTGCAGCATCAAGGAAATCAGACCCAGGCCAGCCAGACCAGTCTTCCGATCGCGCCTGCCACCTCTCAGCAATCCGGGCCTCCAAAGGCCATACTACGCACCAGCCACAGCTTGCAGGCCGCAGCCTCAGCCCAGGCCCCCGCCCTAAACCGCAGCCAAAGCCCGGGCCGAGCCGCACCCCCACTCACCGCAACCGGCGCCGGCAGGCGTCAGCAATTTCGGGCAGTAGCAGTCGATCTCCACCGCAATGGGGCCTCCGCGACAGCTGGGATCCGCTGCCCACGTTCCCTCTGGGCTCAGCGACCTCCTCAGCGCTCCTCCGCCAAGCACGCAGTCGCTCAGTAGTGCAGGTCGGCAGATGTCACTGGGCAGAACGTCTCAGTCTCGTAAAGCTCTGCACCACAGGGGAGCCGGAACGCGCCGCTACAGCTTCGCGGGGGCCGCCATTTTCCCCGCCACACAGCCAGATCAGTGAGTTCTTCCAAAGCGCTCACGCAGCGAGTGTACAGCTCACCAGTTACTCCCAGCTGATGCCGCAGGGGCTCACAACTCCATCCAGGTGTCAGAGGGACTCAAATGTGGCGGATTGCAGGCAGATAATATTCGGATTATGGCTCGGTCGGGCAGAGCCTCACACAAGTGCGGCCATTTTGCCGTGCGCCCTCTAGCGCCCCAATATTTGAAGATACTTGAAGAAATTTCTTTTACTAATACCATATCTATTTTGTATATCTACAAACTGACAAATTCCATGGGGCCCCATTAAATCCCCCAGCCTCCGAATCCAACACACTTCCCATTCTGCCATTATGGAATCTGAAAAACTTTCCCCAGGAAAAGTGGGGTTTCTAAAGAGTTGAGTATAGCCATTTAATCTACCAAGCCCAATTTTTTTGCGAAATGCTGTCCAAATCTTATATGTAGCCATCACGGTCTTAAATCTAGTTCTTTTAAAATAGGTGGGCTCGGTAAATTTCAAAAAGCAGTTCTCAGCGTCTTCTCCCACCAAAATTGTATACATTTCGATTGATCCAGACTTGACCCAGGGGTCAGACGCGTCTCCCCCCATTAGCCAGCTCATATACTGAAATGCCGCCGCCCAATAATACATTTTAAAATCAGGAACAGCCCAACCTCCTCTTTCCCTTGGCAAGGACATAAATCGCAGTGCCCTCCTGGTTTTCCCACGTGCCCAGATAAACCTATTAACCATGTGCTCCAGTGCAGTGAACCATTTTTTTTCAAATTCAAGCGGGATAGCCCTAAAGAGGTACAACATTTTGGGCAGAAAAACCATTTTCACCACATTACACCGCCCAACTAGTGAAAGATGAAGATTGTGCATTCTATCAAAATCCTTTTTCGCTTTGGCGATTATTAGCTCAATATCTCTTTCTACAGTCTTCCCCAGGTCTGCTGATATATTTATCCCCAGATAAACAGCTGAGTCAGTTACCAGTGTATCATCAAACACAGCCCCCATATTCTTGACTATCTGTGTCTTGGACCTGTTTAAGGCATACCCTGATACGAGGCCAAATGTTTGGGCTTCTGTCTCAATTGCAACTAGGCCGTCTGCCGGATTTGGAGAAACCAATGCGATGTCGTCTGCATATGCCAGGGTTTTATATTCTAGCCCATGAAATCTAATAGGAATAATGCCTCCATTTGCCTCCAACTTTCGAATCAGGGGATCGATGTATATCGCAAAAAGCAATGGCGAGCACGGACAGCCCTGCCGTGTACCGCGCTTGATTGCTAGAGATGCCGTATATCCCCTGTTTACTCTGAGTCGAGCTGTTGGATCTTTATATAAGGCCTGAATTGCTCTAACATAGCCCCCCCGACACCAAACTGCTTCATAACTGCCCACAAATAGTCCCAGGAGACCCGGTCAAATGCCTTTTCAGCATCCATTAACATGACCGCCATAGGATCCCCTGAGACTTCAGCAGCGTCGAAGAGGGTCATAACCCTGCGGACATGCTGCGTTGTTCCTCTCCCTGGGATAAACCCATGTTGTGTAGGATTGACCATCTTCCCAATTATATTGCTTAACCTAGTCGCCAGGGCTTTTGAAAAGATTTTGGCGTCACAGTTCATAAGTGTTATCGGTCTGTACGACCCCGGTTCTCTGGGTGGTTTCCCCTTTTTCAAAAAAACTACTATATCTGCCCCTGCCCATGACTCTGGGACGGAACTACCTAATTGGGCTTGGAGTGCCGTATCAACTAAATCAGGTCCAATTACCTCCAAAAATGTCTTATAAAATTCTAAAGTGATCTGATCGGGCCCTGCTGCCTTGCCCAACGGGAGGCTGCCTAAAGCGCTGTAAATCTCTTCCGCCGTCAGTGGAGTTTCCAGTGCCTCCCTATCTTCTTCGGTAATAGATTGCACAATAATGTCACTGAGATACCTTTGGATTGCAAGAGGGTCCCTTGCCTGCTCTTCACTGTATAATTTCCCATAGAAATATCTGAATGTCTCACGGATCCCTACTGGATTGTCAACTATATTCCCATTTCCATCCAGTATTTCCCTAATCTCCCCAGCTGTATTTTTCTGTCTCAAGCGCACTGCCAGTGTATGCCCAACCCGTTCACTAAACTCGTAGCATTGCTCCTTTCGCGCAAGGAAAATTGCTGCTGCCTTAGTAGCTATAGCATCCTGAGCCTCAGATTTAGCTAGAGCCAGTCTGAGCAGGGTTTCATCAAGTGGTGTACCCCTAGTAATTGCCACATTCAGCTCCTCCTCTGTTTCCATTATTACCTTGCATAGCCTTTTCTCTAACTGTGTCTCTCGTTTCTGTCTATGCAGACTATAGCTCAGCGTCTCCCCACGTACCCCAGCTTTAAACGCGTCCCAGACTACCCCTGGGCTGGTACTTCTTCTATTGATATCCCAAAAGCCCACAATCCATTCCTTCATATGATGTACATACCCTAGATCTTTCAACAGCCCTCTCTCGAAGGTCCATACCCGCTCAGGTCTTCCCCCCCTAGCTATATCTACTGTTAACACTAAAGGATTATGATCTGAGATGATCCGGGTAAACTTCTCAATCTGGCATCTGGAGATTAATAAATTAGATACAAAAAAATAATCAAGTCTAACAACTAGCTTGTGCGGAGCTGAAAAAAATGTACTGCCAGGATCATCAGGCTTCAATCGCGCCCACACATCCGCAAGTGAGTTATTCTGAACTAAGCTAGAGATTGCTCGAAAAACCTTTTTCTTCCGACCCACATACCTATCCCCATTCTCCGTCCAGAGTCCACCCAAACCATTTATGTTAAAATCTCCACACATAATGACTGGTATAGGCCAGGAAGCTAGCTCCAGATCTAGAAATTCAAAGAGCTCAGGGTCATCCCCGGTCGAGCCATACACAGAACAAATAGTAAATGTCTCACCCAGTATCATACACTACACCAGAGCCCACCTTCCCCATTTATCTTCTAACTTCCTCTTAATTATTAAATCATTTCGTCGGGAAAGTATGGCGACCCCTCTAGTCTTAGTTCCTTGCCTAGTATTCGCTATGAGACGAAAACCTAGCTGTTCCATTAGACTGCCTCTTGTACCTTCTATATGGGTCTCTTGAAGACACAAAAAATCTAAGCGCATTGTTCTTAAAATCACTGCAGTCTGCTGTCTTTTAGCCTGATCATTTAAGCCGCAGACATTGATTGAGGCTATTCGTAAACTCATTAATGAACATCGAGCATCTGTCCAACCCAGTTATCCTTTAAGTTTATTTTCAAGTTTCCTATCTTCATTCCTAAACTTTCCGTTTCCTTATTTTTCGTTACTTCATTGCTCACCGTGTATTTTACCATATGTCTCAGATGCCGTACTGTGATGTGCCCCCTTCCTCCCTGCCACCCCAGAAACCCCCCCAGCCCACAGGTCTCCCCACCCAGACCACTCCCCTCCCCCCTCACAGGCAAATAGGTCAACCAAGACCTATGTGTGGTAGCCGAGGCCCGTAGCTTGAGTCGCAGCACCTCCCCCCGCCTGCTCCTCCTGATACTGATGTGAGATACTAATAAGCTATTCACCTAACCTTCTAGTAGATATACATATATTTAAATCACTAAATCATATATAACCATTAGAGAACCCTAAATCAGTAGTTGCCCATAAGGTAGGTCATATTACAGCATTACATGGAAACAGAGCGATCAGACCCCTCCATCTTTCCCCTTCTTATCTTGTATCTCAGTCAGAAATGCTTGTGCCTTAATCTCTGAAAAAAACATTCGAACTCGGCCATTGAGAATAACTTTAAGCCGGGGTGGGTACAGTAAATAGGCCTCACAACCTACCCCCTGGAAGAGGGTTATCAACTGTCTGAGCCTCCATCTCCTTTCGACCGTGGCGTGACAGAAATCAGAACGGGCGAAGAATGTGTTGCACTCGAATGTTCGTCTGGCATCTGGTCTTGCTTTGTCTATAATTGTTTGCCGAAGGAGAAAGTTGCTGATGTACACTAGGATAGCCCTGGGCCGGTCCCCTTGGCCAGCAACGAACCCTCTCTTTTGGGTCAATGGGAACCGATGTGCCCTCTGAACCTCGGCATCCCAGTTCCAAAGGGCCAAGTCGGGGAATGCCCCCTGCAGAAGGGTTACTACAAACTCCCTCACATCTCCTCCCTCGACGTTTTCTGCCAATCCCAAAAGTCTAATGTTGTTTCTTCTCTGTCTATTCTCAAAGTCTTCGAGCTTCCACTGTAAATCCTCTGTTAACTTCTCCTGTGATTTCTTAAAGGCCTGCCATTTACTAACCTCGTCCTCGAGTCTACCAGTTCTTTCCTCTACGTAGGTGACCCTATCTGCCATGTCCTCATATAGCTTACTGACCTTACGCAGCGAGCCCTGAAGTTTTTTGGTTGCTTGCTGCGCCCTACGGCTCTCCAGCCTTGCCTCCCCCTGCATCTGCTTTAGTGTGGAGTACACTAAATCCATTGAGGGAGCCGGAGTCGTTTCAGCTGGACTAGTAGGCCCACCCTGTTCAAGCATTACTCCATCGTCCTGATAGAGCTGAGTAGTGGCCGAGTAATCCCACTTGAGCTTTCGCGCCGTTGCTGCTGCTATCTCCAATTTGGAAGGGCTCATTCTGGACTTGGACTTGGACCTAAGCTTATGGAGAACAGTCTTTTGAGCACCTGGTGCTCTCCGCACTGAGGAGGACTCTGGAGAATCAGACCCATCGGATGAATTACCATCACTGGAAAGTGATAAGTCAGTATCATCATTAAGAGGATAAAAGCAATCCCCTTCTGGAGAGCCAACAGTAAATTTGGTACAATTAGGCCCCTGTGCTCGATTCATCGCTTTCCCTGAGGATGCATTCTCCATGAGGGGCTCTGGAACAGACGACACCCATTCATTACCCTTTTTCTCTGTTTCCCCATTACTTTCCATAGTTGGGCGCAGATCACTTACTAGCAGCTCACTGTTCAGACCACATTCTGTCACTTCCTGCTGCCCTGTCGGGATCCGAGAATCCAGCCCATCTTCCTTCTCTTCACTCGGCTCCCCTTGTCTGGCAGTCAGCCCAGAGTGTGGCTGCAACAATGTATCCACTGCGAGAGGAGTCGCAACAGTCTCTGGAGCTTCCCTTGCGCCGATCTCTGCCTGATCACAAGATCCGGTTTTTGCTGCACCCGGCGGTATCGCTGCGAGGAAGGTCTCCGTCAGAGTGGGTTGTCGGAAGGTGCTCTCCCGAGTCTTATTCCTTCCTTCGATGCCATCCCTCTGCTTCCCGCCATTACCGCCATCACCGCCATCACCGCCACCACTGGGCCCCTCTGCTCTCTTTGATAGTGCTCGCCGGGACTGCACTGATCCTCGCCCAGCCGCGGCCGGAGGTACGGAGGTAGCTGACTCCTTCTGTGAGTCTTTCGATTCCTTTAGGGGCTTGTTCGTTCTTGGTGCCATCTTGTTAGCAGTGTAATGATGCAGGACTTGGATTATATGGCCAATTTCCAGTGACAGTGTCCTCTTAGATGCCGTTAGATCTCGATTCCACCGTTGAGAGCTGCGGTCGACCACCCGACTGATCAGTCGGTCCAGTAGGTAAGAGCAATGTGGCATATCACCACTCCATTTTCCGATTTCTTTTGCAACGGTGGGAGAGAGCTTCAACTGCGACTACTCTCTACGGCGTGTCGGCGGCCATCTTGCCCACCACTCTTCTGTTATCTTGATTTCTTGTGCATAGGGTGCCCACATAAACTTTAAAGAGGTATTGTGAGAGGACAGAACCTTGAGGAACTCCATATCTGACTGGGATGGTGAGTAATTCAAATGAGTTTAGCTTCAGAAACTGCATTCTTGAGGCCAGGAAGAATTTCAACCAGTTCAAAATTGTACCTTTGAATCCAATTCTTAAAGTTACGATGTGTGTAAAGGACTGGGGGTCAATGGTGCCGAAAGCTGCTGAAAGATCCAACAGTACCAGGGGGAACATATCCGCTTAATTCAGGATTTTATGCACATCATATAACCCCTGAATTATGACTGTCTCCATAATGTGCTTGGAGGGAATGTAAATTGGAAATTATTGAGGAGGTTGTTGATGCTGATGTGGGTAATGAAATATGAGAAAGATGCTACCTCAGAATCTTACCTAAGAATGGTGGTTTGGAGATCGGTCTGAGGTTTTGTAGGTTGGTGGGGTCAAGGTTTGCCTTTTTTGATACTAGGCATTGTCTGGCCATTTGTTAGGAAGAAGGAAAGATGCAGTAGAAATTTCTAGAGATGAGGAAAGATTGGTAGCTTAGTAGGCAGTGCTGGTGCAATGAAAGTGCAAGATTGACACAGGACCAGTAGGTTTAAGGGGAAAAGGCCAATAAGGCAGTAGGCAGCACTGGCATAGTGAGTGGGAGGTACTGAAGAGGACTGGTAGGTTCATGGGAGGAAAGATCAGCGAGCTCAGCAGAAAGAAAAACACACAGTAGGCATGCTAGGGGCCAGGAAGTCTATAGAAGGAAGAAAATATATGAGACTGAAGGTGTTTGGCAGGATTGGGAGCAGTGGAGCTATGTTAGGAGTGTTGATGTGATTGGGGCAGGGGAAGTAATAGAGAAAACTAGATCTTGCTTTCACTCTTATGTATTTAGACTAGGTCTTAAGGCAATTGTGCAGAAGATGTGATTTTGTAAAGTCCCTCCTGTTGGACAGCGACACAACCTTTTATCAAATTTGAAGCATATCAGTTGGTTCTTAACGATATCCCCTATAATGAAAATACAAATGTTAGGCCTCAGAGCACTTCAGCGCTACTTCTTGTAAACTATTGTGGTATTGGTTTAGTTACCAACTAGAGTCAACACATTATTAATCTATGTCTCAGAAAAATGTTCAATTATTATACTTTCAGTATTTTCTTCATTTATTGAACTTTTGAATTCTGCATAAACAGACGGTCACAATAGAATTTCAAAAGAGGAAATATTTTCCCCACAATTTCGGAGCATATATTAATAAACCAAGTATATCAGTTATTGCAAGTCTTTTTTACTTAGTGATATTTTTCATTTATTCTTGCCTACCTCAATGTGGTTCCACATTCTTAATCCTCTTCTATTATGATAAAGCCTCGAAACAATGGAAAACCTATTCCAAATCTGATCCTGTTTTGACAAAGGTCCTTTAACTGTAAAAGTAATCATTTCATAATTGTATCATTTTTCAGTTCTTCTATGCACTCCTCCCAATATGGAGCACCGTAGAATTTCCATCCTCTAAAAATAATGAGCTTGGCTGAAGTTGTTGGATAAATTATTAATTTGCCATTGTTGAATTCCTCTTTACTTTCAATGCCACATACTGTGACTTCTGTAGACATTTCAATACCAACACCTACATTTCTTAATTTTTTTTTGTCAATGCCTCAGCAGAATTCAGGAACTGCAGTGCAGTCTCTTAGAATATATTTGACCCAGTGTTTAATTTGAGCCGGTGATTTCCCGTGCTCGGCACTGGCATCTAATTGTCGGTACCGGCACCTACTACAGTCTTCCACATGTTGGCGCTCTTTGTCTAATTTAGAGATAAGCACAATATCTGTTTATTAATTCAATATACATAAAAAATGACTAATATCTGCATCCCAAGCCTTTGTTTTAGCACAGGGTGGCACTTACTGTTTTAAAAATTAAGCACTGATTTGAACCGGGTCTTCTGCAGGGAGGGCACTGGTGAGTTACTAATTTTTCCTGGGGGAAACAAGCCTCGATTACGAGTTCTTCGGATAATTCTGACAAACTTGCAAACCACTTTTTGGAATTAAGAGTAAGGAAGAACACTAACATTCTGGTGAAAAAGACCAGGTAAATAATGTGGCATGCTGATTTTGGTGTCGCACGCACCAAAATCCACATTGTTTGTGCCATTTTGTGGTTTAACTCCTAATTGCCTATATTCATTGCATCTGACAAAGTAGGAATCCCAGAGTATTTTTAGTTATGCTATTACAAAGCACTCATAATTGAGCTCCGTGGCCTTAAAGCTAACTTGTGCAGAATAGGGCGGGTATTTGTCAGACCAGCTCAGCTTTACCTTAGGGTGAGGTATTTACTGTGTGTGGTAAACACCTTTTATTCCAAGTTTTAAACTTATAAACGAGGTATCGCATGAAGAGTAAACATTTCACAAAACAAATGTAGCATGTTTTGCCTTTTTTAGGTTTCTTCTGTCAGAACCTATCAGTGGAAAACTGTGAAGGTGTGATATTTATCACGCAACTCATAATTCTGATCTCTGTGCAAATTCTTGTTTGTATAGAGATCTGACTTTAGTAGTTGCAGTTAGGGCATATGGCAAGAAAAAAAAAGAGTCTCCATTCTTAATGGAAGCTTAGGCTAGAACAACACATGTCAGAAGTCGGTTGATGTACGCAAGCTTATCATGGCCTTGGACGCGAGATAATACTGGATTGGCTACACTTACTTCCAGATGTACTATGAATGTTGACAATTATAGTGCTTATTTTTGGGGCCTACATGTTGATTCCTTCTACCTATATCTATTCCTAATACATGAATGCTAAGGGAACCAACCACACATTTTCATCCCTTATTTTAAGGAAGAAACAGGATTGATGTCAAGCCTTGAAAAAAGTCTGTACCAGACAAAACACATCACCTGCCAGATATTTATTTACCTGGGGCCGGATGTACAACCGTTTTTAGCGGTTGCAACTGGAAAATCGGCCCATTTGCGACCGCTAAAAAGGGTTGTAGCATGTACCAAACATATTTTGGGAATTGGTAACCTGTAACCGAGCAGCGGCCCGTGCAGGTAAGTGTGGTGGGGTGGGCGGGGGGATGTCGACAGACTATGGAATAGGGAAAATTAAATAAATAAATACTTTTCTGCTATCTGTCGACAGCCCCCAGCCCACCCACCACGTTAACCTGCACCGACCGCTGCTGATGTTACCGAAACGCAAAATAGGTTGTGCAAGTCACTATTAGGAAGGGGAATGCCAAGGGCGTCCCTTCCTAATAGCGAGTCGCAGGGGCATGCAAGATTTTTTGTGACCACTTGGTGGTAGGCCTGTCGCAAATGGGAACAGGTCCCCATGGGACCCCTTCCCCTTTTTGATTGGAAGCGAAAATGTTTTTAAGAGCAGGCAGTGGTGACAAGGACCACTGCCTGCTCTTAAAAAATGAAACTGAAATGATTTATTTTTATTTTTTAAATGCATTCCGTTTTCTGTTGAGAAAAACGGCCTACATTGTTTTTAAAACTGCTTTATTGAAAAAGCAGTCACAGATGTGCTGGTCTGCTGACCCCAGCAGGCCACCATTCCTGTGAGGGCAGGCCATTAACAATGAGTCACAAAATGCGCCTGCCTCATGAAAATTAATAAGGCAGGTCCTTTGTGAAACATTTGGGAATCGCTAACAGTGTCTCAGACACTGTTATACATCAGTGTTTGCGACTTGCAATTTACAAGTCGCAAAAAAATGCAAATTGCGAGTCACAAACACTGAAGGTGGTACATCTGTCCCTTATACTTTTAGCTCACAATTTGGATAGATGCTTGAAGCACTGACAATGAAACTGGATGGGCACAAAGAACATTTGCAGCACATTGCATCTACTGTCCTATGGTGCTCCTGTGCCATATTATAATATAGACTAAAACAATGCGGAGGCTTTTTTTTAACGATTTATAAACCATACACTATATACTCAAATGCTATACCAAGACCTTCTTCCCATAATCCTACTGATTTTATTTCTGAGCCTTCACTCCTTCATAGAATTTTATAAAACTGAGAAAGATAAGGTCGCACAAATTAAGAACGGAACACTTTATTAACCCTGACTCTATTAAAGTCTCTAAAATGTTCAAGCATATTAAAATTTCACATTAATCCCTTGATTGCAAGCTGGGGTTGAATTCCAATGCTTTTTCAAATAGGTATTTGAGTAGAAATAGGAATTCCAAGGCGAATGATAATTATGGCATACCCGCTGTCTTCCCATGACAGACTTCGTTAGATCATAACTAGTGGAATTCTTTATTTGGCGGGGGGGAATCTGGAAAGAAGCAAAACATGCACTCATTGGTGAATTAAACAGTGATTCCACATATTATGCCTCATTTCAAAGAGAATATTGTTGACTAGGAGGTTTTTCCTGCACCTGCTAAATAATGGTATTTACCAGGTGCAATAAATATCTCACCGAATTCAAGCCCACTCGATTTCAGTGCCCAGGGTTCAATGTAATTTGTCCATTGTGTTTTCAGAAATCTGGTCAGTTCATACTGCAGCTGAAAATAAAAGGCCAATTTATTTTCAATAATTAAGATGTTGGACATTTAAAACATTTCAGTATATCTTAAAACAGCATATTTGCATTCATATTCTTTACTCACGTTTTATCAAATCTGCCCACTGCATTTACTTTTTTTGTGAGTCAGTGCCACGGTGTCCTCTTTAACTGTGAGTGTGGTGCTTGTAAGGCCTTCCAGCAAACTTTGCACACAAAAAACATGCATCCTTCCATCTTTGTTCTCCATTCTGCTAGTGGCTTTGAAATCAATCACTACAACCCGGTGTGTGTGCGAATGGGTTGTTAATAAACTCTGGTTGAATGGGGTGTGTTATGTAAAATAGAACAGTTTAGCTTGGTTTTTAAGATTTATTTTTCTATTCTGTGAGGAGGTCCTCTTTTCCCCTTTTCGTAAGAGCAAATAGGTGCACAAGATTTCCTGCCCACCATCTATTTAATAACTGAGTGAATTACTTCTCGAATGACCCGTTGTTTCTCGCCTGAGGGGTTGTGTTCTTTGTTGTAAGACACACCCCTCCTTCACGAACATGATAAGGGTATATGACACACACTGCACCAAAGTTATGACTGCCTTTTATTAATCAATCAGAGGTCAGGGTGGCCTTTAAATGGTCTGACTTGACAGTGTAGCTGTCACCGGACAATTATGTGAGCCCTACTAGAGAGGAGCTTTGGCCACATTTGGGGAATCAGGAGTACATGTTTTAATTGAGGATAAGTTGTGTGCTTCCACAAAAAAAAGTTCTTGCCCTCTACCCAGCTCTGATCATTCTATTAATCTAGCTGCCTAAGCTTCAACTTTAACAGCTCAAACCATTCAATTAATCCAGCTGCCCAAGCTTTAACTTTACCAGCTCTGACCATTCAATTAATCTAGCTGCCTAAGCTTCAACTTTCAGGGGCACACACCTGATATTGGAAAGCTATTAAAGTGTCTTAGAGAATTGGATAATTTCTGTTGTTTTTATTCTGGTAGCAGCATAGATGGGAGGACAGTCATTAACCTACATGGATTTTTAGGTCTGGCTTGACAGTGCAACTGTCAACTGATCTTTAACCTTTACCAATGTTATTCCACAGTTCTTTTCTTCCACACAAATGTATTCATATTCCGATGCTATTTACTTATAATTCTTCCCATTACCGTACTCCAGTCATTTAAAGCCATAACTATTGGCATTGCCAATGCTTGTATTCCTTGTATCCTTGTTTGCATTAAGGCTGACTAAAGCATGCCATTTCTAGCTTTTAATAGTTACCACCAATAAGAAAATCTCTAAATAGTCCCTTAGTAAAGAAAGCTACCAGGGGCAGCTCCTCCATTTGAGATGAGGAGGGTCGCCCCATTAAATGCCCCAGAGACGAAAAATAAAATGGTAATGAAGTTAATTCATTTCTGTTTTATTTTTTGTCCATCTGCCCTGTACCAAGTGTCAGGAGGGTTGGGGCCTGCTGAGTGGCAAAAGTGGTGGGCTGCCTGTCCATCAGTTTATAGTGCACATGTCAGTTTGGCCGGCCGTCGCCTGACATGCATACTATAAACCTCTCAACCCAGCTGTCTTAGACAGCTGGATTGAGAGCCTGCAGAGGCCTACAGTGTCCTTGGAAGCGCAGAGAGAGGCCTTTCTCTTCAATCCTGCTGCTTCTCTCATTCTGGTTAACAGCATGAAAGCAGCGTCAGGCAGTGGCGGCTGATGGAACTTGAAAGGGGTTGGGCTCCTCTTGTATGCTTTTAGTATATGGGATCGTTTCACTTTAGTACATCAGTTTATATAACTATAGTGAGAGGCCTTTATTAACAGTTTTAATAAATGCCTCTCAATATAGTGATGCACTAAAGTAAATCACCCTGAATGATAAAAAGCACACAGAGGGAACACTTTTAAATACAAGAGTTCCAGATGTGAGCTCTGCTGTACCAGTCTGTCCTTTGTTTTTGATGTTTCAAAAACAGTAAAAACGAACCACAGGCTGGCAGGCATGATGGAAGCCTTCCATCCCCCGTCACACTTACCTAGCAAAATCCTGCTCTGGAACACGCACAGCGACCTGCAACAGGGTGTGGAGTTGCTGCTCCAGTCCAGGATGGGAGGCCTGAGAGTGCCATGCGGGCCCTCTCGAAAAGCATGCATCAGGCTCGTGACTCTGTGACCTCGTGTCACATCCCTGCAATGCTTCACAGGCTTCAAGCAACACCCTTTACTAACACGTCACAGGTGGCGAGTTGAGAAAGGGTGTTGCTTGCTGCCTGTGAAAGTGATTGACAGCCAGTCCCAGGAATACAGGGTTTATGCCCTAGACGCCCTGGACTGCTTGTAAATATGACGCTGCTGGCGTCATGAATTGGAGGTCTCTTCAGATGCCAAACATTGCAGGCCAGGCACTAGGCCAGCACTCAGCCTGCACAGGGATTTTTTTTTTTTTTTAAATAAAAAAATGCTGAGGGACACATGCTTAGCTCTTTTCAATTACCATCCACATAACGTGGCGACGTCTAGTGGTAGCTGCTGCTGGCGCCAGGATTGGTTAAGTAGGTTAGTTGGGGCCCTGGACGTGATGTCAGGAAATGAAAAGGGCCAGAGCGAGGAGGACGTGTCTGCGCAAACAGGTAAGTGATTTTTTTCTTCTTTTTTTGAACTATTTATTTTATGCACCCACCTCTCCACTGCCATAGTTGCTAGCCGCCACTAAAAGCTACGACATCACTTGGGACAGTTAATTCAAAAGTAAAATGTGACCAAACGTGTTCATGTTCCTTTCGTCAAACTGCCCGACACGGTTCTTAATAGTTAGGAAAAAAGTGTTAAACGATCGAGCTTATGGTGTGCTTTTAGCGCCATCTGCTGTATTCCTAAATGGTTTACTTTAATTTTAGTAAGTTTTCCTTCTGTATCTTATTTATTTGTTACTTTTACGTCGGAGCAAAGCACAACTCTATATATCCTGGTGGCTTATTTTGATTCAAGATGATTTCTAAACGTTCGCTGTTACTTTCCCACCCAGCGTTTTTGACTTAGAGTGTGAAGTTTGACCTTTCCATCTTCCTAGGTTTCCATTCGCATTCCTTCAAATAAAGGCAATTCGTATGTGTTTTAGTTTGTCAGTGTTTTTTCGCGTAAATACTTTCGTTAATTGTAACAAATAAAGAACAGCGCTTATCTCTCCTCCATCTCTATGCCTGCTGGAGATTTTTTTTTTGGGGCGTAAGTACTTCACCAAAACTACTTAAATAAAATGCCAGTGCCTATGGGGATTAAGCAGAACAGTCGTTTTTTCAGCTGCAAAACGTGTGTGAAAGCACAGCCCAGATGTTATTTTCTATCAAGCACAGTCTTTTTCACTGAAAGCGGACCTATCCAGGTGCTTTCATACCTTTGCCACTTTTATGTATACTGTGTAGTGCAGTAGACATACAGAAGGGCATATTTACAAGGGCATTGCGCCACCGGAACGTAACTTTTACCGACGTTCCTAGGTGCAATGCCCTGCACCATATTTACAAAGTGGCATTAAGCCACTTTTTGTGGCATAACGCCGCTTTGTGAATATGGTATCCTTTCATGCAGGTATCTGCAGGAAAGGGGTGTGCAATTGGTATTGCTGTGGGCGTTCCACTGCAACACCCATTGCTTTTTTATGCTGCCCCAGATTTACAAGAATGTGTAAATCTGAGGCAGTGCTGAAAACTAACGCCATGCAATAGCAGGCGTTAAAATGGCGCAACAAGGAGAAATACCTTTATTTGTCCTAATTTTTGCATTTTCTATGTGTGCTTCATTCTGCAGCGCACATAAAGAGAGCAAAGCGCTATTAATGATTGTTTATGTGCAGGAAGGTGTCCCTTCCTTCACATAAACTATCATTAAATAATGATGGTTTGCTAATTCTATGTGTGCTGCTAAATGCAGCACACATAGAAGTAACAAATCAGCATTATTGTTTATGTGCAATAAGGGACACAACCCTGCACATAAACAATCATTCCCTGCAATGCAGGCACCCTTGCACTATGGCGCAAGGGTGTCTGTGTTGGCGCTAGGCAGCAACTTTTGGGCCAGCGCTAGGGAAAACACAGGACTGTGCCATATTGTTGCAAATATGGCACATCCTTGCATTCTGGAAATGGCGGAGCATTGTGCTGTGAAACTTGCTGCAGCGCCACGCTCTGCCATTTCCCTGTAAATATGCCCCAAAGTTGGAAAAATGTGGAGACTTTTAAAAGTAGATCTACTTTTACACCTGTCCTGAGGAGGCAACATTTTTGCTGCAAATCCCTGTCTACAGATATTAGTAGATAGGGATTTACGTCACAAACCATGGATGGTTTCATGGAAACACACAAGTACCACCAATGGTAGGCCTCCTTGATGCAAAGTAGCACATATTGCTACATTGAGTTACATTACTCAACTTTCCAATGCAAATCATGATTTGCATTGGAAAGTAAATCCCACCATAACACTTTGTTCCAGGTTTGTTTCACTTTGGTGATGCAAACTCGTCACAAAGTCGACACCAGACACACAGCCAACAGAAAATCTGGGCCTTTGCTGTTTACTGCCCTGGTGTAAGAAAGTTTGTATCCTGATTTAAACTGCTTGACTGTCAAGACACCCTGGCTGAATTAGAGGACATGAGGCCCACATACTGCAACAGCCAGCACTGTGTGTAAAGTTAACGGGAGACGAGAAAGGTAATACTGAAATACTGACCCTTAGCAATTATTCTCTAAACTTCAGAGAAGCTTCTAACAGGAACAGAGGGCCATAAGAACGAAGCTAAGTCTTTGCAATTTCCAAAAAGTGAATTCGTATAAATCGCTTTGAGAGAAACACTAAATGAAATGTATGTAACAGTGGATTCCACTAATACCGATTTCTACAAATTCCCATTCGCAATTAGGAAATCAAAATTTTGGAAATGCTATTTCCAAATAATAAATAGCAATTTAGGAAAAGACCGTGAGTGCAGCCGATAATGAGTACTGTGACAAGGAATATTAGGACTCAGACTAAAGGATATTCCCAGTAAATAATCCTGCCATTTCCTCTTTATTCATGTTCCTCACCACAGTTCATACATACATGAAGATGTACCAAGCCACCAACCTGACTCCAAGTATCTCAATCAAAAGGACAAAGAATGCTGTGTGAAGACCCAAAGGTTTCAGAGCAGGACAAACGCACAAGCAAAGCACCCAACAGTAGAGTGCCTGGGACCTAGAGCTTTCAGGTGAAGAGAAAGTCAATTATGCTTGGAACACCGAAGTCATAGCTAAACAACGCCTTGCAAGGGTATCCAAGTTGAGCATCCCTGGCATCAACCGCAGGGGACACAGACCAAAACAAGAAGACAATCAGATGGTCAGCCAAAACCAACAAAGCCAGGAGAGCAAATCAAGACCATACAAACCAATGAAGGGAAAAAGGCTAAGGATGAACCCTGGGCCTGAAAGAGAATAGCCGAAAAAGGCAAAATGCATAGATGGAGCCCAAATGCCAGATCATGGACCTGAGAGAAGGCTGTAACTGAGGCGGGTAGAGCTGAAATCATGAATGACCTGCAACAGCAAGAGAAGCCACTGGTAGAGAGCAGTCATACATAGACCAAGATTTTCCCAGAGCAAAAAGCCACCACAGGGCAAGCCAGAGCAAAGACACCTACAGCTGAAAAAGGCTGAAGTCAATACATAAGGCAATGGTAAGAAACACCACAGGCAAAAAAACTCAGGAACCTAGAAAGACAGAGCATGGCAGCCACCAAAGAAGACACCAGCAGATGAATTGGGAATTTCTGACTTGGAGGGGATCTGCCATCCTAAGATTGAAGAAGCCAAGAATTACAGAGAAGCTCCAAAACTCGAGTTGAAGCAGGGATATTGGCCGCAATGCCCCTGGTAGGGGCCCAAAGAGCTATGATGAAAGGCAAAAGTAAAAATGGCATGCTGACATGAACACCGAAGCCAATCAAGGGCTACATGCCAGTAGACACACATCTGCCCAAATATATTGAAAGGCATATGAAGAAGAGAGACAGTCCCACAAACAATAAAAAGCCACCATGGGCATACAGGGAGCGTGGGACAACCACGGTTACACCTGAAAATGGCGCTCACTCAGGAGCCATTTAGTCATGCATAAAGTGGTGGAGTTGACATCTGCACCTGCCTCTCCAGACTGAAGGGCAGGAAGACTCTCATGTGCTCTGCCTCTCTTGGGAAGGTTATTGCACCTGGCAGGCATGTAGGATTCCCCATCTACTTGAATCAGGACTACTAGCACTGGCATGACCACTGCATCCTCAAACGTTTCTGGCTGCAGTGGGCTGCTCCACTTGTATTCTGGGGACACGTGGATGATGAATCTGAAGGGGGAGCACAGAGGTCTCAAGGATCAGATGCCAAATGAATCAAAGGCAGGATGTCAAAAATTATTTTTCCCTTCTTGTGTCTCCCATTCAAGGGCAATGCTATTATCTTGAGAAGGTTGATGTGGTTAGGCTTCTATCCACTCCACACCAATATGGTCCTCATTCTAGTTTGTACTGCCAGATCTTCCCTGTCCAAGATGGTGCTTATCCATTTTCCTTAATTGCCAGTTCAAAAAAGGTGATCATCACTTTCTGTCTCCTCCTCCTTCACTGCCTACCAGCCAAAATCCTCATCTTCCTCCTCTCCAGGGCATGCAGAGCCAGATGCATTTTGGGTGCCTTTTTATAGTTTGCACCTGGTTACCACCTGATTGAGATTGATAGTATTTGCATTTGCTAAACGCCCATTTTGCAACTACTCGCAATTAGGAAATCCTTTGTACATGGTGTTTGCGAATCGCTATTTGGAAATCCCTATTTTTGATGTCTTATTTAGTGATTTCCAAAATGCGTTTTCTACTGGAAAGAAATTGCATTTTGCACTACCGAAATGGTATTTTGCATTTCCTAACGTCCTAAATTAGCAAATTGCACTGTTGGGAAATGCAAAATGCCTTCTTGCAAATGGCCCTGAGTGGGTCAAAAATTTGAAAGTGATAAAAATCAAATAAACTCTTAGATTCAAACATATTCCTCACTCTTGAGATTTCTATACTTGGAACACCACAGGTGACTGACACTTTCAGGTGGTTCCTTTTAAAGTTGGTAACAGACAGATGAATCCTCTAACATGCTGAGAGGGACAGATGAAAAATATTGTGGAAGGAGATTGCTGCATCAAGTGTGACAAATTAACAATTAGGGAGAGCAAGAAGATTATCAAGAAGAAAACTCTAAGGGTTTACCCACAACGAACCAAAATAAAACAATAATACATAAACAGATCAAAGATAACCAAAAATTAAGAGAGAGATAGAACAAAGCACAAAGAAAACCAAAATATAAAGAAAATCAAGATATATATAAAAAAAACAGGACGCCATAGGAATCAGAGCTGCTGTGGTCTAGGAGAAAACCTCTTTTACCGTCCAAGGCAAAGTGATAGTAAATCAGAAACAATAAACACCTGTTTTTTCAGCAGCAAGAAGCCACAAGGGATGAATGTGAGCTTTACAAATACATGTGTGTTATGTCAATTTAATAGAATCCCGCAGAGATTGAGTGCCCAGTACTTCATGTACGCACATTCATAGTGAAAAATATGAAACTCAGCACTGCATGTGCACAACTTCCGTGCAAGCGAACCATGCGCAAAATGTTCCACTACACGGAAAAAAATTATGAAAGCAAAAGAAATTATTATAGAAAAGAACTCCAAAGCAATTTACACAGACTGCATCATAGTCACGGAACAAAAACAAACCAGATGTTTGTAACTTACTATATGAATACCTGACCCAACGCCATCAGTTCTACTTTTTGGCCTATGATGAAGGGAGCATCCATTCACACAACCAAATATGAGTTAGTTTACGAAGTAAAACAAGAGGCTGAAGGTAAAAGCAAGAAAATGTTCGCAACAAACTTGTGCTAAAGAAGTAGGACTCTAGATAGCATTAGCAGGTTTGAACAGGAAGAGCAGAGCGTACAGAAAAGCAGACATCAGCAAAAGTAACTCTTCTGCACGTTACCTGCCAAAACACAAACGTAAAAAGTTTGTCTCAGTCCTGTAAGCTATATTTCCTCAGCTGAAGAAAGCAACAACAAATACTGAAGAACAACTAAGAAGCCACGTGCTAGACCTGCCAACCTTAGGGTGGTCTTCCCCCAAACTTTCTGCCTTCCTCCTCCATTTTCTTAATGACCTCGTTTTGGCTGGCATTAGGACTCTGCACACTTTATCACTGCTAATCAATGCTAAAGTTCATGTGCTCACTCCTTACCATGGTAATATTGGCTTATCCACAATTTGCATATTTAATTTACTAATAGTCCCTAGTATATTTGTACTGCATGTACCAAGTGCCTGTAAATTAAATGCTACCAGTGGGCCGGCAGCACTGATTGTGCCACCCACTTAGGTAGCCCTATAAACATGTCTCAGGCCTGCCATTGCAGAGCCTGTGTGTGCAGTTTTAATCTTCAATTTCAACCTGGCAAAATAAACCTTTTGCCAGGCCCAAACCTTACTTTTAATACAAATGTCACCCATAGTACAGGCCCTGGACAGCCCAAAGGTATGCAATGTGTTTAAAAAGTAGGCCATCTACTTTTACTTTTTTAATGTCCTGGTAGTGAAAAACTCGTACATTTGTTTTTCACTACTGCAAGGCCTATCTGATCCATAGGATAACAAGGGAGTTATCTTATTACATTTTATAAGTGTAATTTCCAAATAGGATATGATACCTAGTTCATGTTTGGTGTCTCTGGAATCCTAATTTAAATTCATAGCTTATGATGAAGTCAGATTTTAAATTACAATTCTGAAAATGCCACTTTCAGGAAGTTAGCAAACACAAGGAGATGATGGATGGAGCGCTGTAACTTTTCAGACACCCCCAATCACAGATCTGGGTTGAATCCATCATCCTTCTTTAACTCACTTCGCCACCCGTAGTTCAGACCCAGCCATATGTAAATCAGTCTTGACCCTGTGCCTCAAGGGAACAGTTCAGACCGGACTGCCAAGCCAGGTTTTCCCTGGACTGGAAACAAGCATCCTGGGACCGGTTTCGGGGTAACACCCCTCATCAGCCAGGCTAGCTTGAATCCAGTGGCAACGTGAGCAAGGGACCCATGTCTGGGCATACCCTGCCAACGTAGGGCGAACAAATCAAACACAAGGAGATGATGGCAGGAGCGCTGAAACTTTTCAGACACTCACCACCAGTCACAGATCTGGGTTGAATCCATTATTGTTCTTTAGCTTACTTCGCCACCCCAGTTCAGACCCAGCCATATGCAAATCAGTCTTGACCCTGTGCCTCATGGGAACAGTTCAGACCGAACTGCCAAGCCAGGTCTTCCCTGGACCAGAAACAAGCATCCTGGGACCGGTTTCGGGGTAACACCCCTCATCAGCCTGGCTAGCTTGAATCCAGTGGCAAAGTGAGCAAGGGACCCATGTCTGGACATACCCTGCCAACTTAGAGTGCACAAAGCAAACACAAGGAGATGATGGATGGAGCGCTGAAACGTTTCAGACACTCACCCCATTCACAGACTCGGGTTGAATCCATCATCGTTCCTTAGCTCACTTCGCCACACCAGTTCAGACCCAGCCATATGCTAATCAATCTTGATCCTGTGCCTCGTGGGAACAGTTCAGACCGAACTGCAAAGCCAGGTCTTCCCTGGACCGGAAATAAGCATCCTGGGACCGGTTTCGGGGTAACACCTCTCATCAGCCAGGCTAGCTTGAATCTAATGGCATTGTGAACAAGGAGCCCACGTTCTTGCCTTACTCATTTGGTGCCGGCCGTCTGTCTCTGGTCACATGACTGTTAGTTGGCAGTTGGGCTTTGTGTATTCCTCCTAGACAGCCACACTCAGTGGGAGCTTAAGTGTGACTGGATGGGACATCACTGGCAGGATGTGAAAGAGCTTTGCCTGTCCTGTCTCCACACAAAGAGCTGCATACCCCCTGTAGTTAGTTTGAGGCCAGGGTAGGGAAGTCTCGGTATCTGTGCACTTCAAAGGTATGCCTCCAGAAGCTTTTACCCACTTCAAAGGCATAATTGTGAATAAGAGAAGGACCTCAGACACCACCACTTCAGTGCATTTCTGGACAGGAAGAAGGACTGCTGTGCTTCTACAAGGACTGCCAATCTGCTGGACTCCGGCTTTACAGGGACTGCAGCCCTGCTGTGCTGACCTGCTGCCCTCTTGCCTGGGGAAGAAGAACTGGACCTGCGACTTCATCTTGAACCCAGGACCCCAGAGTAACTCAAAGGGAGGTCTTCTGGCCTCCTGGTTTGAACCTCAGGGACACAAAAGGCTCCCCAACAGCTCCTAGACCTATCTTCAGAGAGTTCAAGACCCCCAAGTGGTGCCTCTCAGGTCCTGGACCCTTGGTGTGGCTCTCGAGCTCTTGAAATCAAGCTTTTGGGCTCTTTGCGAATGTGAATGGGCCCATTCACACCGGAACTGCACCACTCATTCTGAAAATCATCGTGTGCGAGCGCCAGCCTGTCTCTTCCCACAGCTGCATTGGCAGCCCACAGAGGACTGCCAATGAGAAGCTCCAGTCTGCCCATCCGCGACCCAGGGCCTGCTCTTTGCACCATGCCATCCACCACCTCCGATGCTCTCCTTGCTCCCGGAGACTCCCTCCAATGCGAATGGGACTCTAGGCACAAACATTGAGAAGGTAAAACTACAGCAGACCTAATCTGGGACTGTATCTAACCTGCGATCCATCGCGGTCCACCTGACCATTTCACTTTGACCCGGTCTAGCGTGACCAGATATTAACTGGTTGGCGCTGAAAGCTTTAAGGTGCTATTTTACAGTTTATTCTTTAAAAATTCATAACTCCGGCTCTACTGATTGGATTTTTGTCATTTTGGTCTTGTATTATTTATTAAGTTTGGCTCCATGTTTCCAACCTGGTGTGGGATCTTTTGTGTGGTGTTTTCACTGTTTTACTGTTTGAAGTGTTGCACAAATACTTCACAGTGCCTTTAAGTTAAGTCTGACTGTTCTGTGTCAAGCAAACAGGGGATTGAGCACAGGTTAATTTGGGGCTTGCTTCTGCCTTACCTTGACTAGGATTGTGGTTACTGGTTGACCAGAGCTCACATCCCTGTCAACCAGTAGCTTGATTTCTAACACCACAAAATTATAATAAGGAAAGTTCCCAAATTAGAGTCAAACAAAAAACACAAATCAAAAACGTACAGAAAGTAATAACACTAAAACAGAGTTAAACAGTAAAAGATTACCAATCAAGGTTAGCAAAAGAAAAATAATTTACCCAGAAATAGAGGGAACAGAACAGGCTTTAAAAAATGCAAAAAGCTGAAAAGGAGTTTATATATTTAATAAAATCTTATCTGCTCTAACCTGATCTAATAGTTTTCGTTCAGGAGAATAGTGTCCCAATAACCACAGTCATTGGCTTATACATCTTGTTGAATCTGGAGAATTTTTGGTCTTTTAAGTGTTCAAATAGTTTTTTTTGACTGAAACGAATTTATGGAGACCCATTGACTCAATGAATATTGAAAAGAGAAACCCACAATTTCTCAACGTAGTCCTAAAACATCTGATCATTAACATACTGTAAGAAATTGAGTTATAGGTTGAGGGGGATTGAAAGCCCCAGTCAGGCAACAGTCACAATCCTTGTCAGGATGAACTACAAAACGTCACTAAATGAACCTGTGCTTAACCCTCTAGCAGCTTGCCACAAAGCAGTGATGCTGAACTTAGAGGCAATGTGTTGGGACACAAGTTGCAATGCAGAATTCCATATAAAGTCTGTATTTCAAAGTTTCTTCATTTCATACATTCGATCGCGCGAGACGAAGTAGTCGATGGCTACTGCCCACAACAGATAACAGATGACAATTCAGAAGAAAAGATCGAGGTTACAAGAAAAATTGGAATTGGAATATTTGAAAGATTTATCTGACTCTGAACATTTGAAGCCTTGAAGAAGCGAGATACTCGCGAAGCATGTGATGGCTTGGCTGTAAAAGTCATGTTCTTTGATGGAGAATTTTGATCAACTGTATGAAATGAAGAAACTTTGAAATAAATACTTTATATGGATTTCTGCATTGCAACGTGTGTCTTTCTCAGCACATTAACTAAAGTGGGCCATATCTATATATGCATAAACTACGTGATCGTCCTACACAACCCCTTGTATGACGGCACAGACTCCTCGAACACCGCCATCCGTAAGTTGTAAACTTTTATTCTGTATTATTGTGATCCATCACCAATCCATGTGTTCCCAACGGGAAACAATCATTCTTAAAGTGCAATAAAAACAGCAAGTTGCATCAATCTCCCAGGCTGACGTGTTTTGGCTACTATATATATATCGAAAACCTTCTAGAGGGAACACCACCAGGATCTCATTCCCCTCCATGGGGTGATCGTGTGTATCGCCGACTTCCGCCAGTTAATATAAGGGCCTGTGTGTTTTCAAAATATAGTGTGGACCTCTAGTACCATGGGTAGTGAATTATCCGGTACCGCCAGGTATATGAGGATGTCATCCGCATATAAGTATATTACGCCCCTTCACGTGGGGGCTCAGTTTATTCCTCTTATCAGTGCCTCCCTCACCCAGTCAACAAGCAGTTCCAGGGCAATGAGGAGCAGGGAGAGCGGGCAACCGTGTCATGTTCCTCTCCTCAGTGGAAAGCCTGCTGAGTGAGTGCCATCAAACTTCATGTGGGGCCTTGGATCTGTATAGAGCAGCCACACCCAAGGCATAAACTCTGGGCCAAACCCCATTTTACACAGGCTAGCCTGCAAGAATGGCCATTCCATGGAGAAAAAATGCATTTTCGATGTTGAGCACAAGCAGGAAAGCAGGCTCCTGGATCACCTGATGTCTCTCCAGGAAACCAAACAGTCATCTCAAGTTGTGTCATGTGACCCTCTGGGGCATGAACCCGGATTTGTCTGGGTGTACCAGTTTGTAGATGACTGTGCTCAGGTGAGTTGCCAGTATCTTGCCCAATACCTTAACCTCCATATTGAGCATGAAGATTAGCCTATAAGATGCACAAAATTCAGTTTTTAAGTCTTTAGTTTCTTTGCTTTTAACCCTCTTCTTACCTTGGAGGTGGGAGAACAATTGTCCCCTCACAGTGGCTTTGTATGCTTCCCATAATACCATGTCAGAATTCACAGAGCCCTCATTCTCTTTATAGTACCGATCCATAGCCTCCACAATGTGCCATTGTGTGTCCCAGCTAGTGAATTCCCACAGTCAAGTTTCTATTCCGCCATCCTCCTTGCACCTGTGATAGTAAAGACTAGTCGTGATCGGAGAGTGAGCTGATATCCCCTAGGTATGTATTGTGTGTCCTGGGGACCAGTATGTAGTTCAACCTGGACATGGCATTTATTGATTGGGCTGCATATCAGTATTGTTTATCCATCGCGTGTCCGTGCCTCCAGATATCCAGCAGCTCCATTGTGGGGATAAAATTTGCTAGCCTATTGTCCTCTTTGCTGATACGAGCACTGTGTGTAGCCCCTGTCCAAGGTAGTGCTATGTTCAGTGTCAAGTATAAACCCCTTCCTATCAGTTGTACGAAATCAGGAGTTTATGCAATCTACCCTCCCAGTGTCTCCAACTTGTCCTTTTGATGCCCTGGTGGGAGATACCATGATGCCGTTATCAGTTTGTGTCCATTTCAATCTCATTGGATTGTGGCATAACACCCATTGAGGTCCGTCCAGGCTCTAGTAAGAATGAGAGGAAAGGAGTCCCGAACCAGGATTACGGTTCTCCTGGATCACCAAGAGAACCCAGAGTGCACCAAGACCGTGTATTTTCCTCTGTTCAGGTGGTCACAAATATTCCCCGCTAGGTGTGTCTCTTGTAGGAGTACCCAGTCTGGGTTTTGTTTCTTCTGGTTTTTGGCCGCCAGTCCCCTCTTCCGATGTATGTTTAGGCCATTCATGTTCCACAACATCAGAGAGATAGAAAGAGTCTGCCCTGATTGCCTATCCCATGTCATCCCAGTGGACTATAATACTCATTCCCATGGTCTAGCCTTTCAACCGTCGTGTGTCAGAAAACCTGGCCATACCCAATGTTGGTAGCTCTCTATCCACTTCCCAAATCCCCGCCACCTCGCGCTGCAAGTTTCAACCTACTTGCTCTTCAGCTGTCTGAGGTGTCTGCTTCCCCTCCCTTGGAACCATAAAACCTTTGTTGCGAGTCCAGTTACAAAGGTATTCACTCTCCGCATTCGAACTGGCCAATGAGTCAGGACTCTACGAAAGTCTTGGGAAAACTTCCAGCTATGGACCGTCAACCGGCCTCATCTGAGTGTTTGTTTCATTTTCCCCTCTGGAAATGCGCAATCAGTGAGTGTTCTTGTCTGTCTCTCAGGGTCCGCCCTGTGAGTTAGCTGATGCTAGGGCCTTCATCGCCTCCTCCTCTGCATGGTCGGGAGTCATTGCCTTAAATTATTGGGAAGTTTCTATTGCGCTCTCCCTCCTTTTTGCCACATTGGTCACCATCTATACAACCAGCCCCCTGGTTCATCAGGGGTCTCAAAGAACCATGTTCTGTCTTCGACGATCACTCTCAGTTTTGTTGGGAACATCATAACATACAGTAAGTTTTGCTTTTGGAGTTTCACTTTAACACGGTCAAATATGCATCTCTAGGCTTGCACTTCCTGTGTGTAGTCTGGGAATACATTATGGTCTGGTTCTACACTTTCAGTGGGGCATGTGACCATGCTGCTCATAGAATGGCTTCCCTGTATCTGTAATTTAACACCCTTGCTATTATGGACCATGGTCGCATTCCCAGCCTGAGAGGGATGCCCAGCACCCTGTGAGTCCTTTTGATTGCAGAGTTTTGGGATGGATCAGTGGGACGCACAACCTTTTGTATAAGTCATTCTATATAGGACTCAATATCAGCACCCTTCATCTTTTCAGGGACTCCCACCAAGTGATAACACACAAGAGCAACTGGTATTTTTAAGAATTTTTTAAAGGAGGAGGAAGGAAACCTCCTCTGTTTCAGGATTATAGTTTACACCTCTGCAATATCCACAGATATTGGAGTAGACGCCTCACTCACTTATCATGACATGCTTCATCATTGGTGCCTATCCACACCCGGGTAAGGTGGTACTACCAGGGTTGACTCAACCATAGGTGAAATGGGAGTTCTTAAATAAAGTCAGAACTGGACAAGCAGGGATCCTGAAGGTGATTCGTTAAAAATGCCTCCAGGTATACCCAAAGACTTTTCTTTATTTCGAGGGTACCTGGGGCATAGATAAAATCATATGGTCATGGGGTTCTATTGAATATAGTTATTTAATTGTACCCACCAAGTGCACATTATTTGCACTGGACCTCCCTTCAAAATTCTTGGCTCTCCTATGTAGCCAGCGGGTTGAGTCCTTCAGGAGGCCGACCTTCACCTGCAGTGACTTGATCATGTCAGTATGTTCTCTGATTGTGTCTTCTGCGGATGTTACTCTCTCCACTGTTTTCTTCATATCGGCACAAATTAGGGAAATGTCCACTGCCACAGTGTCAACTTAGTTTCAAGTGCTGACCTTGTGTCATTGATTGCCAACAGTAGGTCTGCAAGTGGTGGTGTCTGGTCCTGAGCCATTTCTTTCTGCGTTGTCTGCGGGTTTACTGCATTGTCTGCTAATGCTCCTTGGGAAAAGGCATATTTGTCCAACTTTTCCACTGATAGCAGCCTAGGCCCTTTGTCCTTCACCATCTTTATGCATCCGAGGCTGTTAATATATTGGCAGTAGGCCCCTCCACATGCCCCCCTGCATGTTCCTGTCTTATATGGCCGCTTTTATCTGAGGGATCCCATACTTCTCCTCCACCAATATCTCCAGTGCCCCAGGGGTGGCCCAGTCCTGAATGTCTTGCTCATGCCACCTACCACAGCCCGTCATCTCCATCTTCTCTCTTGTGGGAAGCAGGGTCTGGCGTTGTCCTCAGCAATAGTTATAATCAGCTTTTAGCACATATCTGGGCTCATGGGACCCCCGTACATGGGGCCCTACCTCAGGGAGGGTGGCAGATGTTTGGCAGCATGTCCTCACTATGTGGGGGCCTCTTGGTGCCTTTTCAAACCTCTCTCCACATCCCCTATCTTCAGGGACCCAGTGTCTCTATTTGCGCCAACCACTTCCACGCAAACGCCTCCAAGTAACTCCAGGTCATGTGGTGTTGGTAGCCCTTTCTGCCGGATCCTAGCTCGGGGGGCCCTCATGGCTCCTGATCAGGCGCTCCTCCACTCCACTGCAATTGTTATCTGCAGAGGCCTCGGGCAGGGTACCCGCGTCAATCAGGTGCAGTTGGGTGCAATCTCGATTCCCGTTGCAGTGCCAGGATAGATCATCTCCCCCATCCTTCGCTCTTCCTCAGCCCTCCAACCTCATCCTGTGTGTTCAACGGGCAGCAAGGAGTCTCAGAGCTCAGGATATCAGTGGATTTATACTGGTGAGCCTTCACTGGCTGAAGCTCCGATAGGGCATGCCATGTTGGTTCAGCGTCTTGGCTACACCCCCAAGGACTCTTTTTGATAGTTATTTCAAATCAAATATAAAGGTAAAAATGAATTTCTAATAACTAGTAAGGAAAAGGCACTTTTAGTAAATTATCTTTTGCCAGTCCGAAAGCCTTTGGTGTTTTATTTGCATGAGCTCTAACTGTCACCTGGCAGCTGAATAGCCCCCGACATGGTGTGAACTTGTTCCCGAAGGATGGACAAAAAGCTGTGAGTATAGGGAGGTTTTGTTGTGCCCTATTGACAGGATGTCTTGTGGGCTGGGCCCAGGAACTGGATTGGGTTTTAGACAGTTAGCAGAGATGGGGTCTCGGTGGGTGACTGCTGCCTAGGCCCTAACTCGAGTTATGGAGGACAGCTCTGAGGAAGGATCAAATGCTGAAACAGCATATGAGAGGAAAATGGAGCAGACTCTGGAAATGTTTTTTCAGTTGTTGGAGTTCCATCTGATGACTCGTCTTCCAGCGATTCTGAGACACATGGCCATGGTAGTTTCAATGTCCCTGTGCAAGCACAGTCTGTGCAGCTAAGCAACCGTAGCAGGGTAGACCAAACCAGAGAGCAGGCACATGCATTGCCAGCCAGATACAGAGGACACTCTTGGCAGCCTTCCAATTTAGTGCAGCCCCAAATTCCCCCATTCACTGTAGACAATGGATGTAAAGTCGATACAGCGATTGTTTTGCTGATTGACTACATTGATCTCTTTTTGGATGTTGACTTCCTTAAGGAAATTGTACAACAAATAAATTTGCATGCAGGACAATTTCGGAGGGAGCATGGAGGACTCTGGGCATCAGTCTAGGACACAACAGTGGACTCCTACTTCACCTGAGGGGTTAAAGAAAATGTTGAGCCCTACACTCAAAATGGGGATAGTGCACAAACCAAACTTGAAGTCCTATTGGTCTGCTTACAAGGTTTGGGTTACACCCATCTTTGCACCGTACATGAGAATGGAATCGTTTTTTGCATTGGCAGTGTATGCTGCATGTCAATGATTATTCTGCTGCATTGCACAGGAACCATTCAGACCATGACAGATTGTTCAAAATTCATCTTGTTGTAGAACATTTGTCTACCAGGTTTCCAGAGATTTATACTTATGGAACGAATATAGCAATTGATGAGTTTTTGATGCTGTAAAAATGGCAGCTGCAGTTCAAGCAGTACATACAGAACAAAGAGCTCATTATGGCATCAAGTTGCACATGCGGTGAGAGAACTCCACTGGCTATATACACAGCTTGAGAGGGTATACAGGAAAGGACTCCACTCCAAACACTGTAGGCTGCCATTCAACGCTAGAAGTCATGGAAAAGATTGTATGTGAGCTTGTCCAGCCACTCCTTCATAAAGGTTATAACATTTCTGTAGATAACCTCTACAAAGGAGCAGACTTGTTCTGTGAGCTGTATAAAGCTGGCACACAGTATAGTTAAATGCTGCCACAAGGATTCCCACAGGAGTTTGTTTGTAAGAAGCTCAAAAAATCCTGGGGCACTATGTTGCATTCCAACAAACTGCTCATAGTCAAATTCCCTGATAGGTGTGATATATATGTGCTCACTACACTCCGTGATGAGAGCACATCCCAGTCATGGTTTGGGATCAGTTGGCCGAAGTTCACAAGCCCACTTGTATACTTAATTACAACAAGTATATGAGCAGAGTGGATAAGAATGACCAGGTTCTTCCAGCATACAACTAGTAGTGGGCAGAGTTTGCAGAGTTGCACTACGCGGAATTCCGCAGAGTTGCATAAAACTCAGTGGAATTCCGGGGTTCATCGCCCACCCCTACATACAACGCTAGTTGTAAAACTCACATTTGGTATAAGAAGCTGTTTACACACTTGATCCAGATGTTGTTTATCATCAGACTCCATGGGAAGACCTATGTCTTTCCTTGACTTTCAGGTGACCGCCATTAAAAGTCTCACTGCTACAAAAGCAGCAGCCTCCTTTTCATCTGCTGTGGAGGACATGCGAAGGCTGCAGGATCAACACTTTGCCAACCACATTCCTGTCACAGCTAGAAAGACTCCACCATGTTGTCACTGGGGAGTTTGTTCTAAGCAAGGAAAGAGGCTGGAGACTCTTGTCCCCAGAGGTCATCTTAGCCAGCAATACGTTTTCCAAATTGCTTTATGTTGTACCAAAAAAAAGTGAAGTATTGGGAAATTGACTGAGGTAGAGCTGCTTTACCATATACCTTTCAATGAATGTGCCTGGATTCATACCTTTTATGGGCCACTACTTCACTAGGCAAGCAGCCTTACAAATTGTTTTAATCTAATTTAGGAAATCATGGACTTGCCTATGGCCTGTTTGACATCTTTAGAAGCCATCAAAATGTGCTAGGTATTCTCTTCACCATGTGGCAAATGCATTACATTCCCCACACTGCACATATTGCTGGACGGAACATAAGCCAAGTTAAGTGGTGAGCGGAAGTCTCAGAGTTTCACGCCATGGAATTTCGAGGAGTAACATAAAAACTCTACGAGACTCCACAGAGTTCCGCCAACGAGCAGAAAATATGCATGTTGCACAGCTCACATTTCAATTTAGCGCCAGTGGCATAAGCATCACTAAACAATCAGTGGGAATGGCACCATGTGTTGTGCAAGAGTGTGCAGCCATTCAAATTGATTTTGCTGAAGCTCAAGAAGAAAATCTACTCAAATGGCAGCAAATCTGCTTGAGAAGCAGGGCTCTGACTGAGACTGCTTGCAACCTCCCGTGCTAGAAAATGGCAGTAAGAGATGCCAAATCTTGCTCACAGTCACATTTCTGGAGCCTCGCGGGAAAACATTACACATGACGGCAATTGGCAGAATTTGGCAGGAATTCCGGGCTACAAGAGTAATGCAGAGTTGGCAAATTCTGCAATTCCGCTGGCTGAATGAACATTTCACCTAACCCTAGTCCTGGAGTACACTGTGTGGCAAAAATGTAAAGTCTTTAGTAGTTTTTGAAGTGCTCCTTAGATAACTTAGGATGTTTACCTTAGTTTCAAAGGTACATTTTCTTACTCAGTGTGAGGAATGTGGGCTGTGGAAGGCAGTCTGGGACATGCACAACTTGCATCCACAAACTGGAAGTAGTTGGATTTAGCACAGTATGTGCACTGAAGGCATATGAACGTCACATTTACTTGAGCTTCAAGTAACTAGCAACAGAAGATGTTAGGAAAGGTTCACTTGGCAAGGATACAGTTTTAGTCAGGACTTTGAAGGGGACAGAGACATGGACATGCAAGAAAAACTTAGGCTAGGTGTGCTTTCACGGGGATATCGTATAGGTAGAAGACAGATAGTAAAGGTCTGTTCCCATGAGGCACAGGGTCAGACTGATTTGCATTTGGCCATGTCTGAACTGGGGTGGCGGAGTGAGCTAAAGAATGATGATGGATTAAACCCAGATCAGTTGACTGGGGGTGAGTGCTTGCAATGTTCAACGTCCATCATCCCCTTTGGTTTTGCTAAGTTCGCCCTAAGTTGGCAGGGTATGCCCAGACGTGGGTCCCTTGCTCACTTTGCCACTGGATTCAAGATAGCCTGGCTGATGAGGGCTATGAACCCGAAACCGGTCCCAGGATGCTTGTTTCCGGTCCAGGGAAGACATGGCTTGGCAGTTCGGGCTGGACTGTTCCCATGAGGCACAGGGTCAGACTGATTTGCATTTGGCCATGTCTGAACTGGGGTGGCGGAGTGAGCTAAAGAATGATGATGGATTAAACCCAGATCAGTTGACTGGGGGTGAGTGCTTGCAATGTTCAACACTCCGTCC
This sequence comes from Calotriton arnoldi, assembly GCA_963921515.1. Taxonomy (NCBI): domain Eukaryota; kingdom Metazoa; phylum Chordata; class Amphibia; order Caudata; family Salamandridae; genus Calotriton; species Calotriton arnoldi. The sequence goes on along the minus strand of CAWUFW010013256.1, from coordinate 372,063 downwards.
ATCATCCCCTTTGGTTTTGCTAAGGTCACTTCATCTTCATCAAAGAACTCAACCCCATCAGTGCTGCACTCACCCCGATATTTTATTAGTCCCTCACTCACCTAGGCAGATGACTCCAGTCCACAAAGAATGCAGCAGCCAGCCTCCCACTCAATCTCCCACCAAACAAACACCCTGCACCTAAAAGAACTTCACTGTCTCCCCATCCACAGCTTTCTTCAAACTCCTGACACACACAAGCAAAGCCTTACACAACACTGGCCTAGCGTACCACAAAACCGCCTCTGATTCCAGAAACGTTCCAGACAACTTTGGCCAGCCAGACTCAAACTCGCACACGTTCCATGTATACACAGCACCAGAACAAAAGCAGTAGTGACTTCTCCTATATTGCTCTGAGGAGGCTGGAATGACCCGCCCCAACACATTGTGGCCACTTCTAAAATTATTGCATTCTGCACAAAGCTGAAGACTTGGTTCTTCAACTAGGTGAGTCCATGGATCAGCCCTGACTGCTCCTGCGTCGGAGGCATGATATCCTCAAGTTGATAGTGCTTTAAAATACATCATAGAGAACTCTGAACCAATGATTTAATCAAAGATATCATGAGTGATCTAATATCTGAGGTAATTATCAGTGCATTGTGAGGGCACAAGTTATAGTTACCTTAGGACATGCATTATAGTTATTTGAGATAGCTATACTGCAAAATATATATATGGTTTTGTGTGTGTGAAATCTGAACCTAACTATAACGTCCCTGTAACCTCTGTTTTTTTTGTGAATTCTAAGGTTTGTTAATTCTATTTCCTATCTATAACATCCTATGGAGCCTTTGTTTCAGAGAATGTCTAAGTTTTTAATACTATTGCCTAACTATAATGTCCCCATAACCTTTCTTTTTTCAGTGGAGTGCTAGGGCATTTTGAAGTAAAGTAATAATCGCAGCTCTACATTTGCAAACCAAATGGAACATCATATACCAGCTCACAGCTGGGAAAAACATTTTACCACACTGAATAATGATACTCGGTGCTCATCTGACCAAATAGTATAACTTAATGCAAGCACAATAGTACTCCCACCAGCAAGGCTGCAAATGTCCCAGCACTGATTATCACTCTGGAAGATACACATAGATCCATCGATCATCTTAGGCCTGGGAAAGCTCCCAGCCCGGACAAAATTCCAGTTGACCTATGTTGATCAGAACAGAAAGTCTGCATCTCATACATTAAGAACATGTCAAATAGTATACTGGATGGAGAAAAAATTCCAGAAACATGGCCAGGTGTAGAAGTCATTCCAATGTATGAAAAAGGTGAGGAAATAACTGAGGAAATTACTGCACTATATGCCTGATCGATAACATTCGAAAGGTATTTTGCCATCAGGCCCTGGACAAGGTAAAGCAGTGGATAACTGACACCAACATCTTATCCCCACTATAAGCAGGATTTAGGCACAAGACTAGTACGGCAGATCAAATCTTTCGGTTCACTCTATTGCAACAGAAGTACCTTCAGTTAACTAGTGACCATCTCTACATGGCCTTTGTAGATCTCAAAACGACCTACAATCTAGTACCCAGGAACAAATTATGGTTAGTTTTGTACAGAAGGGGGTTGGGAGCACACTGCTTCACCTCCCAGCACAGTTCACCCCTCAGCATCATGGTAAATGCAGTTCACGGTAAATGCTTACTTGAGTTTTCACTGAAGTGTTTCACCAAAGTTGGTGCAGGTTAGTGTTCTGAATCTCTAGACACATTTTCTGGATATTATCCTTCATTAGTAGAGATAAAAAACCAAATTCATCTGGGGTTGCTGAGAAAGCTGCCACAATCCTTTCAGGTCTCAGTACCTCTTACTGGCGCACAGGCACATCTCCAAAAACTCATCAGCTCAATGGCTCAAGGGAGCCTTTTCAAACAGAAGGGGGATAGGAGCACACTGCTTCACCTCCCAGCCAGTTCACCCCTTACCATTATAATAAATGCAGTTCACTTTGAATGCTTACTTGATTTTTTGCTCAAGTCTTTCACAAAGGTTGGTGCAGGTTAGTGCTGTCAATCTCTAGATACATGTGTTTCTGGATAATATCCTTCATCAGTAGAGATAAAAAAGGAAATTCATCTGGGGTTGCTGAGAAAGCTGCCACAATCCTTTCAGGTCTCAGTACCTCTCACTGGCGCACAGGTGCATCTCCAAAAGCTCATCAGCTCAATGGCTCAAGGGAGCCTTTTCAAACAGAAGGGGGATGGGAGCACACTGCTCCACCTCACAGTACAGTTCACCCCTTAGCATTATGGTAAATGCAGTTCATGGTAAATGCTTACTCGAGTTTTTGCTGAAGTGTTTCACCAAAGTTGGTGCAGGTTAGTGCTGTGAATCTCTAGACACATGTGTTTATGGATATTATCCTTCATCAATTCTCATGAGGCCGGACCCTGGGGGATAGAGCCCGAGGGGCCACATGCACCCCGTCCCATCTATTAATATAGACAATACCCCCCCGGGACCTGCCCCATCCAGGGGGGCTAAAAAAAACAAGTATAGGAGACTGCACATATTTTTTTACTTTTGCCGCAGATCCTCAACAAATTTATGGCAAAATAAAAAAAAACATTTTTGGCCCCACCACCAGGCCAGGGTTTGGGTATTCCTACCCTGCCCTCTATTGTTTATTTTTGCTTTTTTCTTCAGACTCGTGGTGAGTCCTAAGATGGCTGCCACCACTTACTGGTTGAAGTGGTGGCAGCCAATCAGATCTCAGCATGAGAAATGTTGGATCAGCAGACCCTCTGCATCTTTAGATATACATACATTTTTTTTATAACTTAAAAACTGCTGAACTGATTTACACCAAATTGCAAAAAGACATATTTCTGGACCGACATCCAGCTTTCTGGCAAATCTGCAGTAAGTCTGTTCAGTGGTTCGAACTGTAGCTGTGTCAAAAATCAAAACTTGGAAGTTGCATTGGGGAAAACGCGTATTGGGACCCCCCCTTTTTTCTTGACCCCCCCACTTGACAATCACCCCAAAACTTTCCAGACATCAGCTGAAGTGGCTGGTGCACTACTTTTGAAAATTCCGTGCCGATTCGTAAAACGGCGGCAACGCTATTAGCAAAACAAAAATGCTTTCCCTATGGAAACAAGAAGTTTTGCTTTGCTAATAACTTTCGAGCCGATTGGTGAATCGTCACAAAATTTTCAAAATTAGTGTGTCAGTCACTGAATCTGCTGTCTGGAAAGTTTTGGGGTGATTCATCATTTATATATATCTAGAGACGTGAATCCACCACGGATCCACTGCAGTGGATCCGCGGATTCACATGCCAACAGCAATGCTGTGATTGACTGGCCGCAACCTGAGAGAAAAGTTGTGGTAACTACTTTTGTCAATAGGGACATGGTTCCCGGTGAGGGGAAATAAAGTGTAAATAGGATATAACGGGTGAGGATAGAGGTATTCTGACTCTGTGGGACTGATGGAGTGGTCTGTGAGTGAACCCTCATGGGCAAGAAATTGTCTAAAAATGTCTTTTTGGGCATGTGAGGATCCACAGATCCACCTCAGCGCTCAGCATGGCCCTGTATGAAACCATGGTGGAGCTACGGATCCACACCCCAATTTAAAAAAAATCACCCACTCACACACACCCATTTACACACCCACATAACCAATCACACACCCACTCATGTATCCATATAGCTACTCAAACACCAGCTCAGAGATCCAGAGAAATACTCACACATCCACTCACAGACCCACACAGACACTCACACATCCACTCCCACACCCATATACACATGCACACAACCACTCACACACCCACTCAAACACTGACATACAGACCCACACAACCAATCACACCCACTCACACACCCAGGTCACAGGAACATTATAATAAGGAAATGGCATTAAGAAAATGTGGAAATTCTCTGAAAAAACTAAAGGTTACAGCGACATTATAGTTAGGAAATAGCATTAAAAATGTAGAAATTCACTGAAAAAAACAAAGGTGCTTTTCTACTCTGACAACTACTGGTGAACTTTATCTGCACACATTCTGTATGTTCTATACAGCCACTCACACACCCACTTAGAGACCCATGAAACAACTCATACATCTACTCACAGACCCACACAGCCAGTCACACATGCACTCACACACTCACTAACCTACTTACTCACCCACAAAAACACTCACACACTCATACAGTCACTCACATACCCACTCAGAGACCCAGAAATCTAGTTACACACCCATACAGTCACTTATACACCCACTCAGTGACCCAGAATACCACTCACGCACCCACTTATACACTCACAACCACTCACACACCCACTCAGAGACCCACAGAACTGCTCTCATACCCATTCACAGACCCACAGAGGCACTCACGCCACCCACTCACCCACTCATTCACCCACATGTACACCCACATGTACACCCACACAGCCACTCACACACCCACTCAGAGACTCACACAGCCACTCACACTGACACATCATCCACACACTCACACACCCACTTACAAACCCACACACCCACTCCCACACCCAGGTCACAGGGACATTATAATTAGGAAATGGTGTTAAAAAACGTATGATCTCCACAAAAAGGATCTAGAGGGATCGGAGAGCCAAAAGTGTACTGATCCCCAATACAATAACAAAATCACACCTTGTACACCTGGCTATAGGTGGAACAGAGAAAAACTATATATTGGTAATGAACTATATGTCCTAGAAATTCACTGAAAAAAACTAAAGGTTACAGGGATGTTATAGTTAGGAAATGGTATTAAAAATGAAGAAATTCACTGAAATAAACTAAGGTGCTTTTCTACTTGGACAACTACTGGTGAACTTTATCTGCAGTCTACACAACTCAGTATTTTTCAACTGGACCCAATTACAATGTGTTTGCTAACAAAACATCAAAACCGACCAACCCTGCTCGATAACTCCCACTTCTCAAACAAATTAAACAGGAGGATTTTGAAACATTTGTTATGCAGGAGGCTGTTCTTTTAAGTAAATTGTTTTATTTTTCAGTCTGCTTTCTAAAATATTAACGTGCTCATCCGCAGTTGTGCTAAATAAACACTTGCATGAGAAATTAATTCAACTTATGCAATATTGTTCCTTCAAGGTTTGTTTCAGCCAAAGGCTTTTCCGCCACACTAATTTGGAATTGCTAAAATACCTCAGGCCAGCCAGCTTCAGCCAAATCTAGCTTTCACAGCATCTGCAATATCCTTAGCCATCGAAAAATATGTGTTTACACTGAGCATTTGGAAATTGTTTTTTAATGACTTGAAAATGGGTTGAATTATTAATTGTTTCTTGCCAATGTGTGACTGTGTTTAGAATGAGCTCCTCATGAATAATAGATCTATTTGTTTATATTGCTACCCACTTATTTGTGTTGCTTTTCACGCTAATAAATGCCCGGGTGGCAGCCAGTGTTGTAGAAAAGAAGAAGCCACAATTACAGATGATTGCAGATGACTAGTCAAATATTCAAATGAAGAGAGGAAAGTCATTGGGAGGAGGAGGATGATCATTGCACTGCAGAAGGTACTCGATCTATCTGGGGAATTTCAAGCAATTGAGAAGACATTTATTGCCATGCTTTTGAGAGATGTGCTAAATTAGAGTTAATCTGCAAAATTTATGAGGCCTTGGTTTTTGTGTTGTTGAACTCTGATCGAGACTGAGTAAGGCGAAAAATTCCTTCTAGAAATGTCAAATAGAATTAGATGGCTATATATCATTAAATGGATTATATCCACTGTGGACGTTCAGGGAACATCACATAAAAGAAGAAATAGCTTGAGTAGTTTGTTGTCTCATATATAGACCCAGGATTGAAACACCCCATTGTTGATGCATACCAAGGACCAGTTTTTTGTTACGTATGTCCCTCATAATATCCTGTATACAGCCACAGATGCTGATCACATGATCCAGCTGTAGAAGAGGATAAGGGTTATGTGGTATTGATAGAAATGTAGCCTCTCTGAAAAGGTAGTCTCCATGTACCCTTTCTGATGTTCAGCTGCTCCAACCCCAATAAATATATTGAGAATATGCACACCCCTTGACACACCCTGGGTATCACAGTATTGATGTTTCACTATCTGCCTGCAACTGTTTTGACATCACTTCTATACACTATACATGTTACTATTGTGTTATAGTGTTAGACTATATTATAGAATTAATATTAGTAAAATTTGATATTTTTGCTGTCAGTATTGTGACATGTAACCTGACACCCTCCCCCCACCTTTATCAGTGTATCTATGTTTCTTTCCTTGTAGACCTTTAAGAAAAATACTTTGTGCCCTTTTACCCTTCTGTAGTTGTTTACTGCATCTTACCTCGCCACATTTCAAGATGTACCTGGTGTCCTAAACCCTTTCAGTTTCTGTCTGGCTTTTTTTCTCAGTGCTTACTTTGTGCAATGGTGGCAGGTGGTAGGCACCAGAACTCATTTTGGGGGTCCGAAGTGTTCATTTCATCAAAAGACTTTGCCCCAAAGCAGGAGAGGGAAGGCAAAAGAGATAAGGAAGAGTATAGAGAATGATACGAAAACAATGACAAACAGAGAAAGAAAGAATGAAGCTATGCTCCAAAGTAAAGTTAGCCAATATTGACTCGCAGTATACACCTGGACCAATGGAAATGCCATTTTATCTGTCAATCTCTTTTATGAAAAATAGAAAACTAACTATTGCACCTAAAGAGGACACCAAATGGCATGTGGCTGTATAGGTGTATCATAACGTAAAGGGGCGTGCATCATTAATACAAGTCAAAACGATTGGTATTTACTGCAAGAGCAAGAGTAAAAGATACTTAAATGCTCAGGGGCTCTCAGTAATAGAGAAAAACAAGTGAAACAAATTTTAAGGATAAAAGGGGAAAAGTATGTAGAAGACTGAAAGAAACCCCATTACAACAGGTGAACCGAACAAAACAGCATTGCACATAGAGTTCACACCAAGATAATCCAAGGTATCTCATCATTAAGCCTACTCATGCAGGTATGAACTAGACCTGGGTAGAACTTGCTGAGTTTAACTCTGTGGAATTCCGCTGAGTTACAAAAAACTCCTTCGGGATTCTGTGGAATTCTGCAAATGGGTGGAAATAGGCACTTTGTTCTGCTCATGCTGTGATTTAGCACCTATAGCCCATTTTTCTACTTTCTACTAAGGCAGCAGCTTTCTTTCTGATCATGAAAGGTTGCGACCTGAAGGAAGTGACCCAAAAAGGGTCACCGGGTCACTCACAACCACCTTCTCTGCCTTCCTACAAATGAAGAGTCGGTCAAACAGTAGAGAATACAAACCAGATTATTTATTGATCACACTGCAATGGAGCCCAGTCTGACCAGCCTCCTGGGATGGCTGTCGAGGGACTGGACCCCGTAAGCATACAATTACATTATGTATGTTGCAGAGTCCACAAAGACCCGCCTACTATGGAAAAATACTAGCAGGTGTTGTAATGCAATGGGGATACGGAACATAGGTTTCGATTCTGCAGCCGGGCACAGGCTATCTACTGCCCAAGGTTGTCTGGCCTATCCTCCCCACCAGACAGGAGGGAGAAGAACTCTATCTAACGAGAAAGGCATGTACTAACGAGAACGCTTGCAGTTACAGAAAAGTAAAAAAAACTCAACCTTGGGAAACAACACTTACCAGAGACAGTTTTCTCGAAAATAACCAAGCAGCAGTTTCGATTATAATATAAAATGGCGTCTGGATTACAAGATGGTTGCGCAAATGCTAAGTTATACACGAAAGAGAGCCCTTCAATATTAACAACCCCTCCTGTTAGCATGAGCTAACCATCTACAGTTGGGAACCAAAGCAAAATATAAATGAATAATAGAATACATAGGCATTTTATACACATGTCATGTCATCAACAGTAGGAACGTGCTCTATGAGAAGAGAAGATGTTTCAAAGATACCCTCATCTATAACCATCATGTCATCTATTTCTTTCTGCAAAATTATTGCGGCATTGGTATCATGAATCGATATCTTCCTTTTTGGAGTCAATACAGAGATACAATATGTGCAGCACATTGGAAGACATTGAATAAGGACACAACAAAGTATTAATATGGCAACGAGATATAGTGCCTATTCTATTCTATTAACCAACCCCATGTTCCAAAGAGGGACCAACTCCAATTACCTGGTTCCATGCCTTTACCGTTCTCAATAATGTCCAAAATATGTTTAGTAATATTTTTCTTCATATTTGTTATTCCCACTACACACTGATCACCAATAACTGCGCATGCACCACCATTTTTTGCTAAAATAAAATCAACTGCATATCTAGTTTGTTCAGTTTGTTCAGAATAAATCCTCATACTCTCTAATTGAATGGTGATGTCACGTAATGCTACCACTGTGGTATTGGACAATATCTGCAATTTACAACCGAAATATTCCCGGGCCCTTTCAGTCCTACTCATGGCCATTCCCCTCAACGTGAAGATAGCCGACAGGATATAACCAAAGGTAATACCATTATTATAACTATTTATCTCAATATCTGTTACTCCTTCGCAAAATTCCTTTGTGAGTGTTCTCTTCACCCATTTTACCTGTCTATGGGCATATTTACAAGGGACCCCCAGGGGCAACACCATCCCAAGAGCTACATCATTGGTGCCATTATGAACATTTGAATATGTTCCATTAGTTAAAAAGAAGAACCCGGGATGGGCACAAATCGGTCTGTCATAATCCACGGCTGAATAGCGGAAATTACCTGTAATGGTACTAGAAACTCTCGAATCTTTCCAAGGGAATGTCTCTTTGGATATGACCACCCCTGAGAAATTGATATACAATATAGCATCAGTACTATTTATGATGGGACAACAAGCAGGGTAATAACCAGCCTTTCTAGGAACCGTCACTTCTTTATATTGCCAACCCACCAACATAATATTTTGCTCCTCTAAATAGAAGTTATCACAATACGTATTATTGTCGCAGCCGGGGTAACCTGTTCCTGTGGGCTCACGATTATACAAGCATGGCCCTGGGTAGCCAAACACAAACTCCCCTTTTACCTCAACGAAAATTGTTGGTTTAGAATACGTGTAATTTATCAAAGACAAAGGATAAGCAGTCCATAGGCTAGTCACAGATTCAGTGGGATAACAACCAACACCATTACCAAAAAATCTCTTATGAGTGTCCAAAAAAACATTATTAGAAAACATTCTCTTCCGTCGTGGTGTGAAAAGGGGTTCATTGTCAGAGGTGGGAGAATTATATGCATACTCTAGCGCCCAGAGAATCAAACAAAAGATAATCATCAGCAGAATAGCTAAAAGGAGGAATATTACTCTCCGTTGTTTGATCTATGATAATCGGGGCAAAACAACAAGACCCAATGGCTGTTCCTCATCAATCATTGGCCTGCCAAAAAGATGCATGATAACAGAATGAAAAGATATAATTAATATAACCTCAATGAAGCAAAACAAAACAATCTTCTTTCCAGCATCCGTTTTTCTTCTCCTTTGAGCCTCGCTGGCAGGCTCCTATCGTTCATCTACGGTGGTGCTATTGAGCATTTCTCATTGGAGCTGCGCTATTGCAGCCCTTCATAAGTCAAATCCACGTCTCTCAGGATAGGGTACCTTCCCTCCTGGGAAAAACACCCCAAACTTATCCTGTCCAGTGTCTCGGACAATGCACCAATCTCCCTGTCCCTACTATATCGCCCCTACTCTTCATCCATGCAGTCCATCCCTACTAATCTGACTTTTATTTTGGTGCACTGTCCCTCCGTCGAGGACGCAAATTGTACTTAACAACTCCAAGAACAGAGGGATCAAGAAACAAAGGCTCACTTTCAGCGGGATTGACTGACTCAGACACAGACGGGCCAGCCAACAGAAGCTATTGGCCAGCCTTAATCTCCGGGGGCACTGCCTCATTCAAAACTGCATCGCTCTCCTCCTCAGAAGGCGCCCAAGTTACTCTGGTATCGGAGAAAGGAATGAAACGGGAAACCTTCTCTGTCTCGTAATCCCCAATGCCCTCAAGCCTCCATTGATCATAGGGCAGAGGGAGCAGCACCTTCTTACAGCGCGTGAAGTGGATCCAGTTCTTCCGGCAGTCCACTCTCACTGCAGTACGTGTGGCAAGGAGGATCTGGAAAGGCCCCTTCCACCGGGGCTCCAGGCTGTTTTTGCGCTGAAAATGGAGAACCAAGATGTAATCCCCAGGCCGGAGGTCGTGGCCGGGTCCCTCTGTAGCGGATGGCAAGGCCTCTTGAATCTGCTGATGAATAGAATGCACATTTTTAGTTAACTCACATAAGTAATCTATCAACAAAGGGTGTTCTATCTCGGAAAAGTGGTGTGGTCTCGGAATGCCCCAGACATTAGCTGGCCTACCTAAAACAACTTCATAAGGGGACAACCTTATTCTAGTATGGGCTGTAACTCTTGTCGACAACAAAGCCAATGGTAAAGCATCCGGCCACTTCAATCATGTACTCTCCTGAATTTTGGCCATCTTTAGTTTGAGAGTACCATTGTACTTCTCAACTAAACCTGCGGACTGAGGGTGATTCGCAGCATGAAACTTTTGCTTAATGTGCAAGCCATTGCACACCAACTGGATGACTCTCGAATTAAAGTGTCTGCCGTTATCACTCCAAATCAAACGGGGCAAACCAAAGCTAGGGAAAAACTCTTTCAAGAGAGCCTTCGCCGTCGCCAGAGCTGTATTCTCCTTAGTAGGATAAGCTTCAACCCATTTGCTGAATGCACAGACCACCACTAACACATACTTCAGATTGTTCACCCGTTCCATCTCAATGAAGTCCATCTGAAGGACTTCGAAAGGGAAAGAAGGGGGTGCAAAATTACCGGGAGGTGTGGGAGTACCCTTTCCAGGATTGTACATCAGACACACCATGTAATGTTTGACTAAGTGGGCAGCCATCTTTGGAATATTACTGTTCTGCCATACAGGGTCTAACAACATACAGATACCCCTAGCACTAATGTGAGCTGGTCCATGGGCCATAGTAACTACAGGAAGAACATATGCATCTGGCAGCATCCATCTCTGCTTCCCCGACTTATCTATCCAGCACCCGTTTTCATCCAATTGCGCTGTACTTTCCTACCATATTGCTAATTCCTCAACCGTCACCGCGCTCTGTATTTCTTTCACGTTATCTAGAGTGTCCTCAAACATCGTAACTTCTGGCACCCATCTAGCAGGACCTGCTACAAACATCTTTTTCATCTTGGATCGGGCCGTCTCCTTAGCTGTTTGATCTGCAAAAGCATTTCCCCTCCCCACATCATCAGTAATTGCTTTGTGAGCACTACACTTTACTATTGCCAGCTTCTTGGGCAGAGTTAAAGCCGGCAAAAGCCTATTTATCAAAGGACCATGCTGAATCTTCGAACCATGGGAAGTGAGGAATCCTCTCTCTGCCCAGAGCCACCCAAAATTATGGGCAACTCCGAAGGCATACTGGCTGTCAGTATAAATATTGACTGCCAGTCCCTGACTCAACTCACAAGCCCTGATGAGGGCCACTAGCTCCGCAGCTTGGGCTGACTGATAGGGAACTCGTGATGTCTCAACTACCGTGTGCAGTGTTGTGATTGCATAAGCAGCAGTTGTGGTGCCATCCGGTAAATTAAAACAAGAGCCATCGACATATAGTTCCCCTTGGGGGTCAGATAAGGGAACATCAGTCAAGTCTACCCGTCCCTTCATCTCCTGTTCCGTCCAGAACATACAATAATGTATGTCTATGCCCTCACTCTCCATAGGGAGGGGTAGTAATGTGGCAGGGTTCAGAGTGGCACATCTTTTAATCGTAATGTGTGGTGCAAAAAGTGTTAGTTCATAGCCAGTTAGACGTGCAGTGGTAATGTGCTGTGTCTTTGTTCTGTTCAAAAGTGTATCCACAGTATGAGATACCATAACTGTGAGATCAGTATCAAAAACAAGCCCTGCCGATTGTCGAATAGAGATGGCCACAGCCGCGGTTGCTCTTAAACAGCTCGGGAGCGCTTTCGCGACTGGATCAAGCACAGCAGAAAAGTACGCTCACGGCCTTGGCTTCCTCCAAAGGCCTGTGTTAAGACAGATAGCGCACAACCGGCCGACTCGTGTACGTATAATACGAACGGCTTGTTGTAGTCAGGCGTGCCAAGCACAGGAGCCGAGCAAAGCACAACCTTCAATTGCGCAAAAGCTTGTTGGCATTCAGACGTCCAAGGCAAGGGTTCATGCACATCTTTAGTTGTTAAATACAAAAGCGGCTTTGTTAGTAAAGCAAAATTCGGTATCCAATGACGACAATAGGAAGTAATACCAATAAAGGCTCGTACATCCCTTTGAGTCCTTGGATCAGGCAAGTTATCTATAGAATTAATATGCTCAGGAGTTAGTTTCCGACCCCCTTTGACAGTAGGTGACTTAAATAGGTGACCTCCTGTCAACAATATTGAAATTTGGAAAGGGACACTTTGTGTCCACATTGAGCCACATGCAGCAACTATTTTACTGTAGCTTTTTTACATCCTTCCTCAGTATTGGACGCAATCAAAAGATCGTCCACATACTGTAATAATACATTACCTGGGGTTAGGGTGAGGGAATCCAATTGACCTTTCAAAGCCTGACTATATATACTGGGACTCTCAGTATACCCCTGAGGAACCCGACAAAATCTAAAGCTATGACCAGCCAAAGTAATCCTAAAAGATACCTACTATCTGGATGAACGGGGATGCTAAAAAAGGCATTCTTCAAATCAATAACAGAAAAGAATTTAGCAGAAGAAGGAACCATTGTTAAAAGAGCAGTAATGTCAGGAACCACAGGGAACTGAGGGACCACAATTTTATTAACTTTGCGCAAATCAATCACAAAACGATAAACATCACCAACATCATCAGAGGAACCCGAAGGAGGCCTTTTTAGAATAGGAAGGATGGGACTATTACAAACATTTGCCGCCATCTCCTCTACAACTCCTGACTGAATCAGATCCTGTATTATTTGCAACAACGCCTGTTCTCCTGCATGCAAAATTTTATACTGAGGAATACGAGGCAAAATTGCATTTTCTTTAACCTTAATAGAAACTGGAGGTATCTGCAAAATTCCCACATCCGTGTCACTTGCGGCTCACAACGTAGATGGGACATCTTGAAACTCAACTGGTAGGGGAGCATCTTTAGACAAACATTGCGTAGTACTAACCACACTCGGACCCATTGTCATATAGATACCATCCGGGGAACAGTAAATAGTAGCATGTAACTTCTTCAACAAATCTAATCCCAACAAGTTCTCTCCACAATTGGATGTTAATAAAAATGATGAATCAACGGTGAAAGGGCCTATAGTCAAAGCAAGAGGTTTGGAAATGGGGCTTACTACCGGCACACCAGAAAAACCAACCAAAACATTGTTATGGCCAGACAGGGCTGCCCCAGGGACCAGTGACCTCGAAACAGAACTATTTATTGCTCCTGTATCCACCCAAAATTTATTTTCCGAGCCCTGCAAATACACACTAATATAAGGTCCATCCTGAACTACAGGTATCGGAACTGGTCCCTTAACCTGTCCCTGGCTGTCCTAGCTGTAAAACATCCCTGTCACCTCATCCAAATCACAATCATCATGATAATACTGTCGACCCCGAACATCATCAAAATAATTCCAATCGGGATGGCCCAGTGATGCCCCAGTAGCCTGATCTCCATCCTGACTGCATTCTCCTCGGCCTCGTCCTCTCTCTCCCGCCCCCTAGGAGCCACAACCTTTTGCAGCAAAACTGGGTACTCGCTGCGCCAGTGTCCCTCCTCCTTGCAATACGCACATTGATTCGTGCCCACTGACACAGCATTTCGGCTTGTACGAGGAAGCTGCCTGGCTGGTCCAATACCACAACATCGTCCCTGCCCCCTGGAGGCCTGCTGCATCAATACTTTTGTCTTTAGCTCCTTAGTCTTCTTCTCTACCTTCTCCTTCTCCTCATTCTCTCTATGCTGATAATACTGAGCCATACTCAATATCACCGAAGGGGTAGAGGTAGTCCACGTACTCTCAGCAGCCTGCAACCGTGTTGCAATCTCTGGGAGCAAATTCGTGGCAAACCTGTTGAAAAACAATCGGATACCCCCTTCCAAGGACAAATCCTGGCCACTAAAATCCAAGAACACACCTTCGAACCGAGTAAAGAAATCAGAACTATTTTCATCTTTCTTCTGACAACATGCGGCCAGCTTATCCCAGTCCACCTTCCGAGGTGGGATAAGAGAGTGCATATAGGTAATAATGCAGTTTGGCAAGGCCAAGATCTCAGCCTTGGGCTTTTTCCCAGGCTTCCTCTCCTTATCCCACGCCCAAATCTCGTCCCAAGTGCCACCCAATTCTAGGGCATGGTCTTGAGTATGCACCTGCCACCAGATATCCACTGGCACCAACAAGCCAAAAAACATTTCAATATCTGCCAACGTCATTACCGTCGATGCAGCAGCCTCTGTCAATTCCTTATAGTACGCAGCAGGATTTTTTCTGGGGTCAGTCAACTGAGCCTTAATTGCGAGGACTTCACTCCTCTTCCATGGAGTATAAACACATTGTTCTTGAAAACGGACCTCTACTCATTGCCTGGTTTCCTGATCGTGCTGATCACGCAGCTCCGTTATCTCTGGATGAAAAATCGGGTGAACTTCCCTCATCCGGAACTGAGACATTGTCGTCGGACATTTCTGATGCAATCTACCTCGATATCCAATCAATGTGGTAACACTAGCAAAAACTTCATTGGGAGCCATGCCCGTAGCGTACACTTGGTCTCTAATATCATAAACAGCCTGAGGCGCAACACCTTTAAAACACTGTTCCCATAGTCCAATCAAAGTAGCCGACATATGCTTAAGGGCATGCTGCTGGACAAAAGGCTCATAATCCTTGAACACACTCCATACATCTTCGACGCCATAAATAGGGCTACGGGCCCACTGAGCAGCCTGATTGGCCACCATCTGTTTCTCCATATCTCCCACATCAGATCGAGTCAGCGCCCGCCCCAATCGCTCCTTTGCAACCACCCCATCCCCATCGACCTGGCCACGCACCGGTGTCTTGGCACCTAAAAATGGAGCAGAAGAGAGAAGAGGGGACAACACAGTAATCGAAGAAGGGAGAACCAAAGTCAACATCGGCTGGGTAGTAGGCACCTGTGAATGGGAGAGTGACGCAGTAACGAAAGGAGTGGCAGAAGAACTAGCAACCACGGCGACTATGGGGGACGGAGCTAAAGAAGAAACTGGGGATGTTGGAACCAAAACACTTTGATCAATACCAGAAACAACGGGAGCAGGGGGGGGCAGCGGCAGATGGCAAGGGCTGTGGGACGCAAAACACACAAGATGATGGACGGAATGCTGCACATTGGCAAACATTCACCCCCAGTCACAGATCTGGGTTTAATCCATCGTTATTTTGCTTCACCACGCCACCCCAGTTCAGACATAGCCATATGCAAATCAGTCTTGACCCTGTGCCTCATGGGAACAGTCCAGACCGAACTGCCAAGCCATGTCTTCCCTGGACCGGAATCAAGCATCCTAGGACCGGTTGCAGGCTATCAGCCTTCATCAGCCAGGATAGCTTGACTCCAGTGGCGTAGTGAGCACGGGACCCACGTCTGGGCATACCCTTCCCACTTAGGGCGAAATGCAAAACACACAAGATGATGGACGGAATGCTGCACATTGGCAAACATTCACCCCCAGTCACAGATCTGGGTTTAATCCATCGTTATTTTGCTTCACCACGCCACCCCAGTTCAGACATAGCCATATGCAAATCAGTCTTGACCCTGTGCCTCATGGGAACAGTCCAGACCGAACTGCCAAGCCATGTCTTCCCTGGACCGGAATCAAGCATCCTAGGACCGGTTTCAGGCTATCAGCCTTCATCAGCCAGGATAGCTTGACTCCAGTGGCGTAGTGAGCACGGGACCCACGTCTGGGCATACCCTTCCCACTTAGGGCGAAATGCAAAACACACAAGATGATGGACGGAATGCTGCACATTGGCAAACATTCACCCCCAGTCACAGATCTGGGTTTAATCCATCGTTATTTTGCTTCACCACGCCACCCCAGTTCAGACATAGCCATATGCAAATCAGTCTTGACCCTGTGCCTCATGGGAACAGTCCAGACCGAACTGCCAAGCCATGTCTTCCCTGGACCGGAATCAAGCATCCTAGGACCGGTTTCAGGCTATCAGCCTTCATCAGCCAGGATAGCTTGACTCCAGTGGCGTAGTGAGCACGGGACCCACGTCTGGGCATACCCTTCCCACTTAGGGCGAAATGCAAAACACACAAGATGATGGACGGAATGCTGCACATTGGCAAACATTCACCCCCAGTCACAGATCTGGGTTTAATCCATCGTTATTTTGCTTCACCACGCCACCCCAGTTCAGACATAGCCATATGCAAATCAGTCTTGACCCTGTGCCTCATGGGAACAGTCCAGACCGAACTGCCAAGCCATGTCTTCCCTGGACCGGAATCAAGCATCCTAGGACCGGTTTCAGGCTATCAGCCTTCATCAGCCAGGATAGCTTGACTCCAGTGGCGTAGTGAGCACGGGACCCACGTCTGGGCATACCCTTCCCACTTCGGGCGAAATGCAAAACACACAAGATGATGGACGGAATGCTGCACATTGGCAAACATTCACCCCCAGTCACAGATCTGGGTTTAATCCATCGTTATTTTGCTTCACCACGCCACCCCAGTTCAGACATAGCCATATGCAAATCAGTCTTGACATTGTGCCTCATGGGAACAGTCCAGACCGAACTGGGCTGTGGGACGACAGGATATATTCTATGCGGGGCATAAGGGGGAGGCGATCTATCCTCCAATAATTCTTCTATAAAATTGTCTGCCTCTTCCCTAGCAGCATAGGACTTATCACATTGCAATCGAAACCTCCTATCAGCACACTCTATACCCTTCTCCAATTTCTCTTTATCATGTGCCACTGCTTTCTAAGTCAATGTCTGTGTCCTCTCCCTCCGTGCCTCACTTTACGCCCTCAGCCGTCTCTGTTTAGCTTCCTTTCGCCATACCTGAAGATAATCAAACATCGACTGCCTGCTACATTTAGCGAACAATTTTTCCTCCAAATAATTCAATTTCTGCTCATCAAAGGTGCCTGTTGACGGCCACTACAATTCAGCATTGTCCCTCGTATATTTGTGCCATAATGTACTAAATATAATAGGGCCAAGGCCGTGCTTAAAATACATATCATAATTCGGAGTACCCTCCGCAGGTGCAGGCTGTCTTTCCTCCAATCGAGCATCAGCAGAACAACAACGACACCTCACACAACACAACTTACTCCAACAAGGCATTCTGTTCACACCAAGAAACACATTCACCACACAATTACACCAAAAATGCTGTTGTGCTTTCACCAAAAATCACCTCCGCGGATTGCATCAATCACAAATTAACAAAATAGTGCCATATTTAATCTCCACTGCCAACTCTTCGGACCAAACGGTCAGATCCAAGGGTTTCGCCATTCAGGACGCCAGTTGGGATGACCGCCGGGCGAGGCACTGCCCGATCAGACAGGCGGGGCAGCTGCAAGTACAAAACTCTATTGTGCAGGGGTCCCCTGATCCACCTATCCGACCCCAGTCATCCTTACCCGTCCGCGGGCGAGGACAAGGTCACCCGATGGAGTCCCTGTTCGGGCGCCATAACTAATGGAAGTGACCCAAAAAGGGTCACCCAGGTCACTCACGACCACCTTCTCTGCCTTCCTACAAATGAAGAGTTGGCCAAACAGTAGAGAATACAAACCAGATTATTTATTGATCACACTGCAGCGGAGCCCAGTCCGACCAGCCTCCTGGGATGGCTGTCGAGGGACTGGACCCCGTAAGCATACAATTACATTATGTACGTTGCAGAGTCCACAAAGACCCGCCTACTATGGAAAAATACTAGCAGGTGTCGTAATACAATGGGGGTACGGAACAAAAGTTTTGATTCTGCAGCCGGGGACAGGCTATCTACTGCCCAAGGTCGTCTGGCCTATCCTCCCCACCAGACAGGTGGGAGAAGAACTCTATCTAACGAGAAAGGCATGTACTAACGAGAACGCTTGCAGTTACAGAAAAGGAAAAAAAACTCAACCTTGGGAAACAAAACTTACCAGAGACAGTTTTCTCGAAAATAACCAAGCAGCAGTTTCGAATATAATATAAAATGGCGTCCGGATTACAAGATGGTTGCGCGAATGCTAAGTGATACGTGAAAGAGAGCCCTTCATTATTAACAGACCTCCCGCAACTGCCCACGTTGGAGAAATGTCACTGGGTGCCCTCCTAGCAAAAAAATGGTTGTAAGAAGACCCATTCACAACATTTCCAATTGGGAACAAAAAATAATTTAAAGATTAGGCTCTGACCTCACGATTACCATCAAACTAGCAGATAAAAGTGGTGCCATTGTGATCCTGCCTCTGCAGCCTACCAGGGTGAGTGCCAAAACAGGATCTTACTAACAGGTTACAGGAGTTTATTCATGCACTGGTTGAGGAAGTGAAAGAATCAGAGTGGATCACTAAAAAAGAAGCAAAGTTTTTAGAGCCTAAAGATCCAAAGACACCTTATTTTTACATACTGCCGAAAATACATAAGCCCTAAAGACCCTCACTAGGTTTACCTATTGTGTCAGATTTGGATCACTTCTTGAACCTCTGTTTCAATTTACAGATTTTTTCTTGAGACCTCTGGTTATCAAGATGCTATCTTACCTCCAGGACACCAAATATGTCTTAAAGCTCTTGAAGGATATTATGTTTGATCCACAAGAGGATATACTGATTAGTCTCTTTATATGTGTACTTTAAAGACTCATATCTGGCGCCCTCCTTCTGGAACCAACTCCCCATAGCTTTAAGGCAGTGCCCAGACCATCTGAAGTTTAGGAAGGCTCTGAAAACTGCCCTATTCTAGACTTGCCTCTATGTGACAGCTTCCTTTTGTGAGTCCGCGAGCGCTGAGATACCCCTATGGGGGTGATTCAAGCGCTATACAAATCCATAAATCAAATCAAATCAAAGACTTTAGAAACGTTGTTTCGAGAAGGCGCACCAGTTTCCCGCACTCCAATATTGTTCATCATGAGGTGTGCATATTTGGCCGTGAAAGAGAATTTCTTTCAGTTGCGAGACCAACTATACTGATGGAGCAAGGACTCATAAATGAGACTTGCTCGTATGCAAACTCCTCATAGTATTAACTTATTAAATTTGTATTGTCTTTACTAATCCTTGCATACACTACACGAATAGTAAGGATGCTTGCCTATGTGTTTTATTAATGAATAATGCTTGTCCGTAATCCAAAATGGCCGCTAAAGCGCGGGAACCTTACTGCGCATGTCTCATCCATATCACATGGTGTGACGTCTTTCTTTGCTTGGTGGGAAATTTCTGCGTCTGCGCAGTGTGCATTAAAATGGCTGCTTGATGTTTCCACATGCTTCAGCTTGCTCTCATGTCATTATTAAACTGTCGTTTCTCTAACGCTACTAATGCGGGATAGAACTTATAATTAAATGGGAATAGAGTAGAGAGAGTGGGCATACAGTGAAACATTTTATTTGTGATTTTAATGTTTTCTTCTTTGACTTTTATTAGTTCGTAAACTTGGGCCTGGGGTTTGGTGAACTGAAAGCTCGTGTGACAAAGATTCCGCACATGCGCCTTGCAGTGGCAGACCAGAAAGAAAAAGATGAAGTCAACTTGGACATCATCCAAGGCCATGACCTGCTGGCCGACACCACTACATACCAAGATGTTCTCGTCGAAAAGAAACATTTTATATGAATAAATTGTAAATTTTGTCATGAGACGGGTGGGAAATAAAGCAAATGTATTAAATTGAAGGGGCGGTAGTTTAAAAACAATAGGCTTCAGAAATACAAGGCAAATCAATATGGTGTGAGAATCCACCCCCTGTCCCTGTCCAATCAGAAGTAGTGGTCCCATATTTTAGCAACATTAAGGGGAGGTACATGGGCGTAGAAGGGTATAATAGAATATAGCATTAGTTAATTAGTAGGAGCGGGCGTTCAAGAAGGAGATGCTGCAGGAGAGCAGAGGACCAGAGAGAAAAGGCGTAGATGCTCTTAGCTTCTAGCTCCAGACTGCCAAGCTGATCGATTGCAGACTGAACCGCTGTCCAGAGAGGTCCTGAGGAGGGGACGGCGGAGTCCATTAGAAGGAAGGCACGGGAGAATTGAGGAGAAGTCGAGTATCAGAGAGGGGAGCGACACAGGCGTCGTTGTAGAGAGGTCACCGGTCCTGTCCTGAACCTGGAGGAGGTCTTTGTTCTTCATCCTTCCTGGGTCCTATTCTTTCCAACTCCTTGGCCAAGGGGTTTGGTTCTCGCACTTAGGTAAATATAATGCAACCTTTAGTTGCGCTGCTATCTCTATCCTCTCCTTTTCTGAGGGACCGTCATTGATTAGCAATAGTTATTCTATGCTTCATCTTGGGTATTGCGATTAAGTACCGTGTGGTTCTGTATTTTTCTCTGCTAAATCTTTAGATAAACATTTTAAAACTTCCTGACTCAGTGGTTATTTCAGGATTATGTACTATAATGAATGTCACTTATTTTAAATTTCCCAATTAGCAAAGGATTCATTGGTAAGTCATTACTCTTCATTCGGAAGGTAATTGGTAGCAGGGATTTTGATAAAGAGTAACAACTGATAAACCCAGCGTAAGTATTAGCGTAGTATGAATGTATGGGCCCAAGTGAGTATCTGGTGTATGAATGCTGTTTGCTAATATCGCGCTGGATCAGTTTTCTGGTAATCAGAGGATGGTTACTCTTTGTTAATTGGGTAATGAGAATTTAATTTTTATGAACTAACAACCGTGTATTCAAAGTTTGTTTTATGTTGTTCAGAATTCCCCGGGGAAAAATTGAATAGCGGTTGGTAAGTGGAAGCCATACTGCGGTGAGGTTATCTGTCAGGCAGAAATAGTACTGAAAAGTTAAACAGGACTTTCAGTACTGGTTAGGGAATCTATGCGTGTGAGTAATAGCAAAAGAGTACGCTGGTGAAAATTTGATGTTATATCACCTAGAAAGGGTAACATTGAAGAAGTAACAGGTACTTCTGGAGCTTGTGTGAAGAGTAGACGGAAGGGTTTTACTCGTAGTGTATGTTTAGTAAACGGAAAGGTTTTACTAAGTGTGAGAGAAAACTATCTTTTCTATTTTTAGAGAAACTGGCACGATAGCGAATGTTTTATGTTGTTACTGAAATTTAATGAAGATTTATAGAGAAAATAAGTTGCGTAAAATTTTGTAAAGGGAGAGTCAGTTGCCGGAGAAGGAGCTGACGTCACAAAACGCCGCGCTGGGATTGGTTGAATCAGCGGGTGTGGAGAGACTCTTGTAAAGGAGGGGTCAGTAGTCAGGAGTAGTACAGACGTCACAGTTGCCGCGCTGGGATTGGTTGAACCAGCGAGGGACAGAGAAGCGCAGATTGTAAAGGAGGGGTTGACAGACTAACGTCACAGAAAGGCTGCGCTAGGATTGGTTCAGAAATAGAAGAAAGCAGACACTTGATTGGTTGATATTCTAGAAGCTAAATTCTTAGTGGATAGAGATTGCATGTTAAAACGCGATCCAACTTTGACAGGAACTCGTCCGGATAGGAGATACCTGGGTTTTGCAGAATATAATTTTATACACCGAAGATTAGATAGAATGTTCGGAGAAAAGAGAAAAATGTCCTTGCTGCAAAAGATTAAGAACTATTTTAAAAAGGATAAACCAATCAAAACTAGGGAAGGAATTATCATTCCACCAGCTAAAACACCCGCTTCATTTATGATGATGGAGAGAGGTTATCATACTTGTGTATGGATAGAGAATTGGATAGAATATACCAAAAATGATGGAATACTAGCATTTCCCGAGAATGGCACGTTCAATGGACGAATTCTTCAAAACTTGAGATTAAGGATGAATGACTTAGAACCCAGACCTAGATTAACTCAATATGAAGCTTTAGAGGATTGGGAAACCAAAGCATTTGAGGCTGACCGATTCAGAAGTAACAGGGGTTATCGAGGATTCTTTCCCAGGAACCAACATGAGTCTAGGGATAGTCAGATGAAACAATGGAGAAGGGCAATGATTACAGAAGGACTATATCCATTGTTAACAGCAGAGGAAAAATTAGGAAGTAAATGCACAGAAAAGACAAAACATTTAATGAGAAGTGACGATTCTGAAGACGAATTTATGGAAGAAATGTTAAGGAACCCCCCACCATATCAGGAAGGGACAAGTGGATGCACCCCAAGTGCACCACCATTAAAAACCCCATTACTACCACAGGTAATGCATGAATTCACCCCTAGTAGAATACTTCATGACAAAGAAAGAGAAGCCCTAGAGAAGACCAGAGCAGAATTAATACAGAAAATAACACAGATAAAAGTACATTCTGATTCATTGACCATACCTGTAACAATTGGTCCAGTAGTTCCATTATATGGTACTCAGGGAAACTGTCCTCCACCGATACTTGCACCTACTCCTGTAAACGCTACAAAACCTGAAGCAGTAGTAATGGTTGAAGATCACTTTAGTGACAGCGAATCCACAATATCATTGATGGATTTACCCATTCGAGATTCTGTCAATATTACTCCCAAGAGAACTACACCTGGGTGTTCAAAAGATATAAGTCTAGTAACTTCATTAGGAGCAAAAAGTGCCACAATAGTCACCCCTGAAGACTTAGAAAGGTGGGCACAAGAATCAGATAAACAGTGCACACCTCCAAAAATAATAGACATTCATAAATTGAAAGTCGAATTAGAAGAATTAATAGCAGGAAATATAGGACTAGATCGCTTAAATACCTATGATGATGAAGAATTATTATTTATGTGCAGGAGTATCACAAGAAATGTAAGATTATTCCATGAAAAATTATCCAATTTAGCACTACAGATAGGAATAGAAATAGGGAGATCAAAGGTGTTGCAGAAACCCTATAGAGCAGAATTTTCAGAAAAGGATTTAGAAAACATGAATGCCTCTGGAAGAAAATTACAAGGGAATTAATGATAGTTCTACAAAAATGGGGAGAACTAGATAGATGGAGAAATAGATGGGCCAAGAAAAAGGAAGAAGCACGATCCAGTAGATCAGCATCGGAATATGTGATGAAAGAAACAGGGAAAGCTGACCAAATGTACCCAATGCGAGAAGTTGCGGGAGGAGGATATATACATGTCCCATGGAGCAGACAGGATATTTTGTCATTTACGAATGATTTTCCAAAGTTGAGAGAAAAACCAATTGAATGGTACAAGCAGGTTGAAAGGTTTGTGAAGGTGTCAAAGGTATTGTTAAAGGACTTAGATGGTTTGTTTGACATAGTGGCACCTGCCGATTTGTGGACAGATTGTAAAATTACAGTTGATTGGCCAAGTGACGAGTATCCTAGAGATCCGAAAACAGGTGCCCCGTCAAATGATGTGATGAAAAAGTATCAGCCGGTGATAACTTACCTGAAAGGGAAAATACCACTGAAAGAAACCGATTGGGTGAAAATAGACCGAACTACACAAGAAGCTAATGAATCAGTACATTCCTACTATGAGCGTTTATTGCAGGTATTTAAACAGTATAGTGGATTTGAGGACATTGGAGACAAAAACATGAGTCAGTTTTTGTATCGATTTGTTTACGGTTTGAAGCCGGAGATTTGTCAGATGATTAAACAACACATGCTGTGTTGGCAAGGGAAACCTATTGACGAGATTTTGAAATATGCAAAATATTGTGGAGATGATATTGAGGATAGGCATAAGAAATTACAGGAGAAGGTAATGTGGGCACAGGTGAAAATGGCCGAGAAACAGGGAATTAATTTGGAAAATCCGAGTGAAAATCAGAGGAAGGATTCTGGAACGAGTGGTGATACTGGGAATGGTGGAAAAGTGAGAGGACGAATGAGTAGAGAAGAAGCTAAAAAGAAATTTCCTTGTCATGGATGCGGAAAATTGGGGCATTGGAAGGATGAATATAAAAAGATTCGGAATAATAATGGCCCAAATCAAAATTTAAATCCACAGACGCAGAATGACTCACAGCAGGGTGTAAATCCTCAGAGTCACTTGCCACCTGCACCTATTCAGGGTAATGTAAGCAGAGCAAAGCACGGTACAGACATCGGATATCAAGGAGGAAGTGGTAAGAATGATTATATAACCTCACAATTTCTTTTACAGGACGATTTCTGTCAATACAGTTCATGACGGTGCCTAAGAGAGGGGGAGAAGGAGTGCGTACTTGGCGCATCCTTATCGGTAGATCAGTCAGGTCCATATGTTGAAATGTGAAAGGTAATGATATTACTTTTCTGTTGGATACTGGTGCTACCCGGTCTACTGTAAGAACAGCAGACATTCCAGACCTTCCTCTCTCTGGTGAAAATATCCAAGTAGTGGGGGTAGCTAATCAAAGGATTAGAACACCTCTTACCGAACCAATGGAAGTTAAAATCGGACACTTCAGAGAAATGCATCAATTTGTAGTATGTGATTCTAGCCCAGTAAACTTATTAGGCAGGGATTTGTTGTGCAAAATGAACTGCACAATATTTTGCACACCGGATGGTGTGGCAGTTCAGACACCAGATGAAGACCATGTATATAAAATTATGATTGCAAAACAGGGTACAGAAGTAGATGAGATGTTTTCGGTATTAACAAAAGACGAGTTGCCAGAAGAATTAAAAGGTACAGTAAACCCCACAGTATGGGATTTCACAGGAAAAGAAGTAGGACTTATAGCTAAAATAGACCCAGTTAAAATTACTGTAAAAGAAGGTGCGATTTTCCCAAATACCAGACAGTACAAAATGAGTGCAGAAGTAAAAGCGGGAGTCATTGAAGAAATTATTCGAATGGTTGAACAAAACATACTAGAAGAGGTAATGAGTAGCCCATGTAATTCACCAATCATGGGACTAAAGAAACCTAGTGGAAAATATAGGATTGTTCAGGACCTGCGAAAAATAAATAAAATAGTGGAACCATGTTGTCCTATAGTACCAAATCCTGCAGTAATTCTATACCAAATTCCTTGGAGTGCAGGATGGTTCACAGTAATTGATTTATGTCAAGCGTTCTTTTCAATAGCATTGCATCCGGATAGCCAGTATCTTTTCTCATTTAAATTTGAGAACAAAGTCTATGTATGGAATCGTGTTCCTCAGGGGTACACGGAAAGTCCTTCCATTTTCAATCAGATATTGAAAAAGTGCCTTGAAAAACTAGTGATGCCAGGAAGCTCAGTCCTAGTGCAATATATCGACGAGTTATTGGTGGCATCGAACACCAGAGAGGACTGTGTTGTTGATTCCATAGCACTATTAAATCTTTTGGCCGAAGAAGGGCACAAAGTCTCACCTGAAAAGTTGCAGTTTTGTACAATAGCTCTTAAATATCTGGGACATCAATTTGAGAGGGGAAAAAGAAGAGTAACATCTGAAAGAGTAAAATTAATAAAGAAAATGCAAATGCCTGTAACCCAAAGACAAGTAAGAATGTTCCTAGGAGTAGTAGGTTACTGTCGGCAATGGACACCAGGATTTTCTATACTAGCTAAGTCCTTAATTAACATGACGAAAAAGAAAGCAAAGGATCCTGTTGAGTGGGATGATGAAAGTGTAGGAGCTTTTGTAAAACTGAGGAATGCACTATGTTCAGCACCTGCCTTAGGCATGCCTGATTATAAAAGAGAATTCGCATTATTCTGTCATGAAAGAGAAAATTGTGCACTTTCTGTCCTAACCCAGAGACACGGTTTAGACAGACGTCCTATAGCATATTTTTCTGCTACATTGGACCCAGTGGCAGCTGCGTTGCCAGGATGCTTAAAAGCAGTGGCGGCTACTTGTTTGAGCATTGAACAAAGTGAGTCAATTGTGATGGGACATCCTGTAAAGGTATATGTTCCACATGCCGTTGTGATTCTGTTGACAAGAACAAGAACTCAGCATCTTACTCCTAGTCGGCTGACTAAATATGAAAGAATAATAATGGGTGCTGAAAATGTGACCATGGTAAGGTGTACTATAATAAATTCAGCAACCTTACTACCAGACCCATATCATGAGAAAATTAAAGATGACGAAGAAAATGAACATGATTGTTTACAGATTACAGAGTTATGTACGAAACCTCGCCCTGATATCGAAGAACAGCCCCTCAGAAAGCCAGACAGGGAGCTATTTGTTGATGGTTCATGTCAAAGACATGAAGATGGTAAATTAACTGCTGCCTATGCGGTATGTGAATTAACTGGAATAGTCGAAGCATCCTATTTACCAGGAGTCAAATCTGCACAAGTAGCTGAATTGATTGCGTTGATAAAAGCTTGCAAAATTGGGAGGAATCAAAAAGTAACTATATTTACCGATAGTCAATATGGTTACGGGGTTGTGCATGATTTTGGCCAACTATGGATGCAGAGGGATTTCATGACTTCTTCAGGATCCCCCATTAAAAATGGACAGTTTGTAAAGGAATTGCTGGAAGCAATACAATCACCAAAAGAATTGGCTGTGGTGAAATGTGCCGCACATCAGTCAGGAGATGACTGGGTGGTAGTCGGCAACAGATATGCAGATCTGGTGGCTCAACATTGTGCCAAAAATAGATTGTCAGTCAATAAGAGGGTGGAAAGAATGGGAATCAGCTGCCAACTTATGCTGTATATGCCACCGGAAACTTGGAATTATGTAAAAAGATTACAAGATGATGTTGATGAAAATGAAAAGAATTTGTGGATCAAAGTAGGTTGTTCCCAAAGAGGAGATGATGAAGTGTGGATCAGTGCTGATGGCAGACCAGTCATGCCAGACTGTTTACTCTCACAAATGGCCAGAATGTATCATGGAGACACACACATAGGGAGAGATGCAATGATTAGGCTTTTTAGACAAAACTGGTACAATCCGAAGTTCAGGGCTGTTGCAGAGAGTCTTTGCCAGAGATGTTTAACTTGCCAGATGCATAATCCAGGGCGGAAGACAATAATTGGGTTTGGGAAAATTGGAGAGGCAGAGGGTCCTTTTATAAGACTCCAGTTCGATTTCATACAGTTACCACCATGCAGAGGGCTGAAATATGTACTAGTGTTAGTGTGTCTGTTTTCAAGGTGGGTGGAGGCTTACCCTACCAGGAGAAATGATAGCATTACAGTCGCAAAACTGTTGCTACGAGAGCTCATTCCTAGGTTTGGTTTCCCAGTAACTTTGGAATCAGATAGAGGAAAACATTTTAACAGTGAAGTGATCCAAATAATCTGTGAAGCATTCCAAATTAAACAGAAACTGCACTGTGCATATCGTCCAGAGGCTTCTGGAGTGGTTGAACAATTGAATGGCACTATAAAGTCAAGATTGGGAAAAATGTGTGCATCAACATCATTAGAATGGCCAGATGCATTGCCACTTGTTTTAATGGGACTCAGAAGCATACCTGACAGAAATACAGGATTGAGCCCCACGAGATAATGATGGGAAGAGCAATGAGACAAACACATGTTCCCACAAACAAACTGCTGAATATATCTGATGATATGGTACTGGACTATTGTAAAGGACTGGCTGACCTAGTGCGTTCTGTCTCTCACCAGGTTGGAGAAGACGCAGTTTCCAGGCAGTCTGAACAGGAACATGATCTGAATCCTGGTGACTGGGTGGTAGTGAAATCACACCAGAGAAACGTGTCTATCACCCAGATGGGGCAGTCCTTGTCAAGTAATACTGACCACAAATACAGCAGTGAAGTGTGCAGAATTTCCTAATTGGATTCACGTAAGCCACACCAAAAGAGTACCAGACCCTGAAGAAGAAAATCCTCAGTCAGCATCAATCACTGAGGAAGCTGAAGGTTGCCTAGCGGAGGAATCTCAGGCTCGAGATTCAAGAGAAGCTGAAGAAGAACAACTGAGCACAAGTCAGGACTGGATACCGGTGGTAGAAATTCCTGAAGTTTACCACAGAACAAGAAGTCAAACCAGATTTGAGGAAATCGAAGAAGATCAGATAGGTGAAGAAGAAGCAGCTCAGGAAAATGAAGAACATACAATAAAAGAACCTGAGCAGGACCAGATAGGGAAAGGAAACTGGGCTCAAAATAACGAAGAACCAACGAGTTTTGAGCAGGAACGGACAGGTTTAGAAGAATCCGGTCAGGCTGCAGAAGTACAAAGTGCAATAAGCCCTGATCAGAACCAGTTAGATCAGGAAAATCACACGGAAGAAAAAGATCTCGAGAAAAATGAACACGGAGAAATAAATCAAGCACAAGGTCAATTATTGGATACTCACAGTGGAGCTGCTGAAGAAAAACAAATCAGACCTGAGAAAGAGCAAGAAAGAAAAACAGTAATTGCAGAAAACGAAAAAGGGTCAGAAAGTGAAAATAAAAAGATTTCTGAAGACGAAGATAAAGAAACAGTGCAAACAAAGAAAACAAGAAAAGGAGATCATTGGCCGAGTGTCGTCAAAAGAGTAAAATACCACATAAAAACCAGAAGTGACGATCCAGATCAAGTAAATGAAGTAACAAGCCAAACTGAACAACAGAATAAAACTGAGAAAAGAAGAAGTAAAAGACTGAAACTTGTGAATAACAAATTCAAGGGTCCTGATTGGACTTACATCATTCTTGAAGATTACGAAAGTTCAGAGTCAAGTGAAAGTGGTGACGAAGGAACAAGTACAGAACTAACGTACGAGAAAGAAACAAGACCACCTTGACTAAGCAAAAGAGTCATATAAAGAAAAGGAAATAGATAAGAAGAGCGATCTTCCTTGTCGAAAATGCCTGACGATAGAGTTGCTGGGAGACCAAAACAGAAATGTTGTAGAAGATGCTGTGCAATATGCATATGTAGTCTAGTAATGGTGCTTATAGTATGGATAAAAAGATTAATAACGAAACTAAAGGAGGGACAGCAAACATGAGGGGCAATAGAGTAGAATTAATGGCAGAAAATGAACCAGAATTTCATCATGAAATAACTGATAACGACACTAGTTTAAATGTTTTCACAAAGTTATTATTTCAGTATGTAGATACCATGGAAGTTAGTAATTGTTATGTCTGTATGAAGTTACCTGAATCAGTAGCAGAAGGATTAACATACCATCACTTACCACTGACATATGGCATATCATGTAGTGTTTTGTCTAGTTTATTTTATAGAACAGGGAGACTTCAGTATTATTATTCAAACATAGATGTGATATTTTCTGAGGTTCCGATTCGAAAGAGTATGAACCCAGTGCTTAGTAGTCAAGACGCACAGTTTATGGGAGAATTTTTCTTAACAATGAAATCAATAGACATAACACATGCACATAGACACAATCTAACATGTTCCTTACATGAAGAAGAAAAGATATTTTTGAATTTAGTAGAAGATAGAAGACAAGATTTTCAAAAGAAAGCTTCTGAGCATAAGGCTCATTTACCACCTTGGGCAGAAAAAGAAGGGAGTTACACACCTGGCAAGGCTCAAGCTGCTATGGCTCTGGATTTTGTAAAGACAGGGAAAATTTGTCTACATAGGTTAAAAACTGATTATAACAATGTTTTCATCGGTACCAGTGAATGTGAACACAATTTCTTAATTCTTGGAGGTTGGGGAATCAAAGGAGGGACAGATTCAGTTTTTCCTGGAATCTATTATGTGTGTGGGAATAAGGCTTACTTTAGGCTTCCTGCACGGTGGTATGGAAGTTGTTATTTTGGAATAGTATTTCCAAAGATATACCACGTAAAAAGAAACACTGGGAGCAATGAAAACAATAGTGAATTAATACGTAGTAAAAGAGCTAGTTTTTCTGAAATTGTAGGTGATATATTTGGTGCATTGATACCTTCAGTGGGAATAATTCTGAACTCAAGGAAAATATGTAAATTGTCTACAGTGGTTGATCGTTTATCAATGGATACTGCTAGAGGTTTTCTAATGATTAATGCGGAGATGGTTGCGATTAGATCTATGGTGATGCAAAATAGACTTGCTCTTGATATTATATTGGCAAAAGAGGGCAGAGTCTGTAAATTATTGAAGACAAAACACTGTTGCACTTATATTCCTGATAAGAGTGCGGAAATTGGAACGTATATACAGAATATAACTAAACTTGAGAAGGAACTAAAACCACTGGAAGTTGATAGTGTATGGGAAAGATTGACAAGTAGTATTGTGTCAATTGGTACCTGGTTTGCTAATGTAGGAAAAGGACTTATAGGTCAAATATTAGTACCCTTAGCAGGAATAGCAATAATAGCACTGACAATAATAATATGGTGCAAATGTTGTAGAAATAATGGAACATATAATGTGACAGGAAAAGGAAAGAAGAGAAAATTAGATGAAATAGAACTTGAAGAATGGAGAAGTGAATTATACAAGAAATTGAAAGGGGATGGTAAAAATAGAAAATGTAAAAATGAGAATGAAACTATTTGCTAGAAGTTGGCATCTGATTGTGGGTAGTATTTTGATGGCTCAGAAACACCATCAGAGAGGGGATTGATGGAGCAAGGACTCATAAATGAGACTTGCTCAGTACGCAAACTCCTCATAGTATTAACTTATTAAATTTGTATTGTCTTTACTAATCCTTGCATACACTACACGAATAGTAAGGATGCTTGCCTATGTGTTTTATTAATGAATAACGCTTGTCCGTAATCCAAAATGGCCGCTAAAGCGCGGGAACCTTACTGCGCATGTCTCATCCATATCACATGGTGTGACGTCTTTCTTTGCTTGGTGGGAAATTTCTGCGTCTGCGCAGTGTGCATTAAAATGGCTGCTTGATGTTTCCACATGCTTCAGCTTGCTCTCATGTCATTATTAAACTGTCGTTTCTCTAACGCTACTAATGCAGGATAGAACTTATAATTAAATGGGAATAGAGTAGAGAGAGTGGGCATACAGTGAAACATTTTATTTGTGATTTTAATGTTTTCTTCTTTGACTTTTATTAGTTCGTA
Organism: Calotriton arnoldi; assembly: GCA_963921515.1. Taxonomy (NCBI): domain Eukaryota; kingdom Metazoa; phylum Chordata; class Amphibia; order Caudata; family Salamandridae; genus Calotriton; species Calotriton arnoldi. The sequence continues at coordinate 340,826 of CAWUFW010013256.1, read as the reverse complement.
AACTTGGGCCTGGGGTTTGGTGAACTGAAAGCTCGTGTGACAAAGATTCCGCACATGCGCCTTGCAGTGGCAGACCAGAAAGAAAAAGATGAAGTCAACTTGGACATCATCCAAGGCCATGACCTGCTGGCCAACACCACTACATACCAAGATGTTCTCGTCGAAAAGAAACTTTTTATATGAATAAATTGTAAATTTTGTCATGAGACGGGTGGGAAATAAAGCAAATGTATTAAATTGAAGGGGCGGTAGTTTAAAAACAATAGCTTCAGAAATACAAGGCAAATCAATATGGTGTGAGAATCCACCCCCTGTCCCTGTCCAATCAGAAGTAGTGGTCCCATATTTTAGCAACATTAAGGGGAGGTACATGGGCGTAGAAGGGTATAATAGAATATAGCATTAGTTAATTAGTAGGAGCGGGCGTTCAAGAAGGAGATGCTGCAGGAGAGCAGAGGACCAGAGAGAAAAGGCGTAGATGCTCTTAGCTTCTAGCTCCAGACTGCCAAGCTGATCGATTGCAGACTGAACCGCTGTCCAGAGAGGTCCTGAGGAGGGGACGGCGGAGTCCATTAGAAGGAAGGCACGGGAGAATCGAGGAGAAGTCGAGTATCAGAGAGGGGAGCGACGCAGGCGTTGTTGTAGACAGGTCACCGGTCCTGTCCTGAACCTGGAGGAGGTCTTTGTTCTTCATCCTTCCTGGGTCCTATTCTTTCCAACTCCTTGGCCAAGGGGTTTGGTTCTCGCACTTAGGTAAATATAATGCAACCTTTAGTTGCGCTGCTGTCTCTATCCTCTCCTTTTCTGAGGGACCGTCATTGATTAGCAATAGTTATTCTATGCTTCATCTTGGGTATTACGATTAAGTACCGTGTGGTTCTGTATTTTACTCTGCTAAATCTTTAGATAAACATTTTAAAACTTCCTGACTCAGTGGTTATTTCAGGATTATGTACTATAATGAATGTCACTCATTTTAAATTTCCCAATTAGCAAAGGATTCATTGGTAAGTCATTACTCTTCATTCGGAAGGTAATTGGTAGCAGGGATTTTGATAAAGAGTAACAACTGATAAACCCAGCGTAAGTATTAGCGTAGTATGAATGTATGGGCGCAAGTGAGTATCTGGTATATGAATGCTGTTTGCTAATATCGCGCTGGATCAATACATCCAGGCATCCAGAACGTCTATGGCATCCTTGATACCTATGTATGTTTAAACCTGCAGTGTGGATGTAACCATCGTAGTGAAATGAGGCTATGTCATCTAGAATGCCTAGAGACTCTCTTTCTTACTGGCTTATCTGGTCAGCAGCTGATGGGAACGGATGGATGGGACCCTTCATGAAGAATAAACCTACCTTATGAAACTGTCACCTGCCTCCTGTACTTCATATTCTAAGGTATACCTTGTTTCACTGGTGACGAGAATGGGATGGTGTTACCCTACTATAAAAGGAAGCAGGTGAATGGTCCTAACGTTGTATGCGCCCAGGATCAAGCCTTCAACACCTTTACGACCAGTGCTGGACTGAACTATTGTTTCAGTATTTGGTTGGGTACTGCTGTATTGTGTTTGCAACTACTCTACTCTGCCAACCTTTTGCCGCATTTGGATATCATCCTCCTGGTGTTTGGGCATCCTGGATAGTTTGCTTACAGCTGTTTGGGTTGGAACTTTGTGAAGCACGATTTTGCGTGATTTTTCCGCCAGGAGGCTAGTTATTCATGTGGGGGTGAGTCATTTTCCTGCTCATTTTAAAGGGGGTGCAATTCCAAAAGCATCCTTAGCCACAGATGTTTCACGCTTGAGTGCACCTGTATTCAAAGTTTGCTGTTTTCCTTCGTTCATTGGAGCACATGCACACATTCAAAAGTCCACTCACCGCGGTCTACAGGAGAGAGGCCATTGTTCGCCATCGTCGTTTCGAGTGCCCCTCTGATGCTCTGTGGCCCATGAATGTTCATGTGTAAGGGAGTCCTTGGTCTTCCTCTCCAGTGTCCTTGTCCTGCACCTGACTCCTGACTCGCAACGGTGCCTGAGACAACGTCGCACTGCGCGCATCATCACACAATGCAACATGGCGACCATCTTACGTCAGGGAAATCATCCAGTAGTGTCCAGGAAGTGACCCGGGAAGTACGTCGGCTCAGTGACACACACACTATGATTGTCTGGTGCGATCTTACAGGGCATCGGAGAAGAGGGAGGAATTTCTGTCAGTGACACACAGACTCGCCTGCCATGCACAACTGTGTGTGTGTCTCTCTCTCTCTCTTCAGTGATACACACACTGTGAAGCCGGGCCTTATATCTGGATTTGGTTGGTTGCTTGCTTTAAATACGGAAGGCTGCCCGAAATTTCCTGCTTCACACTGGTGACAACTTTGTTCCTGATGGAATAAATATTTAGTTGTTTTTTTGTCATATTGCTTTGTCTTAATTTCTGTTGTGCCACAATTATTGCTGCTGATCATTGCAGGTGTTGTTTGAGTGTTTTGCTATTTTACCAATGCCTTAACTTTCCTTTGCTGGCTGAGTGGGACAGATAGAGATTGCAGATCTGTTTTGAGAGCTTTCATCTTTTTAGTGTGGTATACATTTAAGGCATGCAAAAAGTAACTTCACCTGGTGATCCACCCATTAAGTGGCAGCAATGACGCAAAGTATTTGAAAGATATTTCAGGGTGTGTGGGGCATTGATTAGTTCAGAAAGAAAGACTGCGTTGCTTCTGCACTGTTTCGGCTAAGAAGGGCAAGAAGTTTTTGATCACTTGCTGGACATTGTGGGTAAAGATTTAAGTGAGTATGGAATTAGTATTGCTAATTTGGGTTGGTACTATCTGCCTAAGGTCCGCACCATCCTCGAACATAACCATTTTGCTCGCATGAGCCAGGTAGAAGGGGAACCAGTGGAGAATTATATTACAGGTTTAAGAAAGCTGGCCTCAACATGTAAATTTGGTTCTTTAGTGGATGTGAGGCTAAGGGACCAATTTCTGTTGGGATGCAATATTGAAAGGGTGAGACAGGAGCTGTGGCAGAAAGATGAACCTTCTCTCGATGACGCCCTTTTTGCTAAATAAAAATGGAGCATTCCATGAAGTGTGTTGAGGTCATAAAAAAAGGAAGGGGCGAAAAAGAATGCAGTGCAGGTGGTTAAGCACACACAATCTGCAGTACAAAAGAAAGGATGTTGACAGTAAGGGGGAGAGGAAAAGTACTTTCCAAGGCAAATGCTTTTGTTGTGGGAAGTTAGGGCCCTTATCCAATGATAAACACTGTCCAGCAAATAAGACACCTGCAGTAATTTTAAAAAGAAAGGGCACTTTGCCATGTTTGCAAAGGCAAGACATTCAAAGGGAAGGTGAGCGAAATCAAGGATAGGTGTCATTATTCAAGTGATGAGTAAACGGATGTAGAGTGTGGGCAGATTATTCTGCAAGTAAGTGGTAATGAGAGTAGAAGCCCATTGGATGAAGTGATTGTTGAAGGTTAAACTATCAAGGTCTTATTCCATTTTGGAGCAAATATCACTATTGTTTCCAAGGAATTTTACTCTAAGAAGATCAAGGAAAAGACTAAAGCATTTCAGCCTGAAATAAAACGATGCACATATGGCGATGAACCCATTGAACTATTTAGGTTTTTGGGGTCTTATTGAATACAAGGGGATGTACACCAATGCCAATATTTACATTTCTCAAAAGGGGGACAGTATACTTTGTAGGTTGCACCAGAGAGCCCTTAGGGTGATACTAGATCCCAATAGTTGCCCTACCATCAAGCTGAAGGAAAAGTTTGATGTAAGAAGGGTAGATACCCAAGCTGATTTCTCTGAAATGTTTGTACGGGTTTGGAGGTAAGATTCCCACGTGTCTTTTGAGGAACACTTGGTTGTCTCCAACACTATGTTCACCACATACGCCTGATCGATGGGGTCAAACCTTTTTGTAGAAAAGCGCATAATTTCCCTGTAGGTGTGTGGGAGAAAATGAAAGAAGAGTTGGACAAACTTAAAGTGATGGCATTATTAAGGAGGTGGAAAGAACACAGTGGCTTGCCCCAGTTGTAGCAGCCAAGAAGGCCAACTAAAGTTTGTGCTTGTGTGTGGACTTCAGGTAGCTAAACAAGCATGTGATAGTAGATAGGTACCCCATTACCAAAGATATCAGACATATTGTTCTTATTTCTAGTGGCTAAGTTATTTTCAGCCATAGACCTAAAGTCTGCATATCATCAAATTAGGCGTGATGAAACATCCAAGGATCTCACTGTGTTTATCATGCTCTCTGGGACTTATCACTTTGCCAGGCTTCCTTTTGGTTTGGTGTCAGCAGCCTCGGTGTTCCAAAGGGCCCTGGAGAAGGTATTGAAGGGGTTTGTAGGTGTGAGAATCTATCAAGATGATATTTTGGTCTTTGGTAAGGGTGATGCTGAACATGAGGAGAAAGTTATGTAGGTATTGAGCAGGCTGAATGAGTACAACTTGACTGTCAGAATGGAGAAATGAAAGTTCAGGAGGGAGTCCATAGACTATGTATGGCACATGATTTCTTGGGAAGATGTAATGCCCAAGGAGAAGTTGGTTGATGCCATATGTAAGTTAAGGTCCCTGCAAGCATGGAGGAGTTAATGACGTTCCTCTGGATGGCAGAAAACTACAGTAAGGTTGTGCAGGGATTTGCAGGGATGTGTGCCCACATGAGAGATCTGCTTCATAAAGGGACCAAATTTGTGTGGGATGAGGCTTGTGAAGAGGAGTTCAAGGAGGTGAATGAGAAGCCGGGCAATGCCCCCAAATTGAGGAACTTTGGCCAGAGAAACAAATCTGTTTTGATTACAGATGCTAGTATGAAGGGGGGTAGGAGCTGTACTGCAGCAGGGTAGTCAGGATTCCAACCAAGGTCATCCTATTTCTCTCCCAAGGTCTAAAAGGGGCAGAATTACACTATTCTGTTTTAGAAAAGGAGGCATTAGAGTTCCATTGGGCTGTGAAAAAATTGAAGAATCTTCTATGGGGCAGTCGTTTTGAGGTATGGACGGACCACAAGCCCTTATGTGAAATCTTTAAAAAGAAAGGCATTGATGCTGTTTCCAGCAGAAACACCAAGTGAGTTGTTGCTCTCCAAGAGTACAACTTTGAGGTTAAGTATTTACTTGGAATTGGCGACAAAGTTGCAGGCTCTTTATCCAGATTGGTGTAGGTGGATGAGGATAGTCTGTTGAAGACTTATGAGGACAATGATGAGATGGCTGGTAAAATAAATGAGGGTGGCATAACTGAGGAAAAATGGCACAATGCATTTGTCGCTGATCAGGGAATGGTGAAAGTGATGGAATAGTTAAAGAGAGGATGGAGTACCAGACTTAAGGGTGATGGAGAATCTGAGAAGTTTTGGCACATCAGGGACAAATTGTCTGAAAAACAGGGCTCTTATTCATGGGCACAAGGTTGGTACGGCCCACTTCCTTCAGGGAGGAACTCATAAGCTTAGCATATGGTGGTCATCAAGGGATGTTCAAGACCAAGGAAAGGTTCAGGTTAACGTACTGGTGGCCAGGGATGGACACCCATGTATAGAGGGTTATCAGGGAATGTGTTCCATGTGGTATCAGTAAAAAGGTGTCCAAACCCAAAGTTCAACCCATGGTAATAAGAAACCGACACACTGATCCATAGAAGAAGGTTGTCGTGGACATTTTGGGGCCCATACGTGCGGCGGGTTGTGAGTCGTATGTGATAGTCTTAGCTGATTTGTACTCGAGGTGGCCGAAAATTGCTTTCTTCAAAGGAATAGAGACTACACATTTGATACGCTTTCTTAAGGAGTTTTTTGGGAGGGAAGGCTTACCAGGTGTTGATACTTACGGACAACAGGGTGCAGTTAGTGTAAAAAAAAATGGAGCATTTCCTGTTTGAACATGGTGTGAAACACAAGAGGTGCTCTCTGTAATACCCAGAAACAAATGGCATGGTGGAACGCTTCAACTACTTGTTGAAGAAGACAAATGGAATCCGCAAGCGTTCAGTGCACTCTGGTGCCCCAGAGTTGTCTCCCATAAAGTTAGGTAGGAGAGCTATCCCATCTGCTTATTTAAGGGAGTGTGCAACTTGTTTCACCCTCAGCATGGCAAGCCTCTATATGCATTCTTTTGAATGTACACATATCTATACAACAGACAACCCCTACCAAGACCACTTCAGACTCTGGAAATGCTATATTGATGATATATTTATCATATTGATTGGAGCTATAGAAGATATTCCTGCCTTCCTGCGTGGCTTAATATAGAAACATCTACCTCAAGTTCACATGTGAATATGGCAAAGACCAATTACCATATTTGGACCTTCAATTATACACCAAGCATGGAGGAATACAGTCTTAGTTGTATAGAAAACCAATGGCAAAGAACTCTCTCTTACGTTATGACAGTTACCATTCCAGGTCTCTGTGGGACAACTTACCGGTAGGTCAGTACTTCGGGATGAGGCGGAATTGTACTTAAATAATGAATTACAAAATTCATGCCATGGCCCTTAGAAGACAACTGGCAGAAACACTATACCCTACATATTTTATCCAGAGAACAGGTACGCACAATAATAACAGTGACTCTCTATTGGACGCCCATCATGGGCACCCCAAATGAGCGGCTGATCTGTGTCAGCACCTTCTGCAGCCTTCCTTCCTCCATTCAGACATCAAATAGGAGGAATTGGAAAATAATGAACAGGGGTGTTGGGAAATTGAGTTCCTGGTTGAAACTTGGTTTCTACTTAACACAGGTATACGCTCTGTCCAAGCAGGAACCACAATCCTAGTCAGAGTAAGTCAGATACACACTAAAAGATAACCTGTGCTCACCCTCTGGTAGCTTGGTACAGATCAGTCAGGCTTATCTAACGAGGCAATGTGCAAAGTATTTGTGCAACACTCACTCACAGTAACACAATAAAAACTCCACAAAAGTACTCCACACAGGTTTAGACACATAGAGGATATTTGTATGACAAAAACAAGACCAAAAGGACAAACAAATCAATAAGTAGAACCGGAGTTATGACTTTTCAAAGAACAAAACCAAAAATGGTGCTTACGAGTCAATAGCGCTAAGGGGTTACTTGAGGTCGCGTTGGACGGGGCAAATCCAAAGTTCATGATGACCATGATGGGAGGCAAGCTGGCTACAGGACTCACCTAGGTTCCGCTGAGAAAGTACCATGGATGAAGCAAAGCATCAACGTCGAAGTCTCTATGCGTCGGCGCTGATCTGTGCAGGCGATGAAGAACCTCTTCATGATGCAGGCACTGCGTTGTTGTCGAGCCGCGTTGTCTGTCATCATCGAGTCACGCAGTCCGTCAAGATGATGCCATTGATTGGCTCTTGTCTCAAAGGGCAATGCTTCAATTTTAATGGTTTTGGACAGCAGAAATCACCTTTCAAGGGCCCAGGGCTAGATTGGCACCAATTAGCAGGACAGGACTCACAGATGGCAGAGTCCAGGTTCTGTGCAGAGTTGAAGGAAGTCTTTGATGACCTAAGGCTTTAGAACAGGGGGCAAGCCAGCAAGCCCTAGGAGTCACTCTGGATTCAAGTGAAATGGGTCCAGTCCCTTTCCTCAGCAGGGCAGAGATCAGCAGGCAGCAGGGCACCTCAGCAAAGCAGAATGCAGTTCCTTCAGAGCAGCAGTCAGGCAAAGTGGTAATCCTTGTGGCACAGCAGTCTTTACTCCTGGCAGAGTTTTTCACAGGTCCAGTAGTGTACTCTCTTGGTAGGGTCAGAGCCCCAGTACTTACACCAAAATGTGCCTTTGAAGTGGAGGTGACTTCAAAGCAAGCCCTTGAAGTGCACAGGTCCCCCTTTCATCCCAGCTCTGGCTCCAGACTATCAGTAGTGTGTAATCAGCTCTTTGTGTGGGACACAGGAAACTGGCTATTCAGGTGTGTCAGTTCCAACTCCCTCTTTCTGCCCAGGAATAGCTATCAATCAGAATTTTGTTGAATGAAGATGAGTTGTCAGTCACGCCCACCCTTCCTGTGTTAGTGGCTGTCTAAAGGGAATCCACAAAGTGTAGCTGTCACCCAACCTCAGACATGTATTGGAGACAGGCTGCAAGGCTCACAGAGCAGTAAGAGGATTTATCATTGCCGTTCCAAAGATATGAAACATGATGCAGCTACTCCTTTCTAATCAGAAATTACAGCTTAAAAGTGTTTTAAGTAATTCCCAAAGCTCGCCTATGAGAGGAGTAGGCTTCACAGTAGTGAAAAACAAATTTAGCTGTATGTCACTACCGGGACATGTAAAACTTAAAAATACATGCCCTACCTTTTAGTTACACAACACTCTGCCCTTAGGTCTACCTAGGACCTACCTTAGGGAGACTTATGTATAATAAAAGGGGAGTTTAAGGCTGACAAGTGGTTTTGTGAACTGCAAATACAGGACTTGCAATGGCAGGCCTGAGACAGGTATGAAACGCTACTTGTTTGGGTGGGACAAACAATGTTACAGGCCAACTAGTAGGATTTAGATTACAGACCAAGTGTATATGGTATTACACTTTACAAGAGGCTTATAAGTAAACTAAATATACCAATCATGTATACACCAATATCACCATGTTTAGGGGAGAAGCACATACACTTTAACACAAGTTAGCAGTGATAAAGTGCTCAGAGTCCTAAGGCCAGCAAAAAGATGCAGCAAAATGAGGAGGTAAGCAAGCAAAACGTTTGGGGGATGAATACCCTAAGGATGACGGGTCTAACACGTGTCCTACCGAGCTGAAAGTGGGTGATCTACCCACCCTCTATGGAGTTCTCAATTAACAAGGTGGAAGAACCTAGATAGACCATCAGCATTGGTGCGGTCTACCCCAGGTCTGTGTTCCACCCTGAAGTCCATACCTGTATGGGAATGGACCAACCACCTCAATAGTTTTGGATTCTCACCTCTCATTTGCATGAGCCACCTGAGGGGCCCGTTCTCAGTCTGAATCAGGAAGTGAGTGCCAAACAGGTATGGCCTCAATTTCTTCAGTGCCCAGACCACAGCAAACGTTTCTCTCACTATAGCACTCCACCTCTGTTCCTGTCAAGGATTGATTTTGTTCCCCAGAAACAGTACCCCCAAAAGGCCCACCTTCTGGCAGCTCTGACTCTGAGTTTAGTTTACAGAGGATCAGAGCAGCCAGATGAGGGAAAGGGAATTATGGAGAGTTCTCCAGGGAGGGAGACCTGGAACAGAGGATCCAATCTGTTACAACCACCATTGATGTAGTTCACAATCATATGTATTGCACTTGAAGCATTAGGTAAACATTAATGTACAGAGCATTACCTGAAAACACAATGAGCGTAGATTAGTGAGTAATAGAATATCTGTAGACTAGTCTCCGGTTCCCACTTTGACAGTTCTATGACTTTACTCCTGCATCTGGCAGGTCTTGGATATTAGATTCAGCACTTAATGTCTTTGGGAACATGTGTCCATTCACTCAGAGGTTCCGTAATGTTCTTTGTGCTACAAATATGCATTAGGCACTGCAAATACTTAAGTATTAACTGCGGGAGAGTGTCACAAATTAAACAAGTAAACATTCACAATGATTGATGGCGATAGCCCATAATCACAGTTCATTGTATGTGGTGGCAATAGTCTCAAGTATTCACTTATGCAAACTAGTCAGCCTCTATCAGTAGTCACTGTAGGTGACACCCAATATCACTTAGCAACATTTACTGTGCGTGGTCTCTAATTATTGTTATTCACTGTTTGTGATAACTTTTATGCTCAGCAGTTCAGGGACTTCAATAGCAGCAAATGTGCATGCCGTGCAGCACAAGCGGAGGTCTCCTACCTGTTCTCCAATGTCCAGCAGTGCCTACCGCTTCTTCTATCTTCTCACTAGGCTTTAGCTGAACATGGAGCTGCCAGGAACAAGCTCAGGACTCGCACCAATTGAATGCCAATAATCCACACTCTGCAGTGGGACGTGGCCATATTTATTGCCAAGGCAAATACAAGGAGATGATGGACAGAGCATTGAAACTTTTCAGACACTCACTCCCGGTCACAGATCTGTGTTGAATCAATCATCATTCTTTGGCTCACTTCGCCAACCCAGTTCAGACCCTGTCATATGCAAATCAGTCTTGACCCTGTTCCTTAGCATGGGAACAGTCCAGCCCGAGCTGTCAAGCTAGGTCTTCCCTGGAACGGAAGCAAGTATCCTGGGACCAGTTTCGGGGAACACCCCTCATCAGCCAGGCTAGCTTGAATCCAGTGGCAAAGTGAGCAAGGGACCCATGTCTGGGCATACCCTGTCAACTTAGGGCAAACAAAGCAAACACAAGGAGATGATGGACGGAGCACTGAAACTTTTCAGACACTCACCCCCAGTCACAGATCTGGGTTGAATCCATCATCATACTTTAGCTCACTTCACCACCCCAGTTCAGACCCAGTCATATGCAAGTGCCAACTTAGGGAAAAGAAAGCAAACACAAGGGGGCAGATTTACAAGCCCCTTGCGCCACTTTTGCGTCACTTTTCCCATGTTAAAAGTGACGCAAAAGTGGTGCAAGGGTCTTGTAAATCTGCCCCAAGGTGTGTTTCATGTACCGCCCTAAGTGGCATGGGTATGCCCAGACGTGGGTCCCATGCTCACTGTGTCACTGGATTCAAGCCAGCCTGGCTGATTAGGGATAATACCCCCAAACCAGTCCCAGGATGCTTGTTTCCGGTTCAGGGAGGACCTGACCTGGCAGTTCGGGCTGGACTGTTCCTATAAGGAACAGGGTCCAGACTGATTTGCATATGGCTGCTAGATCTAAACTGAGGTGGCATGGTGAGCAAAAGAACGATGGGTTAGGATGCTACCCTGAGTGATTGCCAGTGGTTAGACAAAATTACAAGCATTCCTCCCATCACCTTTTGTGTGTTTCACATTTGTTGCCAACCAGCATGGCTGCCATGACGTTGTTACATCACCCCCACATGAACTGAAACTAAAAAAGGACAACATATGGGAAATTAAAGTACTAGTCACAGTGTAACATGCTTCTGAAGGCATCATGTTTATGGCACCTGGTGCTTGTTTCTTGCAGTTCAGAGTTTAATTACTCGTACACAGGTCAGTATGCATTTAATAATGTACTGTCATGGTTACACAGTATGCTAAAGTTAATGCACCTTACAGGAAGGAGGGCACTGGTATGCATGAGAAGTTTGCTGTTCTTCTTGCACAGCCTGCAGTGATCACCAGTACGTGGTACGATTCATACAACACATTTTAACAAGCATTGGTTCCTGTAAATACACTACATAGTAACAAGCATTGGTTCCTGTAAATAGTGTTAGGTTTAGTGTGTGTGCTTGTTTTACTCTTGCCGCCTTTGTTCTGTTCCTGCCATTGATTAGCTTGTGCTTTACACAATAAGCATCGCAGAGCTGAATTGTAAAGACTGGACCATGACAGTTTCCTAGGGAATAACTTCCTGGAGATGAAGGCTACAAGCTGTTCCAGGTCCTCTTCATTTAGCTGTGATAACACTGATCCTATCCCATCTTCTGAGGCATCTGCTTGAATGATAAACTCCTTGGAGAAGTCAGGGACTTTGAGAACAAGGGCTGCGCACATGGCCTGCTTCAGGGAGTCAAATGCAGTTTTGCATGCCTTTGTCCAGATCACATTTATGGGCTGCTTCTTGGAAGTCAGCTCTGTCAAGGGGGCAACAATGCTGCCATATCCGTTGACAAACCTCCTGTAGTACCCAGTGAGGCCCAAGAATGCTCTGACCTCAGTCTGGGTTTTTGGGTCTCCCATTCCATGGTAGCCTCTATCTTGGCCTTGAGGGGCTGCACCTTCACTCTTAAGGCTGGCCCTCACCTTATCTGACAACCTGTAAGACTTATTCTTAACAGGGAGGTTGTACCCTGTGTCCACATCATGACTAAACATGTGTGTAGTTCCAGGAATAAGGGAGAACAGAGAGGAGTATCGCCCCACCACTTGGTGGCAGTCTCTCTTCCGTTCAGGAATTAGGATGGGGAAAAGTATTACTCCTTCCACAGACCCATCTTTCTCCTTAGAGTCTAAGAGACCAGGAAGAGGTTCTCTCTCCCCTCCTCTTCATGATCTATCACCTCTCAGACCTCTCAAAGTGGGGTTTGAGGTGATTGATGTGAAGCACCCTGCAGTGTCTTCAGGTCAATCAGGTAGGTGGCCTTTCCCTTCTTCTCAATCACCTCATAGGGCCCAGTTCAATGTTCCTGGAGGGCCCTGGGTTCCACAGGTTCCATAACCTACACTTTCTATCTAGGCTGTAACTCCACAGTGGTAGAGGTTTGATTATACCACTCTTTCATTACAGCCTGACTAGCTTCTAAGTTGTCCGAAGCTTGCTTCCACATCTTAGCCATTTGGCTTCTTAATGGCAGCATGTAGCTCACTACATCCTGGGGAATCTTGCTGGGAACTTGCACCCACCACGCCTTCACCAAACTCAAAGTTCTTCTAAAAAGCTTCCTAAATAGAAGCTCAAATCCCTCTCCCTTCTGTGGTAACTCCCTGTAGGCAAACAACAGGCATGGCAAGAGGATGTACCACTTATTCCTCAGGTAGGCCTCAAAATCATGCCCTTAAGGGTCTTGTTGAATCTCTCAACAAGCCTATTTGTTTTGTGTGGTAAGGAATGGAGAACTTATAGGTTAGCCTACTCTCCTTCCACATTGACTGCATGTATGTAAACATGAAGTTTGTGCCCCTCTTAGACACAACTTCCTTGGGGAATCCCACTTGGGTAAAAATCCCCATCAAGACCTTTGTCACTGCTGGTGAAATCATGATCCTCAGAGGGATTGCCTCTGGGTACCTAGTAGCATGATCCAACAGAACCAATGATAAACATGTTGCCTGATGCAGTTCTGGGGATCCATAGGCCCAACAATGTTGATGCCCACTCGCTCAAAGGGTATTACAATGACAGGCAAGGGATTAAGAGGGGCTTTCAGACACTGCTGTGTCTTCCCACTGGCTTGGCAGGTCACACAAATCCTGCAGAATGCATCTGAGGAATTCTTAATCCTAGGCCAATAAAAGTGTGGGATAAGCCTTGCAAAGGTTTTGTCATGGCTGAGGTGTCCTGCCAGGGGAAACTCGTGAATCATTTCCAATAGCTCTGTAGCATTGGGGGATCACCAGGGCTCCTGATGTCCTATGTACAGGAGCCTTAGGCTCACTGTAAAGGAGGTTGTTCTGCCAGTAAATGTGATAACTCTGAGAGGCATCACCTGCTGCTTGAGCTTCAGCCTGTTTCCTCATGCTCTCAAGGGTTGGACACTCCCTTTGTGCCCTACAGAACTCCTCCTTGGTGGGTCCTCCTTCTACATGCCATCCAGCAAGTGTAGGCAGGTGACCAAGGAAAGCAGTGCTCTCCTCAAGGCATTTCTGGGCGGCCACCACAGGTGCCCCGTCCACCTCACTGGGAAGACACTCAGGGACTGGGTTCCCATGCCCTCTGTCTTTCCCCATTTTAGCAGCTGGCTGGGCCATTGTTCCAGGCTCCATCCCATTTTGACTCCCATCTTGGTCAGCCATGGACCTTGTCATTGCATAGATCCAATCAAGTAACCCCAGCATCTCCACATGAGCCTTAAGCTCCACTTCCTCCCAGATGGTGTGCTCAAGATTATTACCCAAGAAACAGTTCACAGGCATGTCAGTGTTCACAGGAACTTTCAGAAGACCTGACCCCCCCACTGAAATGGAACAAGGGTCACTGGATAGCAGCCCTCTTTGTTGTTAGCCACTACAACTTGGTGGAATGCATTTGGAATCACCTGCTCTGGGGACACCAGCTGATGCCTTACCAGAGACATGCTGGCACCTGTATCCCGCAGAGCCTCAACACCTTGCCCATTGATGGTGAACCATTGCCTATACTTAGTAGTATTTGAGGGCACATGGATCTTAGGAGAAATCTCACTGTTACCCAGGGACATTAGAGTCACCCCACTAACTCCCTCCCATTAACTTAGACAAACTCCTCCCCTAGCACAACCATAGCCACCCCTGGATTCTTTTATCCAGTGGGAGGTGGTGCTCTTTTTGTGCACTTGGGACCCCCATGTAGTATCCATACTCGTAGCACTCATAACACTTGATGGGCTTGGGTTACTGACCTTTGTCAGGTTAGTTTTTTTCTGGTGGCTGTATTTTTATCCTCCCCTTCCTTCTTCTAGTGGGAACCCCGACTACCCTTTTGGGAGTCCCCCCAGATGCCTTCTTGGCCACTCTGGTGCTGACCCAGATGTCTGCCTCCTTAGCAATCTTCCTGGGGTCAGTTAACTTGCTATCAGCTAGGTGTTGGTGCCCCTCTGGAAAACTAATATCAAGCATGTGCTCCTTTAAAATTAAGAAATTAAGTTGTACAGTCCTGAATAATCATCAGCCTTGTTTCCCCTCACCCAGCTCTTCAGTGCCTTGTTGGCATAATCCAAGAAATATACCCGTGTTTGTGTTGAACTCTTGTGTTTGCCACTGAATCTGAGCCTACACCTCTCAGGGGTCAGTCCAAACATACCAACTAGGATGGCCTGCATAGCAGTGTAGCATGTCTGGTCCTCTACCTCTAGTGTAAGGAGTGTGTCACTCCCCAAGTGGGCAAATAACTCCATAAACTACCACCCCAGAACTCCTCTGGGACCTTGGGACCTCTTAGAGACACTTCATAGGCTGCAAGCCATTTGTCTATGTTGTAATTTGGCAGCACTTAAGTTAAGCATTGGCTGAAGACAGCCTGTATTCAGAGGCTAAATTGTCCGCTTTGTGGAATCCATTTTGTATTTCTGGCAGCCATTTTGGCTGCCATGTGCTACCATGTGCTCGCCATGTGCTCTGTCCTACCTTCCTGTTAACTGCTCTTGAAATCTGCCTAGAGACAAGTTATATTTAGTTCTTTTTGCTTTGCACATGCTCAGTTGATCTTGCAGCTGTTCTGAGTTTATAAATGTCAGGATGTGTCTACTAGAAGTAGAAACTGTTAGCTCCACCCACTTGTCGACTGTGCATTTTCTGTATGACCTTATATGTACCTAAAACCAGCATTTGTGTTTGTACCGCCTCCATTTGAGCCCCTGTGTGGGTATAAAAGGACCATGGTCCTTCCATTCAGTGTGCTACTTCATGCATTACTGAAGGGTGATGTGTGAATGTAACTCCACCTCATGAGGTTTAATAAACTCTGTCTTTTCTATTTTCAGTTTCTGTGCCAACTTCTTCCTAAGTGTCTGAGGACTCTGTGCAGAGAAGGGTGAACCCCTAAGCACTGGTAGGCCTTGCTGAGGCTCACTACTACAAATTGGCGCTTCCAACGCGGGGCTCATCGGCGACTCGGATGCCCGAAGGACTGGTCGAGACGAAGGATTGGAATCTTGCTCTTGGACGCGATCGCTGCCTGAGGAGACCAGAGTCTTGGCACCCACGGCGTTTTTCCTTTCTTTCTGATCTGACCATCCCGGCGGCGCCGGTCCTCGACTGAGATCTCTTCTGTTGATTCGCCGTGCAGTGACCATTTGGTTGATTTGAGAACTTGGCAGTTGGAACCTGGACACCATTTGATTGGTAAGAGCTGTTTTGCGGCACTTGCTGTTGGTTTGATGCCTTTGATTGGTAAGGTAGTTTTAGTAACACTTACTGTGGCTTTGTTTGTATGATTGGCCATTTTTGGAATTTGTTTTGTAAATTATATATGCATTGCAATACATATAGGCAGGTAATGAGGAGAATTTTCTCTATTTAAAATTGTTTGAACAGCGCAACGTACGAAGAGTACCTTAAGCGCTACTTTGATTATAATACTGCATATTTTGCACTATTTTTTGGCATGCCTGTTTTCAGCACACTTCGTAGGATGTGTTGCTTTTGTAGTGGTACCAATTTGAGACTTGACGAAGCTACAACCAGCCCCCGGAGGGACGCCTAATAGGGATATGTATATTAAGTATGGTATTTCTTCTATAATGTACTGCACGTTATGGAACAAATATACTAGTAAAGATCCTGAGTTGCGTTGGCCTATGTATGGGTCATTTGATTTGCGAAAAATTCAGTATGTGGAACAATGTATGTTTAAACGAAAGACTAGGCAAGATATGTTTGATTGTGTGCGAATGTGGGAGAAAGAAGTGCGTGAGCGAATGAAGCGTGAGCAAGCCTTGATTGACAAAGAACAGCGAAAGACCATTTATGCGAAAGCATTAGAGTTAAAAAACAAGGAGATGAAAGAAATTAAAGAGAGGGAAGATAGGGAACGCCATTTACAGGTAACTGGCCAATACGCTGTTAGGCAGCCCCTTTATCCTATCCTTAATAAACCGCAAGATGATTTCTTGTTATTAGATCGTTCTCCACCTCCGTATATTTTTCTTCCGCTCCTCATGAGTCAGATGAGGACTCTTTTTCAGACCAGGACAAAGCTCGAGAAACTCGCTCCATGCTATCTGCTGAGCGTGCATCTGACATCAGATCTACTGCGCGTAAAGCCGTTCGTAGTACTACCACTGCTTCTGAACTTTTAGATAGTATAAAAGGATGGCAGGAAAGGGAGCAAATATATTTTACCGATACATTTGCTGCAGAGGTTATTGAACAATTTAGGAAGTATTCGGTAGAAGTGGAGCCCGATGATGTAGCAGCTGATTGTAAACAATTACGTGACGGTCTTTTTGTCTTCTCCCAGGTGGCTGACACGATCAGACGCTTGGTTAAACTGCGTGTTGAAGCAGCCCGTTTGCGAGAGGAGAAAAAGGCAGCAGAAACAGCTGCACTAGCATCTCAGATCAGCATGGCACGAACTTCTACTCCTGAAACAGATAAGAATGTTGTAATTCATGTGAAACCCATGCGGGAAGCCGCGCCTTTATATGTTCCTCCTAAAGGAACGGGTACAGAGGATGATAAGACTTCTCTTAATGCGAAAGGGTACTTTATTTATAATTGGGTTTACACTCCTTGGAATAGAGCAGATGTTATGGCCCTTAAAAATGCATTGCCTGACCCGCGAAAGAATCCAGCAGCCTTTTATGAGGAAGTTGAGGGTGCAATCAGCTCTTGTACTATGACTTTGTCGGATATTGATTTGTTTTTGGATTAATATTACCACCTGATATGTGGAGAACTGTGCGCAAAATAGATGATAATGCGACATTTGGAGCATTGTGGAAAGATTTAGAGCGGTTAGATGAAGATAGAGAACCTGCACAGAAACCGTGTCAGTTAATTTTAAATCTTCCGGCAGCTATATTAGTTAAGTTAAAGACGATCATTCCCCCTAAAAAGATAGATTGGACAGTGCTAGCGTCTTGCAAGCAAAAGGTAGATGAATCAGTTTCTGACTTCTTCACATGCTTTGAAGAAGCATTTCACGATTTTAGTGGCCAGTCATTGACAGATGACACGGGTAGGCATCTGTTTGTCGATAAATATGTCGCAAACCTTTTGCCAGGAATAGCTAGTCGCTTAAAGGCCAGTGAGAGTTCATGGACTACATCTTCTCCGGTTTCTCTTTTAACTATGGCCCAGTATTATGAGCGGCAAGAATTAGAAACCAAAGGTAATGAGGACAAAAAGTCTAAGGAGTTGAAAACAAAGGTTATGTTGGCTCAAGCTTATGGTCCGCCTTCTAGAGGTAATGATAGAGGTGGACGTGGATCTTATGGTTCGTCCTTTCCTTCCTCTGCCCGTTCGAATTTGTCTGTTGATCAGTGTGCGTACTGCAAAAAATTTGGACATTGGCTTTCTGATTGTCTAGTGCTGCGTGCTCAGCAGAATCTACGTGGTCGGGGACAAATGAGAAATCGTTCAGGATATCAAGGGCCTAGAGGAAGCGCGAATGATCGTGCTCGGTTTGATGCTAATATACGTGGGCAGGATGGGTTTAACACTTTTGATAGAAGGAACCAATATCAAATGTCTGACTATGTGCCCTCTGATTTTCAAGACTCTGCTTATGCATAGGATTGCCTAGGATGGGGTAAGGAATCAGTTGAAGTTCCAGTAGATCAGAGGGGTCCCTATGTTACAGCACATGTTTTGGGTTCTACTGATCAGTTTCTGGTTGATACAGGAGCTACTCGTAGCGCCTTGTCTAAACAATTGGTTCCAAGGGCTCCCCTGTCTGGCTTAACCATTACATCGATAGGTTTCGATGGAACACCTTCCCTTAGCCCATTGTCACAACCACTTGCATTTGATGTTGATAAGTTTACTGCTCCATGTCCGTTTTTGCTTTCTCCAAACACACCAGACAATATTGTGGGTCTTGATATGCTTAAATATTTTAGGGCTACGATACGGTGTTCTCCGGAAGGAGTACGGGTTATTTTGAATGACAACTACCCTGTGATTGAGAGATCTTGTATTATTAAAGAGGACATTGCACTAGCCTCACTCCCTAGTACTTTGTGGGCTACTTCGGACACTGATGTAGGACAAATGGTTATTCCACCAGTACATATTAGTGTTAAGGAGGGCGCTTTATTGCCAAGACTGCCTCAGTATAAAATTTCTCGAGAAGGAGAAGAAGCACTCACACGTATTGTACATGATTTAATTAAGGTGGGGGTTGTGGAAGAAGTTCCTTACAATGTCTGCAATAGTCCGATTCTTCCCATTTTGAAAAAAGATACTGACACTAGGATCTATAGATTTATCATTGATTTGAGAGAAGTTAACAAGATTGTAGTACCACAGTACCCTGTAGTATCTGACATAACGACATTGCTTACCTTGGTCCCTCCAACAGCAACTACATTTTCTGTAATTGATCTGAAGAATGCTTTCTTCTCAATTCCTATTCATCCTGATAGCCGATATTTGTTCGGTTTCACTTTGAATAATAGATCATACAGATTTTGTAGAGTTCCTCAAGGCTATACTGAGAGTCCTAGTATTTACAGTCAAGCATTAAAAAGACAGCTTGATTCCTTTACCTTGTCTAAAGGAGTGGCTCTCATACAATATGTCGATGACATCTTGTTGGCAGCTGATACACCTGAGCAGTGTGAGAAATGCACTTTGTCTTTGCTTTCTTTTCTTGCTACACACCACCATAAAGTATCACGGAAGAAATTGCAATATTGTAGACCGAAGGTGACCTATTTAGGACACCTTCTGTCTAAGAGAGAGCCGTGCACTGACACCAGATCGCATTCAAGCAATTTTAGACACCCCAGTACCTTCCACGCAGAAAGATGTCCGTGCATTCATTGGTCTGACTTCGTTTTGCAGGCAATGGATATTGGGTTTTTCACACATTGTTAAACCCTTGCTAGCACTTTTGACTAAAAACACTCCGATCCCCCTTCCATGGACAGATGAATGTCAAAATGCTTTTTGTCAGTTGAGACAAGCTCTTTGCTCTGCACCAGTGTTAGGCACACCAGATTACACGAAGGCTTTTACACTCTATGTACATGAGAAAGAAGGATGTGCATTGTCAGTTTTAGTACAGACACACGGGGACAAACAGCGTCCTTGCGCATACCTTTCTGCAGTTCTTGACCCTGTTGCTCGTGCATTACCTGGGTGCTTCCGTTCAGTTGCAGCGACGGCTGTGTCCATACGTCAGAGTGAAGGGATAGTTTTGTCACACAAACTGTTGGTGCTAGTACCCCATGCAGTAGATGCCCTTTTGAATCAGACTAAGACTCAGCACTTAACTAGTGCTCGTTTGACAGGATACGAATTGACACTGCTAGCACCTCATATTACCTTGAAGAGATGTGCGACACTGAACCCCGCCACTTTGTTGCCATATCCTGCGACTCAGTCTCAGTCAAAGGAGCCTCACGATTGTATATTCGTTACTGAGGAACAGACAAAGGGTCGCATCGATTTGCAAGATACGCCCCTTCCAGATGTAGATGGGGAACTGTGGGTTGATGGGTCCTGTCTGAAGTTACCAGATGGCACGACTTCAGCTGCTTATGCAATTACCACGCTTGAGACAATAGTGGAAACAGCTCACATACCTCAGAAGTCGGCTCAAGCTGCTGAACTAATAGCTTTGACACGAGCATGTGAGCTTAGCACTGACTTGTGGGTGAACATTTACACGGATAGTCGCTATGCTTTTGGAGTGGTTCATGATTTTGGCCTACTCTGGAAGGAAAGAGGCTTTCTTACATCCCATGGGATGCAGATAATGCACAGAGAGTTAGTGCATAATCTCTTGACTGCACTTACATACCCAAAGAGAGTTGCTATTATGAAGTGTAGCGCACACAAGAAAGTGACTGACAAAATAGGACAAGGCAATGCCTTTGCAGACCGCGTAGCCCGTGAGACTGCGATGCAGCGAAGCACTACACCCATGTACGTAGTGAAATCACAAGCTGAGCGTTGGCATGATGCTAGAGAGGAAGTATTGGATATACAGAGATCTGCTTCTGTGGAAGAGCTTGAGCAATGGTCTAAAGAAGGAATATTAGATGATGAGGGTTGTTGGCGTAACAAAGAAATGAATAAGTGGAAATTGCCTGCGGCCTATTTACAACCTATGGTTCAAATGGCACATGGGCTGGCACATGTTGGAGCTCTAGCAATAACTAAATTGCTTACACAAGTTTGGGAGCATCCTGAAATTGCTAGCACAGCCAAAAGGGTAGTACAGTCCTGTTTGATCTGTTGGCAGTATAATCCTGGAAAAGGGACACGAACTCCTACAGGAGGGTTTGCTACACCAACCGCACCTTTTGAAGTTTTGCAGATGGATTACATCCAACTCGAACGCTGCAATAATCTGAAATATGTCCTAGTGGTGGTATGTGCCTTTAGCAAATGGATAGAGGCATACCCTACGAAGGATAATACTGCTCTCACCACAGCAAAGGTGCTTCTAAAGGAGTTTTCCCTAGATACGGTGTTTGCAAACTTTTGTGGAGTGACAATGGACCTCATTTTATTGGGCAAGTTGTTGAGCATGTCCTGAAAGGATTAGGGATCAAACAGAAATTCCATACAGTTTTCCACCCGCAATCAGCAGGATTGGTGGAAAGGTATAACGCTACTTTAAAATCAAAGTTGGCGAAAATACTGGCTTCCACGTCCCTAAAGTGGCCAGATGCACTACCTTTGGCATTACTATCCATAAGATCGGTGCCACATTCACGATCAGGTCTTACCCCCTATGAGGTGGTGTTTGGGAGACCGATGAACATTTGGGGAATTCCTAAGCCACGCCCCATACATGATGTTCCTTGTGTTCTGATGAATGATTATTTGGCACAGTTAACTGACAGTTTGATTTCTATTCATCAACAGGTTCAGAAGCTCTTCCTGACAGATCTACAGGTGAGGCCCACGAACTCCGTCCTGGTGACCATGTAATGGTCAAGGTCTTCGACAGATCGAACAGCTTGGAGCCAAGGTGGCGAGGACCAGAGCAGGTGCTCCTTGCGACAAGGACAGCAGTTCGAGTGACAAACAGAAAGAATTGGATCCACAGCACACACTGCAAGCGCGTGTCGCCTGCCTTGGTGGAACCTGCTGTGTTGACCGACCATCGAGAGATTCTGGAGACGGAGAAAGGCCAAGCTATCTCACCTGACGAATCTGCGGAAGTCTTCCCGGACCACACGATCACTGGAGTATCCAGATATCAATTGAGACCGAGGAAAGGATCTGCAGTTTTGAAAAAGACTGGTTGAGCTACCGCCCTGGGTTAGTGAAACGGAGAGCCAATGTGGCAAGGGGAGGGGATCAGCCCTGTATTAGTGTAGTGACACCCGCTTTGGCCCATGGTGAAGAAATCAGCGGCTGCCCAGGGAGAAGAGCTCCAACGATTGTTTTCAACAAGTTTTCAGAAAGATCAATCATTACTGCTGCTAAAATGACCAACAAAAGAATCATTTGTGCTGTAGGGTTTGTTGTTGCTATGGTGGCTATGGCAGCAATTACATGGTACATCGAGAAGGTGGCTCCTGTTCGACAGCTTTTTGTTGCCACTACGCCAGTACCCGTGGAACACCACTACTTTACTCTTCCTTACCATGAGCAAAAGCATCGACAATCTTATCTAAACAATACTTTTATCCAGATGTTGCACCATACTCACAATGCTACAAATACTACCAACTGTTGGGTGTGTGGGATGATACCTGCACATCAAAAGAAAGGAGGAACACCTTTTATTCCTCTTCCATTTTCTCACAATGGTTCTTGTCAAGCTTGGTATGCGCTCTTGTTTGCATATGGAAAGCCTTCAGTAGGTGGGATTATTTTTCAACTTAATAAAGTATGTTATCAAAATAAAGAAGGTTATCCACAAGCCAAAGGGACTAAATGGGAATGGGAAGAGTATCAACCGGACAATATTTCAACACCATATGTTTTCACAAATGTGAGAATAATAAAGAACATTGGACCTTTTGTGATTTCTGTGACAAAAGCTAAAGCAGATTTGTGTATTTGTAGTGTTGGAAGAATTCCAGTGGGGAGGAGCGAGTGTACTGTAATCCTGACCATTGAAGGTGCCAATAAGAGCACTTTCACAGCCTCGCATAACACGTATTTTGTGTGTGGAAATAACGGATATTATCAATTACCTGTTGGGTGGTCAGGAATCTGTTATGTATCTTTTCTGTTGCCCCCTGTGTTTCTGGCACCTGCATTGTATCACCGTGATTTTAAACTGTACAATGATATTTCCAAAAACAGAAATAAGAGGACAATAAGTATGGATGAAGTTGACCAAACCGACACTACCCTACAACAATATGTTGATTTCAACTTGGGCTTATTTTTCTTTGTGGGTGCTGCATTAAATAGCAGGAAGATCAGGCGACTAACTCGTGTTGTGGAAGCTGTTACCAATCAGACAGCTATGGCACTTGGGAACATTACAGAGGAACTACAGATTGCAAGGATTGTAGCACTCCAGAATAGGATGGTGCTAGACGTAATTTTGGCTGATCGAGGTGGTGCATGTCGCATCATCGGTAGCAGCTGTTGTGTATTCATACCGGATCACTCACCTTCAGTATATGACGCAATATCAAAACTGCATAAGATTGCTGCAGAAATCCATCCAGAGACTGGTACTTGGACTTTTGCTGGATGGTTTTGGACTCTTGTTTCTGCTTGGGGCTGGAAGCTACTGACTATCCTGTGTGTAATAATTATAATACTTTTTACATGCTGTGTATGTATCCAATGTGGTCCAATGCTTTGCTCCATTTGCATCTCTGCTTGTATACCTACCAAATGGAACGTTGCTGAAACGAAGGCCCAACAAATGTTGAATAAAGAGGTGGCCGAAATAATGTTAATAGATGTACGGGATGAATATCTAGATTACCCCAGATAAACGAATGTCTTCAGCCAATGCTGAAAGGGTCGTCTGTTGTAATTTGGCAGCACTTAAGTTAAGCATTGGCTGAAGACAGCCTGTATTCAGAGGCTAAATTGTCCGCTTTGTGGAATCCATTTTGTATTTCTGGCAGCCATTTTGGCTGCCATGTGCTACCATGTGCTCGCCATGTGCTCTGTCCTACCTTCCTGTTAACTGCTCTTGAAATCTGCCTAGAGACAAGTTATATTTAGTTCTTTTTGCTTTGCACATGCTCAGTTGATCTTGCAGCTGTTCCGAGTTTATAAATGTCAGGATGTGTCTACTAGAAGTAGAAACTGTTAGCTCCACCCACTTGTCGACTGTGCATTTTCTGTATGACCTTATATGTACCTAAAACCAGCATTTGTGTTTGTACCGCCTCCATTTGAGCCCCTGTGTGGGTATAAAAGGACCATGGTCCTTCCATTCAGTGTGCTACTTCATGCATTACTGAAGGGTGATGTGTGAATGTAACTCCACCTCATGAGGTTTAATAAACTCTGTCTTTTCTATTTTCAGTTTCTGTGCCAACTTCTTCCTAAGTGTCTGAGGACTCTGTGCAGAGAAGGGTGAACCCCTAAGCACTGCTAGGCCTTGCCGAGGCTCACTACTACATCTATGTCATCCCCACCACATAACTGGGAACAAAATCCTTAGATATCTGGACTCAGGCCTCACCAGTGAACACTGCAGATATACTGCCACCATTGCTGTAGCTGGACTCCACTTGTAGAGCTCTTATGTCCAGCTCTCTGAGATTGAGCTCAATCGACATCTTCCTCTCCTCAATGGCTAGTCTCCTCTCCGTAAGAGCCTGCTTTTCTCAGCCAATGCAAGTTTCTGTGCCTGCCCCAACTTGGCAAGCTCCAATTTGAGTTTTCTTTCCTCCTGTCTGCCAGCTCCTCTGGTGACAGATTCCTTGAGGAGATACCACTCACTGGTCTGGGAACTACTACTGCTCCTGGGAAGTCATTGGCCCCTTCTACAGGCCGTCCCAAATCCACAGTGGAATCCAGAATAAGATCATCCTGCTCCTCATGAATTTAGTGCTCCTCCTCCCCTGGACTGTCATCCTCTGCTACCTGGGTCTCTGCCCAGGCTCTCAAAGCCTTCTGTAGTTCCACTTTCCAGAAATCCTTCAGTTGTTGCACAGTGTAAGACTCCAACCTTGCCAGCTAAAAATCATTACTGGATGTGCGGGTGATGATTCTGCAGAGTGAGACATGGTTTTGGCAGAAAAATCAAACGACCATTTAGGGAGAATTGAAAATGGCTCAAATTGGTCTTACCATAGAGTTCTAGTGAACAAAGAGTTACTGTATGGTATTGCATAAACACAAGTCCTATCCTCACCACTGGTCACCAATGTTAGAAATTGAGCTTCTGGTTGGCAGAGGTAGGCACTCTGTCCAAGCAGGAACCACAATCCTAGTCATGGTAAGTCAGATACACACTAAAAGATAACCTGTGCTCACCTTATGGTATATTGGCACAGACCAGCCAGGCTTATCTGATGAGGCAATGTGTAAAGGATTTGTGCAACACACATCCTCATTAACACAATAAAAACACCAAAAATATACTCCACACAGGGTTAGAATATAGATAATAATGTTATGAGTAAAACAAGACCAAAACGACAAAAATCCAATAAGTAGAACCGAAGTTATCAATTTTTAAAGAATAAGCCACAAATAGTGCTGAGAAGTCAATAGTGTTAAGGGGTTACTTAAGGTTGCACTGACCATGGCAAATCCAAAGTTCAGGCCAACTGTGATGGAAGGTAGGCCAGCTGCTGGACTCACGCAGGTCGCGTTGAGAAAGTGATAGAGCGAAATGTTCTTGTGAATTGTAGGGGTGCATCATAATCACTGATAGGCCGCACCCTCTTGTATTTAGACATATATTCGTATATTAAGTTTCATATTCATGTATGTTTAGTAAAGAATGAATAGTTTGCTGAGACAAGGCGAATCAGCAGCATAATGGTGTTAGGATATTGATGTAATGTAATGCTTATTGAATTGAGTGAATATAATGCATAGGGGAATTAGTTCGTGTGTGTAACGTAATTGTAGTAGTTTAAACGTGCACCATAGTAAATTTGCACATGTAATTCAGTGTTTGCATATGAATCATAATGAAAATGCTTATAGGGAAAAGTAAGATGTGTGTTTAAAAGTCATATGTAAAGGCCTGACTACATATATGCTTAGGGAAGGCCTGGTTTATTTTTATGTTAGCTTATGTTGTAGGCCGAGAAAAGTTCTCTTGGTAAGGCTCTCTGGGCACAAACGGTAGATTTAATTTGCACAGTAGAAGGTTTCTGTTGAAAGTATCTTTCGTTGCAGGTGCAAGGACACATGTCTCGTTAGCAAGACTAACTCTTTGTTTTCGAAAGCTAGAGAGAGGGGAGGCATGGTACGGGGAGTGAAAAGGAATTTAGGGATGATACTTTCGGCAGAGAAGGTGCCTGGGACTCAAGGTCAACGCAACCGTCCAGGATGAAGTAACCGTTTCGATGGAAAAGCACAAGAAAGAAGACCTGGCCAAGGAGGCGTGACAAAGGCGTGTACAATTGTATTGTGGTTTTGTATTAGGGATAGTGCCCTGAGGGAGGAGGCCAGAGAAGAGGTAGGGGAGACCTGAGAGAAGGACAGAGCTGAGCTTAGGTACTATGTGATTGCAATTCTTAGGAAGTCTTCACAGCTGACACCTTTTATTCACTCTTGCCTGGAAAAATCGTTATGCAGGGAATGTCACTTAGCGTTAGTGTAGGGACAGCAATTGATTTTTAGCTTGTTTAGTTCAATGAAGAGCAACTTAGAAATTGGAGCAATCATAGTCTGGTTGATCCTTCTAGAACTTTCTATTCTCCTTATCCTAAGTCGGATGAGATTTCTGCGTAGATTATTATTTGTATTAGTGCCCATCTATTTCTTTAACCTCGTGTTGAGGTGCTTGCACGTTCAGTTATTCTTGGCGATAATAAATTCTCAAACTTGAATTCGGAGTCAGTGGTCCTTTCAGACAAAATGAATGCTGTTATATAACCAGATGAGATTCTCTCCTTTACACTATTCAACAAGTAAAAAGATCTTGGCGACCAGAAGGTTCTTATAGATAAGTAGATAAGAATCGGCGTTATCAGTTGGTAGCAGAGTAGGATGGTTACCTTTGATGGTAAGGGGAGATCTAGAGCAAGATAGGAGATTAAGTTGCCCCATAGAGCCTGAGTGACGCAGATCCAGAGGACCGCGGGAGAAGGATGAAGGAGGTCGTGGAAAACTGACGGAGAGTGACGGTGCGGCGGAAGTAGCAGTTCGTAGTAGAGTGAGTATGAAAAGAGTGATGTTTGGTAGATTGCGGTGTTTTATTGTTGTGTGATGTCTTGCGGAGTTGGAACGAAAGTTGTGTGATTGAGAAACGGACCGTGAGCGCGCGCGAGACCGGGAGATTTATTGTGGTGTAGAATACACCCAGAGTTGAGAACGTTGACCAGAGTTGTGGGGGTCACGAGACGTCATTGACAGACCCACTGAAGATAGGGAACACATGAGTGAGTGTGTGAATAACCAACGCAGGTCGTAGGTTATTGTGTGCAGAACATCGAGTGAGTGAATCCTATCGAGTGTGCTAAAGGCGATTGTCCGGTCGTTTCGCGGACAGACGATTGCCAGATTGAGGTCAACAAACTCAAGAGGCTGATCGGTCATTGGTAAGACCGACGGTCAGAGAGGTAATTGTTCGGTAGGACGGACATTATTTCAGAGTATGATTGGGACAGATGCGAGCGAGAACGAGTGAATTAGAAAGGAGGGGAACTGCTGCGAGCGGAGGAAAAGTGACGTCAGACAAGTGCCGCGCTGCGATAGGCCGGTTGGTGTGAGCCGCGCTGGGATTGGTGGATTGAAATCAGGAAGTAAAAGCGGACATTTTGAGTGCAAATACAAAGTTGATTTATCATGAAATGTTTTAAAGCTTTACGGGAACTTTGTAGAGGTGATAGACATGTGGTTGTTCGGGAGGGAGAGGAAGCTCCTCCCGAGGATACACCAGCACATTATATGGCGAAGAATGTAGGATTGCATACTATAATTTGGCTTGAGAATTGGCATAAAATGACAGAAGCAGAAGGAGAATTGTCGTTCCCTCGATATGGTACTTTCAGGTTAGAGGTGCTGTACCAGCTAAAAAGTGTAATGGCTTCATTACGACCACTACCTAGACCAACACAGTTTGAAGCACTACATGCGTGGATAAGAGCAGCGTATGATAGGAAGAAGGACAGATGTCAAGAAAGGGTGAAGAAATCGGTCAGGGCATTTCAAGATGCAAGGTGGGATGCATTGGAGAAAAGGTGGAGAGTGGAAACGATCGAAGGAGATAAGTTGTACCCATTGTTAGTACAAAATGGGAAAATAATAAGAATCGATGAGGACGACAGTGATCTAGATGACAGCTTGTTGGATAGGATGTTGGCAGAGAGGCCACCACCATTTAATCCAGATTCAGAAGAGGGAAAGACGACCCCAGCAGTGGCAATAGTTGATGAGACCCAG
This sequence comes from Calotriton arnoldi, assembly GCA_963921515.1. NCBI lineage: Eukaryota > Metazoa > Chordata > Amphibia > Caudata > Salamandridae > Calotriton > Calotriton arnoldi. The sequence continues at coordinate 312,857 of CAWUFW010013256.1, read as the reverse complement.
AACCAGACTAGCATGAGAGTGGTGGGAAGGATTTCCACAGGAATGGAGGGGGCAACGGCGTCTATGATAACACAGCCTCCTGTGGGGAGTACAAGATTACCGGACTCCTTGACAGTACCGGTTACCATTGGCCCTATAGTACCGGTATACGACCCAGACCGAGTGAGAGAAGGGAGTTCCGTACCGATGAGAAGGGAGGAAGGAAACAGTGAGAGTGGGAATGGGTTTGGAGTGAGGGTGGTTCATTTCCCAAGACCAATGGAGACAAGTACGCCGTTACCGGCTACTGCGGACTCTTCCTTCAGGAGAGAAGAGGAGAGACCAGAAAGACCGAGGTCTTTGCGGGAATCTAAGTCAGCTTTGAGGGAGTGGACACCAACAGTAACGAGGCAAGAGGATAGGATGCAAGGAGATAGGGCACAAAACGTCTCGGAAGATAGACCAAGTTCCAGGAATATGATGGAAGGGAATAGGTCGCAAGGACAGAATAGCAACTGTGATGAGCGGGATGGCTCGGGTTGTCGAGATGTACTGAGGAGTGCAGTACAGGCAAGGTTGCTAGACGTAGTGAGGTTGAAAGCAGAGGTAGACGAAATGATCAGTGGGGGTCTGCCTTTGGAAAGGATAGAAATTTATGGATCGGATGAGCTGCTGTTTGTAGCAAAAGATGTGACTCGAAAAGCTAGAATGGCACATGATAGATTGAAGGAATTGGCCAAAAGATATGAAGTGGACCTGAACAAAACTAAAGCGTTACAGGGACCACATAGATTGCATTACAGTGATCAGGAGCTGGAGGAGAAAAGAATAACAGGATTAAGAACACACACCAGAGACCTGATTATAGGAATGAGAATATGGTTTTTGTTGGACAAATGGGAAGAAAGGTGGTCCAAAAAGAAACCAGTAAAGAGAGCAGAAGGGGAAACGCCGCCGCCAGGAGAAGGGGCGACGGGTGTTGGAAATTTTCCTTTACGGGAAGTACAGAATGGAGGGTACGTGCATGTGCCGTGGAATAGAGGTGATTTGGCTGCATTTACAAATGATATTCCTCGGCTGAGGGAAAAACCGGTAGAGTGGTACAAACAGGTTGAGCGGTTTGTGAAAATTTCAAAAGTATTGTGGATTGATTTGAACACTTTGTTTGACATAGTGGTACCGGGAGATTTGTGGACAGCTTGTAAAGTCGCTATTGAGTGGCCGACTTCGGAACCGGATAGAGAGGCGGTTACAAACGGTCCGTCACCCCTAGTCATGAAAAAGTATGAGCAGGTGATTATATGGTTGAAACTGAAGATTTCACCTCAGGATATAGATTGGGTTAAGATAGATCGGACTGTACAGGAACCCAAGGAAACGGTGCATGAATATTATGAAAGACTTTTGCAAGCTTTTAAACAGTATAGTGGGTTAGATATCTTGGACCCCAAGGATATGGGACAGTTTGTCTCAAAGTTTGTACTGGGTCTGAGAGTGGAAATCAGCCTCATGATACAGCACCATTTGATCTGCTGGCAGAATGTTAGAATTGGGGGTCTCTAGTTGGCACAGGTAGGTACTTGTGACAAATAGGGACCCTCGCCTCTAGTCAGGGTAAAGGGGTACACTCCTAAAATAACCCCTGCTCACCCCCTTGGTAGCTTGGCACGAGCAGACAGGCTTATCTCAGAGGCAGTGTGTAAAGCATTTGTGAACACATACAGTAATCTAGTGACACACTACAGATGGACACCACACAAGGTTTTATATCAAAAATAAGTATTCTTTATATAGTTTTAACACAAGACCATAAACGACAAAAATCCACAATACTGTACTTAAAATGGTAGGTTTAGCTTAGTTCAGTTCAGTTCTTAAGATGCGACACTTTAAGTCAATGTACCTTACGATGCGGGACGCTTCCACAACAAGCAATGTTGCAGCGTTGGAAATGCGACAAAGTTCTGGTGCAAAGAAATAAAGACGTCAAGTTCTTCTTGAGGCGGCACGCTTCTCCGAGGTTGCGAAGTCTCGACTCGATGCGTCAGCTACAGCGGCGACACCCTTGTTCAGCGATGCGACGACAGCGGCTTTGGCGGCGACCCTCTTCTCCGACGTTGCGAGGCGCTTCCGCTCGATGCGACAACTGCAGCGGCGACACCCTTGTTTCGTGATGCGGCGGCAGCAGCTCCGACGGCGGCACGCTTCTCCGTGGATGCGAGCGCTTCTCTTGATGCGGTGCAATGCGACAGCTACACCGGCGACACCCTCCTGCGGAGTTGCGACGGCAGCGGCTGCGACGGCGACACGCTTCTTCCTCGATGCGAGACTCTTCTCTTGATGCGGTGCAATGCGACAGCTACAGCGGCGACACCCTCCTTCGGAGTTGCGGCGGCAGCAGCAGCGACGGCGACACGCTTCCTCTTCGTTGCGGGACGCTTCTCTCGATGCGGTGCAATACGACAGCTACAGCGGCGACACCCTCCTTCGGAGTTGCGACGGCAGCAGCAGCGACGGCGACACGCTTCTTCCTCTTGAGTCGCGCTTCCAGCTCCTTGCGACACGCAGTCCCTTCAGAAGGCCCAAAACAGCAGCAGGCACTTCCAAAGGATTCTTGGGGAGCTGGTGGTTGAAGTCTGTTGTCCCTGAGACTTCAGCAGGAGGCAAGCTCTTTTCTCAAGCCCTTGGAGATACTTTACAAGTTGAATAAAAGTGCACACAAAGTCCTTTCTCCTTCCTTTGGCAGTCAGGCAACCACTGCAGGCAGATCCCTCTAGCTTAGGGATAGTCTTCTCCTCAGTTCCTTCTTGGTTCCGCTCCTCAGCAAAGGTTTCTTCTTGTTTTCCCAAAGTGATCTAATTTCCTAGGGGTCTGGGTCCCCTTTTTATACACAGTTTTCCTTTGTTCTCTGAAGGCAGAGAGGCCTCTGCCTAGTCAAAACCAGTTCTGGTCAGTCCTGGAGCACTTTGTTTTTCTGACTCCTTCTTTCCTTTCAGAATGTGGGGCAGGGTGCTCAGCCGCCCGGCAGGAGGTGGAGCCAGCATTGTGGAGGCAGGCACAGCCCTATTCAGACCCAGGTGCAACTCCTCCCTCCACTCTGGATGCAGATCTTTCTATTCAGCCCTGTGCTGACTCACCCTGTCTCCTGTAGCCACCCCCAGCCCCTGTCACTCAATCTCCAGACAAGGAATACACAACCTAGCAGAGGCAGGCTTGGAAGTTTAGGCAAGAAAATACCCACTTTCTAAAAGTGGTATTTTCAAACACAGAATGTTAAAACCAACTTCACTAAAAGATGTATTTTATCATTCTGAGTTCAGGCATACTAAATTCGTTTTTCTACCATGTTCCCTGGGTCAGTTCTGACTATAAGGTGTAATAGTCAGTCTGCCCATTCTGGCCTATGGGGAGCAGGTAGCCTTGCAATAGTGAAAAACGAAAATGGCTGTAATTCACTATTAGGACATGCCACACACACCAGGGCATGTCCTACCTTTATACTTACAATGCACCCTGCCCTAGGGCCTACTTTAGGGGTGACCAACATGCAGTAAAGGGAAGGTTTAGGGACTGGTAAGTGGGTGTACTCACCAAGTCGACATGGCAGCCCTAGGCTGCACACAGGCTCTGCAATGGCAGGCCTGAGGCACATTTTACAAGCCGCTTCTGTGGGTGGCACAACCAGTGCTGCAAGCCCACCAGCGGCATTGGAGTTACAAGCCCTGGGCACACTCAGTGCACTGTACTAGGGACTGACAAGTAAACCAATCATCCAATCATGGAGTCACTAATCCATCACGCAATTTATCATAGGGAGCACTCGCACTGTGGCACTGAATAGCAGTGGCACAGTGCCCAAAGCATCTAACGCCAGCAAAACGGATCGGTAACATAGGAGGCATCATAAAAAATGGAAGGAGACCCACGCCAAGGATGCCAGGTCTAACACGTGTCCCCTCCAGCTGAAATGTGGGGAGAACTACCCTACCTCCGGGGAGTTCTCTTCACTAAGGCGGAAAAATCTGGACAGACCATCAGCATTGGCATGTTCTGTACCAGGGCGGTGTTCCACCGTGAAATCCATCCCCTGTAGGGAAATGGACCACCTCAACAGCTTTGGATTCTCACCCCTCATCTGCATCAACCATCTGAGGGGCCTGTGGTCTGTCTGAACCCGGAAGTGAGTCCCAAACAGGTATGGTCTCAGCTTCTTCAGTGCCCAGACCACAGCAAATGCCTCACGCTCAATAGCACTCCACCTCTGTTCCCGTGGTAGTAACCTCCTACTGATGAAGGCTACGGGTTGATCTAGGCCCTCCTCATTCATCTGTGACAGAACAGCCCCCACACCATGCTCTGAAGCGTCTGTTTGTACTACGAACTCTTTGGAGAAGTTGGGTGCCAGGAGCACGGGCGCCGTGCACATGGCAGTTTTCAGGGCCTCAAAAGCTTTCTGACAGGTGTCAGTCCAAATCACTTTCCTGGGCTGCTTCTTGGAAGTCAGCTCTGTCAGGGTGCAACGATGCTGCCATACCCCTTGACAAACCTCCTGTAGTAACCCGTGAGTCCCAAGAAGGCCCTCAGTTCTGTCTGGGTTTTGGGGGTTCCCAATTCAGGATGGTTTCAATTTTGGGTTGTAGGGGCGCCACCTGGCCGCTCCCACCTGGTGTCCCAAGTACACCACGGAACCCTGCCCGATCTGGCACTTACTCGCCTTGATCGTGAGGCCTGCTCTCCGCAGCGCCATCAACACTTCCCAGAGGTGGCGCAGATGTTCTTCCCAACTGGCGCTGAACACTGCGATGTCATCCAGGTAGGCGGCACTGAGCGAGGTCCAGTCCAGCCAACACCTGGTTGACCAACCTCTGGAAGGTGGCAGGGGCATTCTTCATCCCAAAGGGCATCACCCGGAACTGGTAGTGCCCATCTGGTGTGGAGAATGCTGACCTCTCTCTTGCCCCATCGGTCAAGGCGATTTGCCAGTACCCAGACGTCAAGTCAAACGTGCTGAGGTACCGGGCAGCCCCTAGCCGATCTATGAGCTCATCAGCTCTAGGGATGGGGTGCGCGTCAGTCCTGGTGACTGAATTGAGCCCTCGGTAGTCCACACAGAACCGGAGTTCTGGTGTGGCACCCGGTGCGGCAGCCTTTGGGACCAAGACCACTGGGCTGGCCCAAGGACTGTTAGAGGACTCAATCACCCCTAATGCAAGCATTTTGGAGACCTCCTCCTTGATGCAAGCTCTCACCCTGTCAGTCACCCTGTAAGATTTGTGCTTCACAGGCGTACTGTCCCCAGTGTCCACATCATGGATGCACCAATCTGTGACACCGGGAACCAGGGAGAACAGATCAGAAAACTGTCCCAGCAACTGGCGGCAGTCATCCTGTTGCTCAGGGGTCAGGGTGGAAGAGAGGTTGACACCATCCACTGACCCATCTTGCTCTGTTGCTGACAGGAGGTCAGGAAGAGGCTCGGTCTCCTCCTCCGTCCCAGCATCTGTCGCTAAGAGCATGCCCACTTGGGACCTCTCCAAGTGGGGCTTCAGGCGGTTGACATGCAGGACCCTCAAGGGGTTCCTGGGAGACCGCAAGTCCACCAAGTAGGTAACCGGACTTTTGCGCTCTACAACCTCAAAGGGTCCGGTCCACTTATCCTGGAGCGCGCAGGGCTCCACTGGGAGCCATGACCCATACTTTCTGGCCAGGCTGAAGCTCTACCAGAGTGGCATTCTGGTCGTACCACCGCTTCATCTCCTCCTGGCTGGCTTCCAGATTCGCCTCAGCGAGTTGCCTGAAACGCCTAGTTTGGTTCCTAAAGGCCAGCATGTAACTGTATACATCCTGGGGAGGTTTCCTGGGAGATTGCTCCCAGCCTTCTTTGACCAAACTTAGAGGTCCTCTCACGGGGTGTCCATAGAGAAGCTCAAAGGGGCTGAACCCTAGAGATTTCTGTGGCACCTCACGGTAAGCAAAGAGCAGGCATGGTAAGAGGACGTCCCACTTACGCCTCATAGGTTCCTCAAGACCCATAATCATGCCTTTGAGGGTTCGGTTGAACCTTTCAACCAACCCATTTCCTTGGGGAGTGGTAAGGAGTGGTAAACTTGTAGGTTACCCCACACTCCTGCCACAGGGACTTCATGTACTTGGAAATGAAGTTGGTCCCCCGGTCAGACACTACCTCGCTAGGGAATCCCACTCGGGAGAAAATTCCCATCAGTGCTCGTCCCACCACGGGGCCGTCACTGTCCTCAGAGGTATGGCTTCCGGGTACCGGGTGGCATGGTCCACCAAGACCAGGATGAACCTGTTGCCCATGGCTGTCTTGGGGTCCAGTGGCCCCACAATGTCAATACCCACCCGTTCAAAGGGGGTGCTGACTACAGGGAATGGCTGGAGAGGAGCCTTGCGCTTCCTCCCACTCTTTCCACTTGCCTGGCAAGTCTGACACGTTCTGCAGTGAGTGTCTGAACTCCTGCGCATTTGGGGCCAATAAAAGTGGGTGACAAGCCTCTCAAAGGTCTTGTCCTGCCCCAAATGTCCTGCCAATGGAACATCATGAGCCAGCCCCAGTAGGAAGGCTCTGAGGCACTGGGGTACCACCAGCACACGGGCTGACCCAGGCTCAGCAACCTTAGGCTCCGTATACAGGAGATCATTCTCCCAATAGACCCAATGTGACCCAGACTGATCACCTGTTGCCTGGTCTGCAGCCTGTTGCCGCAGACCCACCAGAGAAGGGCATTCTTTCTGCTCCTTGCAGAATTCTTCCCTGGAGGGTCCTCCTTCTTGCTGCCAATGGGTCAGCTCAGGCAGGTCCCCCAGTTCAGCTACCTGTTCCCCTGTAGGCTCCAGGGCATCCCCCTCAAGGTCTGCCTCCTCCTGGACCGTGGGAACTTCGGGGGCCGGTTTCCCGCGCCCCCTGCCTTTTCTCGTGACGGCAGGTACCTGGGCCTCCCTCTCAGGCTCCAGGTCCTCTTGAGCACCTTTACTTGCTGCCATGGACCGGGTGGTCACACACGCCCAGTCAGGCAAACCCAACATCTCCAAATGAGCCCTTCGCTCCACCTTCGCCCAAGGTGAGCTCTCCAAGTCGTTCCCTAACAAACAGTCAACAGGCATGGCGGGCCTCACAGCTACCTGAAGAGTACCAGAGACCCCCCACTCAAAGGGAACCTGAGCCACTTTGCAGTGACTCTCTGTGTTGTCAGCGGCAACAACTGGATAGAATGCATGGGGGACAACCTGCTCTTGAGACACCAGGTGACACTTGACAGCTGTCACACTGGCTCCTGTATCTCTAAGAGCCTCCACCCTATGGCCATTGATGGTCACCCACTGCCTGTATTTTTTAGTGTTATCAGGCAGCTGGGTCTTGGGGACCATCTCACAGTCTCCTAATGAGACAAGGGACATCTGTGCGGGGCCCCACCCCTCTGGGGCATCCATCTCCTCCCCCAGGGCTACACTAGCCATCTGCCGGGGGGCTGCACCAGGGGGTGCAGTCTTTCCAAACTGGCGGCACCTGGGATCACTCGCTATATGACCCAGGTCCCCACATTTGTAGCATCTCAGGGGTCCTCTTTGAACAGGTGGACCTGTCGGGGCCCCTGAGGGTTTCTGGGGGGGAGGCTGGGAACCTTTCCCTTGGTTCCCTTGGGGACTACTTTGGGGCCTTCTTTGGAACTCCCTCTGTTTACCCTTGTCCCCCACTCTTCTGCTGGGGACCCTGCCCACCCTTGGCTGAGTCTCCCACGTGACCCTTGTGGACCCTGGTACTGACCCAGCGGTCCGCCTCCTCAACAAGCTTCCTAGGGATAGTCAGCTTGCTATCTATCAGGTGCTGGCGTAGCTCTGGAAAACAGTTACTTGACAAGTGCTCCAATGCAATCAAATCAAGGAGCCCCTGAAAATCATCAACTTTGCTACCCTTCACCCAACCATCCAATGCTCTGCAGAAAAAAGTGACATATTCAACCCAGGTACTGTTCTCTATCTTCGTGCAACCCCTGAACCTCTGCCTATACAATTCAGGAGTTAAACCATACCTAGACATTAAAGCATCCTTCATGTGGCGATATGAATTATGGACATCAGAAGGCAGATCTAGCAGTGTGTCCCGCCCCTCACTAAGGAACCGTCCCCACAACCCCGCTCCCCAATCCTTCTCAGGGACCCGGTGGGAAGACATGGCTACCTCATAGGCCTTGAACCACTGCCCAATGTCATCATTTTTAAAAAACTCTCTGACCACATCTTTAGGAATATATACTCTAGATTCCACAGGCATTGACGGTGTGCTGCCACCAGAGGGAGTAATTTCTAAGCTCCTAGCTTTCAAATCCAACTCCCTCAAACTTCTATCATGCTCAAGCTGCATCTTCTTTTCTTCTAGGGCCAGTTTCCTAATTTCCAATTGCCCATTCATTTTGGCCAGCTCCAACTCATGCATCCTATTTCTCTCCCTATCCTCCAGCTCTTCTGGGGACAGGCCTTTGGCAGAAACACTGCTACCTATTAGGGAAGGTGCTTTCCTTTCCCCTGGACCCAATGGCCCTTCCAGCTGCACATCTGCATTATTCTCCCCTTCCTCAATCTCAGGGGTTTTCCTTGCTTCTACCCAGGCCCTCAGCGCCTTGTAGAACTCATCCCTCTTGGTGAGCCCGGTAATTACAACATTAAACTTTTTGCAGAAGTGCTTCAGCTGCTTCACTTTGTAGCATTCCAGTTTCTCCTCTTCCCACTCAAAATCAACAGATGCTATGGATGCTGTGTCTTCCATGATGGTTAAACTTGGCAAAAATGGAACGTCCTAGAAAAACAAATCTACCAACAGTATGTGGTCGCGTTTTGGTCTGCACTCACTAGTAGTGTTCACCAATCACTGTACATGAGTCACAAATGCAAGTCCAGAATCCTCACCGCTGACCACCAATGTTAGAATTGGGGGTCTCTAGTTGGCACAGGTAGGTACTTGTGACAAATAGGGACCCTCGCCTCTAGTCAGGGTAAAGGGTACACTCCTAAAATAACCCCTGCTCACCCCCTTGGTAGCTTGGCACGAGCAGACAGGCTTATCTCAGAGGCAGTGTGTAAAGCATTTGTGAACACATACAGTAATCTAGTGACACACTACAGATGGACACCACACAAGGTTTTATATCAAAAATAAGTATTCTTTATATAGTTTTAACACAAGACCATAAACGACAAAAATCCACAATACTGTACTTAAAATGGTAGGTTTAGCTTAGTTCAGTTCAGTTCTTAAGATGCGACACTTTAAGTCAATGTACCTTACGATGCGGGACGCTTCCACAACAAGCAATGTTGCAGCGATGGAAATGCGACAAAGTTCTGGTGCAAAGAAATAAAGACGTCAAGTTCTTCTTGAGGCGGCACGCTTCTCCGAGGTTGCGAGAAGTCTCGACTCGATGCGTCAGCTACAGCGGCGACACCCTTGTTCAGCGATGCGACGACAGCGGCTTTGGCGGCGACCCTCTTCTCCGACGTTGCGAGACGCTTCCGCTCGATGCGACAACTGCAGCGGCGACACCCTTGTTTCGTGATGCGACGGCAGCAGCTCCGACGGCGGCACGCTTCTCCGTGGATGCGAGGCGCTTCTCTTGATGCGGTGCAATGCGACAGCTACAGCGGCAACACCCTCCTTCGGAGTTGCGACGGCAGCAGCAGCGACGGCGACACGCTTCCTCTTCGTTGCGGGACGCTTCTCTCGATGCGGTGCAATACGACAGCTACAGCGGCGACACCCTCCTTCGGAGTTGCGGCGGCAGCAGCAGCGACGGCGACACGCTTCTTCCTCTTGAGTCGCGCTTCCAGCTCCTTGCGACACGCAGTCCCTTCAGAAGGCCCAAAACAGCAGCAGGCACTTCCAAAGGATTCTTGGGGAGCTGGTGGTTGAAGTCTGTTGTCCCTGAGACTTCAGCAGGAGGCAAGCTCTTTTCTCAAGCCCTTGGAGATACTTTACAAGTTGAATAAAAGTGCACACAAAGTCCTTTCTCCTTCCTTTGGCAGTCAGGCAACCACTGCAGGCAGATCCCTCTAGCTTAGGGATAGTCTTCTCCTCAGTTCCTTCTTGGTTCCGCTCCTCAGCAAAGGTTTCTTCTTGTTTTCCCAAAGTGATCTAATTTCCTAGGGGTCTGGGTCCCCTTTTTATACACAGTTTTCCTTTGTTCTCTGAAGGCAGAGAGGCCTCTGCCTAGTCAAAACCAGTTCTGGTCAGTCCTGGAGCACTTTGTTTTTCTGACTCCTTCTTTCCTTTCAGAATGTGGGGCAGGGTGCTCAGCCGCCCGGCAGGAGGTGGAGCCAGCATTGTGGAGGCAGGCACAGCCCTATTCAGACCCAGGTGCAACTCCTCCCTCCACTCTGGATGCAGATCTTTCTATTCAGCCCTGTGCTGACTCACCCTGTCTCCTGTAGCCACCCCAGCCCCTGTCACTCAATCTCCAGACAAGGAATACACAACCTAGCAGAGGCAGGCTTGGAAGTTTAGGCAAGAAAATACCCACTTTCTAAAAGTGGTATTTTCAAACACAGAATGTTAAAACCAACTTCACTAAAAGATGTATTTTATCATTCTGAGTTCAGGCATACTAAATTCGTTTTTCTACCATGTTCCCTGGGTCAGTTCTGACTATAAGGTGTAATAGTCAGTCTGCCCATTCTGGCCTATGGGGAGCAGGTAGCCTTGCAATAGTGAAAAACGAAAATGGCTGTAATTCACTATTAGGACATGCCACACACACCAGGGCATGTCCTACCTTGTACTTACAATGCACCCTGCCCTAGGGCCTACTTTAGGGGTGACCAACATGCAGTAAAGGGAAGGTTTAGGGACTGGTAAGTGGGTGTACTCACCAAGTCGACATGGCAGCCCTAGGCTGCACACAGGCTCTGCAATGGCAGGCCTGAGGCACATTTTACAAGCCGCTTCTGTGGGTGGCACAACCAGTGCTGCAAGCCCACCAGCGGCATTGGAGTTACAAGCCCTGGGCACACTCAGTGCACTGTACTAGGGACTGACAAGTAAACCAATCATCCAATCATGGAGTCACTAATCCATCACGCAATTTATCATAGGGAGCACTCGCACTGTGGCACTGAATAGCAGTGGCACAGTGCCCAAAGCATCTAACGCCAGCAAAACGGATCGGTAACATAGGAGGCATCATAAAAAATGGAAGGGAGACCCACGCCAAGGATGCCAGGTCTAACACAGAACAAACCACTAGATGAAATATTGCGGTATGCGAGATACTGTAGTGATGAGGTGGAATCGAAACATCGAAAGCTAAAAGACAAATTGATGCTTGTCCAGATGCAGACAGCACAGAGTCAGCCTAGTGGAGGGACCTTAGGAAGAAAGCAAGGAAATTTCCAGGGAAACCAGAATGGGCAGGTACAGGGAAAGGGAAAACCAGTAGACCCCAAGACAGGAGTGGACGTGGCCACACTGAAGAAGACCACTGCGTGTCATCTTTGTCGCCAGGTCGGACATTGGAAACGCGAGTGTCCTTTGAACCCAGCTAATCAGTTGCAGGAAGAGGAAGAGGGGGCTCAGGCACCCGCGCAAGAGGTAGTTAACACAATAACGAGGCCTAGAACGATGAAAGGGGGGTTTACAATTCTCACGCCCAGGTTCCCCAAGCTCCAAGGATTTCACAAGGAACACGAACGTACCAACAGATGCCCCTGTTCGAAGGTTACGATGAGGATAGCTTAGACCCTTTATCCTGACGGTGCCTGAGGGGGAGGAAGACTGCACACTTGGAGCGGTCTTGGAGGTAGACCAGAGAGGACCTTTTGTGGAGGCAGAGATTGAGGGCAATCCTGCAACACTTTTGGTTGATACTGGAGCTACCCGGTCTACTGTAAGATCAGCAGTAGTCCCTAACCTACCCCTCTCGGGACAATCAATCCAGGTTGTTGGAGTAGCGAACAAGAAAATAAGCAGCCCATTGACAGAACCGATCTTAGTAAAGATAGGTACTTTCCAAACCAGACATCAGTTTGTAGTGTGTGATACGAGTCCAGTTTGTCTTTTGGGAAGAGATCTGTTGTGCAAGTTGAACTGCACGATTTATTGTACGCCCAATGGAGTAGAGGTCCAGACGAGAGATGACGATGCTGACTTTAAAATTACCAATCAGCATCTGTGTATAGATCTGTACCCAATGGTGACTGTGGAAGAACTTCCACCTGATCTGAGAGACGCAGTGTCGTCTGTGGTGTGGGATTTCGCAGGCGACGAAATAGGTCTAATCAGAGGGTTGAACCAGTGCGGATTGAGGTGAAACAGAATGTTGATTTCCCAGAACACCTCAATACAACCTGTCGCCAGAAACGATTGCAGGAATAAGACCTGTGATCGAGACTTTCATTGAGAAGGGTATTTTGAAAGAGATCAGAGGTAGCCCCTGTAATTCACCTATAATGGGACTACAGAAACCGAGCGGGAAATACAGGATTGTGCAAGACCTGCGAAAGGTCAACACGATAGTTGTCCCTTGTTGTCCAGTGGTACCGAATCCTTCAGTAATACTGTTCCAGATCCCATGTGAAGCCGAGTGGTTTACGGTTATCGATTTGTGTCAAGCCTTCTTTTCGATACCGCTCCACGAGGAAAGCCAATTTCTTTTTGCGTTCAGGCTAGAAAATCGTGTGTTAACATGGTGTCGTATCCCTCAAGGGTATACGGAAAGTCCATCTATCTTCAACCAGATTCTGAAGAAGAACCTTGAGAGTCTCGTGTTGCCGCAGAACTCAGTTCTCGTGCAATACATAGATGACTTGCTCATTGCCTCAGAAACAGAAGATGCTTGCAGAATTGACACTGTAGCCCTGTTGAACCATTTAGCAGAGAACGGACATAAGGTGCCTCCGAACAAGCTGCAGTACTGTTTGAAAGAGGTACAGTACTTGGGACACAGATTGGAAAAAGGCAAGAGGAAGGTGTCACCAGATCGAATAGAGGCAATAATGAGCATGGCAGTACCAACGACACAGAGAGAAGTTAGGATGTTTCTGGGAATGGTTGGCTATTGTCGACAGTGGATTCCTAGTTTCTCCTTGAGAGCAAAGCCTCTGCAGAGGCTTACGCACAAGGATGTGAGTGATCCGGTACCATGGGACGAGGAGTGCTTGATATCATTCCTGAAACTGAGAGAGGATTTGTGCAGGGCTCCGGCACTGGGAATGCCTGATTACAACAAGGCCTTTTCATTGTTTTGTTATGAGAGGGAAGGATGTGCATTAGCAGTGTTAGCTCAGAACCATGGAGGTGTCCGTAGACCAGTTGCCTACTTTTCAGCTACTTTAGATCCAGTAGCTTCTGCGTTGCCCGGATGTCTAAGATCCGTTGCTGCAACAGGTGTCAGCATTGAAAGATGTGAAAGCATTGTAATGGGACATCCATTGACTGTACATGTGCCCCATTCGGTTGAGTTATTGATGACCAGGACCAAGACCCAGCACCTAACGAACAATAGGTTAACGAGGTACGAGCAAGTCATACTTGCCGCAGAGAATGTGACTCTGAAAAGGTGCTCCGTCTTGAACCCTGCGACATTGATGCCTACACCGAACACGGATGATGAAGATTGTGAGGACCATGATTGTCTCGATGTGACCGAACTTTGCACCAAACCGAGACCTGACATTGTCGATGAACCACTGTCTGACCCAGATGAAATTTTCTTTGTCGATGGTTCATGCTTAAGAGACAGTGTGGGTCAATTGAGAGCAGCGTTTGCTGTATGTACCATTTCAGGAGTGGTCGAGGCTGCTTGCCTAGAAGGAGTACGCTCCGCGCAGGTAGCTGAGATCATTGCCTTGACCCGTGCCTGTTTGGCCGCTGATCGAATTCGAATCACGATTTACACAGACAGCCAATATGGGTTTGGCGTGGTGCATGACTTCGGGCAGTTATGGTCTCAGAGGGGATTTTTGACATCATCTGGCTCACCCATTCGTAATGGAGAATATGTAAGACAATTGTTAGATGCATTACAGCATCCGAAAGAAATTGCTGTGGTAAAATGCTCAGCCCATGGGAAAGGGGAGGACTTTGTATCATTGGGTAACAATTATGCGGATGAGGTTGCCCGTTTCTGTGCAGAACAAGGATGCATATTCACGGAAAGAGAGATAGGGGAGAGCCAAGAAAGAACCGATCTCAGCATAATGTTGGCCATGGCAGACACTTGGGAAGAGCTTAAGAGATTGCAGGATGAAGTTTCAACCCAAGAGAGAGAAGGATGGATCAAAGCTGGGTGTGAGAAAGGAGATGTGGATGTATGGGTATCAAACGATGGGAGAGCCGTGTTGCCTGAGGAATTGCTGAGTCCGATGGCAAGACTGATACATGGACAGGCACACCTTGGTAGAGATGCAATGATGAGGGTGTTTAGACAGACGTGGTATAACCCACAGTTCCGAGCAATGGCTGAAACGGTATGTCAGAGGTGTGTTACGTGTCAACAGATGAATGCTGGAAAGAAAACTGTAGTTACATTGAGTCATATTGGAAGGTCAGGAGGGCCCTTCAATAGGATACAGCTGGACTTCGTGGAGATGCCCAAGTGCAATGGGTTGAGGTACATTTTAGTGCTGGTATGTGTATTCTCACGGTGGGTGGAGGCTTACCCCACACGCAGGTGTGACACGCTCACAGTGGCTAAGTTACTGTTGAGGGAGCTTATCCCTAGATTCGGGATCCCGACCTCTTTGGAATCAGATAGAGGAGGGGACTTCCATAGCGAAATCATGAAGTTGCTTTGTGCTGCATTGAACATAGACCAGAGACTTCATTGTAGTTACAGACCAGAGGCTTCTGGGATGGTGGAACAAGTTAATGGAACTTTGAAAGCCCGGATGGCAAAAATGTGTTCTTCGACATCCCTGAAATGGCCCGACGCCTTGCCACTCGTGCTAATGAGCATGCGAAGTGTCCCAGACAGAAAGACCGGGTTGTCCCCCCATGAAATACTAATGGGGAGGGCAATGAGACTGCCAGCAGTACCAGCTACAGCCTTGATAAACATCACTGATGATTTGATTCTTGATTATTGTAAAGGACTCTCTGATGTGGTCCGTTCTGTATCCCAGCAGGTGCAAGCAGCAGTGGTCCCAGCCTCGAGTGATCTATGCCACGACTTGTGTCCCGGTGACTGGGTACTCGTCCGAAAGCACGTGAGGAAGAGTTGCTTGGATGCCCGCTGGCGTGGCCCGTATCAGGTGATACTTATCACGAACACAGCAGTAAAGTGTGGAGGATTGCCGAACTGGGTGCATGCTTCCCATACCCGCAGAGTTCCAGCACCCTTGGAAGAAACAGCTCCTCTCGTAAATGAAAACCCAGCTGATGTGGCAGGGCCACATGAGAGGACAAGTCAAGCTGTAAGGGTCGTTGACACAGCTGGTGGTGCACTAGAGCAAGCTGAAGGGGGTTTCCACAGTTCGAACCCTGACTCAGACACCGAGGACAGAAACGGTGCAGTGGGCGGAGAAGAGTCAGATTCAGCAGAAAGAGGAAGTAGTGCACTGGGTATAGAAGGGGAAGGCAGACGAACGAACAGAAGTGCTGAAAGTTGGCCTGAAAGACAGAGGCGACTGAACCTGAGGTTAGCACCTGAAAGAGACCTTGCTCCAGTGTCTGAAGTATCTGAGACAGAAGCAAGTGACGAAGACCAAGCACAAGACAGTCGGCGAAGGTCAAAGAGAACAAGAGTGCCTTGTCGCAGATACTCTACCCCTGAGTGGACTTACACTGTGTTTGATGCAGGGGTGGTGAGTACGGGAAGACTGAGGTCAGTGCAAGTGGTCAGTCGGAGCCCGAATGTGGTGGTGAAAGTGGTGCTGCGGATGCCAGGGCTCGAGATAGAAGGAACACTGACACTCACGGTTCCGAATCCCCGCTTCTGAGTGAAGTCCGAAACTTGCTTTTGCATCGACTCGAATTTCCGCCTTTTGGAGTTGAGCCGTTTTCACATGAAGTGCTGATTTTGCGTCTTGAACTTTTGTATCACGTTCTGGTCTTGCTCAATGAGGATCTCATTGTGGATCAGTTATGAACTGTAAATAAAAGTCTAAAAGAAGAAGATAACCTAGGTCCGAGTGGAAGAAGAATAAACTTAGGGACTTTCCACAGAAGAGGAACGAAAACTAGGGAAGTCTTTTTCTGGACTGTGTAAATAAGTTGTGATCGGAGAGGGAAAGTCCGGAGATTTCATGGTTGCTCGAGCTGGTTAAGCAAGTCACAAATAAAGGACAGAGACTTTTTCAGAGTTCTTTGCGATAACCAAGACTTTTTGAGAACTTTCGAAACCATGGAGCCGGGAGATCCCAATCGTAGATCAAAGTGGATTGTAGGCATTCTTATAAGTAGTGTAATAATTTCTATAATCATAGTAGTTGTAGTCTCATACACTGGTTCGCATGAGCAAGAAGTAGAGGAGGTGACAGGGACACCTACACCTATCACACCTAGTCAGAAGGGGGTAGACAGGGCAGCTGATAGAGCTTTGCTATTAGAAGAAAGTCGTAGATTACATGTAGATTTATCTAAAGGGGATTTTAAGTTGAATGCATATGCTAAGTTGTTGTATGAGTATGTTGACGTGATGGATGCAAAAGATTGTTATGTGTGTATGCAGTTGCCTACTTCAGTGGATGAGGGTATTAGGTATCACCATCTTCCACTGACTTATGGTATTTCATGTAGCCTTTTGCTTAGTTTGTTTTATGAGAGAGAGCAGTTCGAGTATTTCTTTTCCAATTTCGACGCAGTGCTTCCTGAAGTCCCAGCTTACAAGCATTTGAATAAGTATGACTATTATAAGACCGAGGACAGACTGAGGAAGTACTTCATACCGAGTTTGGAATTGGATACAGCATTCGCACACAGAAACAATCTGACTTGTTTGATGTCAGATGTAGAGAGAAAGTTCGTAGATCAAGTTGAAGATAGGTATAGAAAGCTGACTGAATCCCGAGATTTAGGGCATCACAGGACAGATTGGACAGAGGAAGAACGGTTGCATAAGACCAGGGGAAGCTATGGTCCTATAGCGTTAGATAAGGAGCAGAGGGGTAAGTTGTGTATAAGGCGTTATCAGACTTACTACGAAAAGGTTCCAGTGGGACAAAGTACTTGTGATCACGTTTTCACCATGGCAGATGTGGCAAAAGATTTTCTCCAAGGTCCTGTACAAGTAATACCTACGGTGTATTACGTATGTGGGAAGAATGCTTATGTGAGGTTGCCTGCAAATTGGTATGGAACATGTTATTTGTCAATAATATTTCCAAAGATTTACCATACAGAGGATTTAAATCTTCTAGAGGGTGGAGAGCATTCAAGAACGAGAAGAGCTGCAAGTGCAGGGATCGTTGTGGGGGATATCTTTGGAGCTATGATACCTAGTCTAGGGGTAGTCTTGAATGACGTGAAGATCCGGAGGTTAGCGACTGTGGTGGATGAATTTTCGATGAACACAGCAAAGTCGTTAGTGTTGGTGGAAGGAGAGATGTTGTCGATAAGGGGAATGGTTTTGCAGAATCGCCTTGCTTTGGATGTCCTATTGGCAAAAGAGGGCGGAGTCTGTAAAATGTTGAAGGTTCAAGAGTGCTGCACTTATATACCAGACCGTAGCAAGGATCTGGAGAAATATATAAGTAACATCACTATGATCCACACAAAGATAGCAGATTTGACCGAAGAAGGGGCCTGGGAAAAGGTCGGAAAGGGTTTTGGTCAAGTGGGAGGTTGGTTTGCGAACCTAGGAAAGGGTTTCCTTGGGTACTTCCTGAGACCACTCCTTATTTTGGTGGTTTGTGTGCCTGGCTTGTGGATTGTGATCAAGGCCTACAAGTGGTATCGAGCAGGCCGAGTCAAGAGAGCTTTGAGGGAAAATGACATGAAGTTGGCAAGACTGCAGGACAATCAGTATCAAAGACTCAAGAGCATGGAGAAATTTAGATCAGGGAAGATGGCAACAAGTTCTGTTTAGGTCGGTTCTTTCTCCAAGGGAGTAAGTAGAGTGAAATGTGATGACAGGAGTCATCAAAGGGGGAACTGATAGAGCGAAATGTTCTTGTGAATTGTAGGGGTGCATCATAATCACTGATAGGCCGCACCCTCTTGTATTTAGACATATATTCGTATATTAAGTTTCATATTCATGTATGTTTAGTAAAGAATGAATAGTTTGCTGAGACAAGGCGAATCAGCAGCATAATGGTGTTAGGATATTGATGTAATGTAATGCTTATTGAATTGAGTGAATATAATGCATAGGGGAATTAGTTCGTGTGTGTAACGTAATTGTAGTAGTTTAAACGTGCACCATAGTAAATTTGCACATGTAATTCAGTGTTTGCATATGAATCATAATGAAAATGCTTATAGGGAAAAGTAAGATGTGTGTTTAAAAGTCATATGTAAAGGCCTGACTACATATATGCTTAGGGAAGGCCTGGTTTATTTTTATGTTAGCTTATGTTGTAGGCCGAGAAAAGTTCTCTTGGTAAGGCTCTCTGGGCACAAACGGTAGATTTAATTTGCACAGTAGAAGGTTTCTGTTGAAAGTATCTTTCGTTGCAGGTGCAAGGACACATGTCTCGTTAGCAAGACTAACTCTTTGTTTTCAAAAGCTAGAGAGAGGGGAGGCATGGTACGGGGAGTGAAAAGGAATGTAGGGATGATACTTTCGGCGGAGAAGGTGCCTGGGACTCAAGGTCAACGCAACCGTCCAGGATGAAGTAACCGTTTCGATGGAAA
The DNA here is from genome assembly GCA_963921515.1 of Calotriton arnoldi. Taxonomy (NCBI): domain Eukaryota; kingdom Metazoa; phylum Chordata; class Amphibia; order Caudata; family Salamandridae; genus Calotriton; species Calotriton arnoldi. Next base: position 294,076 of record CAWUFW010013256.1, on the reverse strand, counting down.
AGCACAAGAAAGAAGACCTGGCCAAGGAGGCGTGACAAAGGCGTGTACAATTGTATTGTGGTTTTGTATTAGGGATAGTGCCCTGAGGGAGGAGGCCAGAGAAGAGGTAGGGGAGACCTGAGAGAAGGACAGAGCTGAGCTTAGGTACTATGTGATTGCACTTCTTAGGAAGTCTTCACAGCTGACACCTTTTATTCACTCTTGCCTGGAAAAATCGTTATGCAGGGAATGTCACTTAGCGTTAGTGTAGGGACAGCAATTGATTTTTAGCTTGTTTAGTTCAATGAAGAGCAACTTAGAAATTGGAGCAATCATAGTCTGGTTGATCCTTCTAGAACTTTCTATTCTCCTTATCCTAAGTCGGATGAGATTTCTGCGTAGATTATTATTTGTATTAGTGCCCATCTATTTCTTTAACCTCGTGTTGAGGTGCTTGCACGTTCAGTTATTCTTGGCGATAATAAATTCTCAAACTTGAATTCGGAGTCAGTGGTCCTTTCAGACAAAATGAATGCTGTTATATAACCAGATGAGATTCTCTCCTTTACACTATTCAACAGGTAAAAAGATCTTGGCGACCAGAAGGTTCTTATAGATAAGTAGATAAGAATCGGCGTTATCAAAAGTATCTTGGATGGAGCAATGTGTTGACTTTGAGGTCTTGATGCATCTACACCTATCCACGCAGGTAATGAAGATCCCTTTATGATGCAGGCACTGCATTGTCATCAATCTGCACTGTCCGTCGTTGCCAAGCCACACAGTCTGTTGAGGCGATGTCATCGATCGACTCCGGCATTGAAGGGCAATGCGTAGGATCCTATCAGCGCAAAGTCATCACTGTGCCAATTTTGATGGTTCTGGACAGCAGAAATCACCTTTCAAGGGCCCAGGACTGAATTGGCACCACTTGGCAGAGCAGGACTCACAGATGGCAGAGTCCAGGTGCTTTTTCAGAGTTAAAGGAAGTCTTTGACGGCCTTGAGACTTCAGAACAGGGGGCAAGCCAGCAAGCCCTTGGAGTCACTCTGGGTTCAAATGAGATGGGTCCAGTTCTTGTCCTCAGCAGGGCATAGATCAGCAGGTAGTAGAGCATCTTAGCACAGCAGGAATCATTTCCTTCAGAGCTGCTGTCAGGCAAGTTGGCAATCCTTGTGGCACAGCAGTCTTTACTCCTTGCAGAGTTCTTCACAAGTCCAGGAGTGTACTGTCTTGGTAGGGTCAGAGCCCCACTACTTATACACAAATGGGCGTTTGAAGTAGGGGGTGACTTTAAAGCAGGCCCTTGAAGTGCACAGGTTTCCCTTTCATCCCAACCCCGGCTCCAGGCTATCAGTACGGTGTAATCAGCCCTTTGCATTGGACACAGTGCACTGCCTATTCTGGTGTAAATGTCAGCCCCCTCTCCCTCTTCCTGCCCAGGAAGAGCTATCAGAATGTAGATGAATGCAGATGAGGTCTCTGTCACACCCATCCTTCCTGTGTTTATGGCTGTCTAGAGGGAATGCACAAAGTGTAGCTCTCACCTATCCCAGATGTGTATTGGAAACAGGCTGCAAGGCACACATACCAGTAAGAGCAGAGAAATGTCCATCTTCTAAAAGTGGCACCTCTAAAACAGTAATGTTAAATCCACCTTTATCAGTCAAAAGGATGTATCATTACCATTCCAAAGATATGAAACATGATGCAGCTACTTCTTTTTAATCAAGAATTACAGCTTAACAGTGTTTTAAGGAATTGTCAATGTTAGAATATGAGAGGAGTAGGCCTCACAGTATTGAAAAACAAATGTAGCTGCTTGTTACTGCCAGGACATGTAAAAACTAAAAGTACATGCCCGATCGTTTAGTTACACAGCACCATGCCATTAGGGCTACCTAGGCCCTACCTTGGGGGTGACTTATATGTAATAAAAGGGGAATTTAAGGCTTGACAAGTGGTTTTAAATACCAAATCGAAGTGGCAGTAAACTGCACATGCAGTCCTTGGAATGGCAGGCCTGAGAGAAGTTTGAAAGGCTACTTGTGTGGGTGGCACAAACAGTGCTGCAGGCCCACTAGTAGCATTTAGTGTACAAGCCCTAGGTATGTGGTATACCACTTTGGAAGGGACTTATATGTGAACTAAATATGCAAATCATATATACACCAATGTCATCATGTTTAGGGGAGAAGCACATGCACTTAAGCACTGGTTAGTAGAGGTAAAGTGCTCAGGGTCCTAAGCCCAACAAAACAATACAACAAAAAGTGGAGATAAGTGGGCAAAAGTTTGGGTGAAGACTACCCTAAGGATGGCAGGTCTAACAAGGGGCTCCATGGAACTAGCACCTCTCATCTTTGCCTTCCAGTGTGGCCCTAATTTGACAAATGCATTAGTACACACAAGACTGTCTTTAAAGCAAAAAGACAACCAGGACACACTATGTTCTCTTCCTAAAGTAACTAGTCATTTAATTTAATTTCATTTCAAATCACTTTATTTTGGCCTCCAGAGTCATAAAAGTACAACCAATTTACAATAAATATAGTATAAAACATGATTAAAATTCAGACATAAAATAGATCGTATAAGAAAATGCATAAATTATTACAGGATTATAAAAAAAATAGATTAACTCATAATATATTCATGTCACCCAGAAATGTAGCTATTACTGGGTGGGACATCGATCTAAGAATACGAAGAGCTTCTGGTGACTACGTACACCTATTATGGGTTTTTTCCTCTTTTGTGACACTGTTTATTTCCTATTTCCCATGGTCATCATTGGTAATGGTTTTAGGCACAAGTCTGTAACTTTGGGATTACTTCTATTTCCTGTCGCACTTTTCTAGCTTTGACTATATCAGTCAGACACTTTCAAAATGGTGCTAGTGGAAGATATCTATTCTATTCTATGACAAGCTAACAACTCTATGAACCTGCATAGTTTTAACAAACCTACGAAGCATTGTTCAAAAATGAATTTTAGAAGAAAAGTTGTCTTAAAAAATGGGGCATCCCTAAGTAATTTTTTGCTTTGACATTTACAGATTCCCATACCACTCGCCTTTATTATTCTTTGTATTAGTGGTCCTGAAGAAGGTGGTCCTAAAGAGATATTAACCACCGAAACGTGCGTTGACCTGGATGTATGATACCCAACCGACAACACTGTCACGGAGTCTGCTGTGCATCTGTCTTTACTGTGACCTTTGTAGTGTATGTGATCTTAGGAGGGTATGGTATGGTTTGATGATAGAATGGGTATGAATGTTGGTGTGATAGGTTAGCATGCAAGTGTGGTCTATTATTAGGGGTTGTACAATTGTAATGAAATGATTCAGATATTATTGTCCATGAAAAAGGATAAAATTCATGTTGACCTTCTGCAACAGATGAAATTGTTGGATATTTGTACATAAAAAAAATGTGGATGGATTAGGAGAAAAAAAAGTGTTTTTTACTCTTTTTTATGGTGATATAAATGATGAAAATCGATTTAGAATTATTAAATTATTTAAAAAATAAAAAAATATAGAAATTGTGCGTTTTTCATGCTGTCATTGCCGATAGCCCCAAAGAGCTGCAGTCAGCCTACATAACAGCAATATAGGTCTGGTGGGAGTTCCTTGTGTTGATTTATTTTTGCCTCCCCCTTTCTCCCAGACCTTTAAATAATTTATAGGGGGTACCCTTGGATTGATATTACGTACATCTATTAGCCTGCATATAGGTGCAATTCAGATATGCCGGAGGATGAGTAACCTGGGCAGGCAAACAAAACATGGGAGACACTTTCTCTTGAGAAGTCACAGATAGGGCAATAAGTGCCTCCATTGCCAGCCCATCCTGATGTGAACACTCTAAGGGGTAAAGTGCCTATTCAGAACTGGAAGTATAATTTCCTATAAAATGGAACCGACACTAAATCCCAAAATGACTCATGCCCCGTGTAGACTTAATATGCATGAAATTGCTGGTCAGCTTGGTGGTGGCTGCTTTCTGAGATTCCTCAGCCACCAGCAGTGACCAGTATTTCTTTGTCAATACAGCCTTTGATGGAAAATCAGTTGAAGCTGGATGATTCTACAGGTCATGGAGCCTTAATGGATACAATGCTGACTTTATGCTTGTAAGCCATGAGTCTTTTTTTAATTGGTCGGCCTTCATAACATCCTTTAGGCTGTCTGCATAGTGGGCAATTTCAGGAGTGGTCCATGCACGTCTCCAATACAGCAAGGGCTGATTTTGCCCGAAACCTCAGTGACACCCAATTTGCTAAACAATGGGTATAACGGGGTACTAGCTGGAAGAGACGCGAGATTCCTAATGAATTTATTCTCAGGTCTTGTGAGGTTGTCATGTTTAGAAACCCCCCACAATTCAGCCCCATATAGGGCTGAACCCAGGCCCTTGACCTCGTAGATATTAAGTGCAGGAAAAATGAGTTTAGTGTAGATGTATGAAAGTTCCTTAAGTATTGCTCCTGAAATCTGCTTAAGCTTAGTCGTTGCCTTATTGATATGGAGATGCCAGGACACACCCTTACAAATTTGACCCCCAGGTATGCGAAAGAATCAACCTTCTTTAGGGGAACTCCTCCTGTAGATAAGCTACCCTTAAAAGAATGCTGGTTAAAAAACATCACCTTGGTTTTAAGAGTATTCATCTCTAAGCCCCCATCATCACAGAACTCACTAAAATGGATCAAAAGTTTCTGGAGCTCACATAGAGTCTTGGAGATCAGTAAGGTGTCATCTGCGAATAAACGAATGTCATTTCCTTGTGTTTCATGTTCTGTGTGCCAGTTTACCAAACAGGTTACAGAGAACATTCAAGGTCTGAACACCCCATGGAGACTGAAGCAGCATACTAATTGAAATAGCACCGGCCTGATTTATATGATTATATGCCCCTATGGACTGCGCTACAGTGGTCTCACTATGCACAAGATAAAAATCAGAATTTCAGAACACTGCAGCACAATCATATGTAAACATAACAACACAAAGTTAACCTGAAATTATCTTGAGGCTGGTCGCAATGATCGCAATATTGTTTGGGCAGTGATTGACAAACCACATTGGATTCCCAGTGGATCAAGGGAACAGGACTTCCTGCATAACATTGAACAAAGATGGGTCTATAGGCTTAAGACTCACATGAGTGGGCTTAATGATGAGATTTCTTGGAACATCTTGCTGTGAACTTGTCTATGTGCAATGCTGGGAGTTTTGTCATGTTTTCCTGTTCTGATGGGGGTTTCTTTCAGTCATCTACATACTATTCCCCATTTTCTCCTGACAATTTGTTTACATGATTTTCCTTATTACTGAGAGCCCCTGATCATTACAGTATCTATCACTCTTGCTTTTCTGTAAATGCCAATCGTTTTGATTTGTATTAATGATGCACGCCCTTTTATGTAATGATACACCGTAGAGGGATATAACATTCGGTGCCCTCTTTAAGCACAATATTTAGTTCTCCATTCTTTACGAGAAGGTTGACTGATAAAAATTGACCTCCATTGGCATTGGTTCATACTGCATGTCCAGATTCACAAGTTTGACTTTGGAACACGTTTTTTCCTTTTCAGTTTTAATAACAAGGAAGATTTCTTGATATCTTGATATCTTGCATAACATTCCTTGAGCCCCTTCCATTAGCCCTAGACACGCACTATGGTTTTGGTCTGGTGCAGCTTGTTGACTATTGCATTACTGGGAACGATAGTGTTCTTTTTTTTTTTTTGCCCGACTAAAGTCTAGCTTTGTTCATTTTTTTATCTTCTGACTTAGAGTTTTTTTTAAAAATTATTTTCTGCCCCGTCTCAGTCTGCCTCAAGATGGTGAGTTGAGGATAATTTACCCCAATGGTTGCGGGTAAGCAGTAATAAAGAATACATGATACAACAATTGAACCTCTATTCGTACCCAAATACCAAAATTTCTTGCACCATTGGAGAGGGATCTGTCCAGGGAAGAGACCCTGACAGCTCCTGAGATGTAAAACTTTCATCTGTGTATGCTAAGCTACAGGGTCTGCTGCCAACACCCAGAGATCTTCTGATATATAATCATTTTGCTTCTGTAGAAGGGGAGGGGGGGGGTTAGGCTACAATGTCTTGAATAATGACAGCTCCTTTTATGATTTATGGACTACTTAATATGCTGACCATATTTATTTTAGGCATTTTCTTACTTATTGTGGCACGTATACTGCATACTAGAGCACGATGGTTAAAATAAACATTTTAAACTTTTCTTGTGTCTTTGTCAGATCTTATTGTGGATTATTACGAATGTGAGAGCAAAAGGGTGAGTCCTGCAATCCATTGTGGGGTTTGTGGTGGCACTAGCAGGGTGGCTAATGTAGTTGACACTCACAAGAGTAATGAATATAGTCTTTTTTCCATTTATTTTTCTACTTGACTGTTCATTTGGTTGGTTTACAGGTGCTGTCAATGATGGCAAAAGACACATTAAGTGTGGACTAGCATTTGCATTATTTACATTGACTTTCTTTGGTTAGGTATATACACACACTTTACTTCCAGAGTGATATGAAAAAGAAATTAGGTCATGAAGAATGCCCGACACCTCTTAGTAGGATATTGGGATTGGCCAAAACATGTTAACCAAATATTCATGCTTGTTTAAAGACACATCTAATTTTTGGGTTTCATATGCTCCTCGGTACGTGTATTAAGATTAAGGTAAGTCTACTGAGATGCATTTTTACACATATTTTTCACATATTTTATTATTTACACTCTGCTCACCCTCACCCCCACCAACATCATACAGTTCACATTGGAGTAACCTCTTAGACACAATATACACACATGACTCTTTTTTCTTTTTTGAGGACAAGTTGCAGCCTATCCCACTTCCATGTCTGTTAGCAGGGTGAGAAGGAAGCAAATGATGAAGCATGCCACCCATGGGTGGGTGAGGGTTTGGTCCTTCAAATATAAAAATACCTGTTTTAAAAATTTGTTTTAATTTTTACATCTGTGTTTCTACTTTCAAAGAGACCAATATCATAGAAGCATGACCATTGATTTTGTTGTTTGGGATACACACATACTTTCCTTTTGTGTTCTCTTTGAACACAAAAGGTTGAATTTTAAAATGCTCCTTCATGGCCCTCTGTGTTTTTTATTCATCATATTCTAATAGCATCAGTCCAACAAAAAACTATAACTGGGCGGAGTTTGCTGAGTTCTGCTCCGCGAAAAAACTCCACCGTGTTTCGCGGAGTTCTGCGAGCAGCAGAGTGTGGTAAGTCACGCTGCTCACACTGATTTTTAGTGCTGGGAGTTTGTCCCGCACTGTAAAATCACCACAAACTGCACTACATGTTGCAGCAGAAGGCGCTGCTTCTTTCTGGCGCTTGAGGAGATATTCTACTCGAGAGGCAGCTTCCTCAACCTGAGCGCCAGGTTTCTCAACACGAGCGTTCATGACCAGCCGCGACCGCCCGTGTTGGGAAATCTCTCCAGGAGAAGGTCTGGCGTGCGATTTTTCTCACTCGTGCTTGCCACTTAATGTTGACAAGCTGTGCAAGAGAAAAAACTCAGCTCTGCGTCACTTCGCAACATTTTGTAGAACTCCACGCGGAGCGCTGAATGGGCAAAACTCTGCGACCTCTGCCGGGGGAGCTGAATTCTTCTCCCACCCCTACAAAAAGCTACTAGCCCACTGAGCAGGAACCCAAGTAACGATGTAATAGTGTTGGTCTATTTGGATCTCGTCAGTGAGGTGCAGCTTGAGTCTTATGGCAGAATAGAGATTGTGGTTGATGCATATGGCAGATGAGAAAGGGCAGAAATATTGGATTAATGTTGGGGACAAGGCAAGCATTTTCTTGATAGAGGGGACTGTGAAAAAGTCTGATAATATAATTGACAGAGGCACAAGAGATATGCAAGAAGGGAAAGAGGTGAAAAATGGATGAGGGAGTGAACCAGGTCACAAGATTGATGGATACATCAATACAGAAGAACACAAAATGGTGAAGAGAGGAAATCAGGGTGTAAGGTGAGTAAGTGAGGGATCCTAGTATAAGATACATAGGAAAGAGGATAGAGGCACAATATGTGCTAGAGATGGGGCAGTAGCACTAGTTGGATTAGAAACGAGGCTTGGACACTTGATAGAAAAGAGAATAACCCAGGTACACAACATTTATTAGATGTGACTATAGCACATGACAAATGAAAGGAGGACTGCTGTAATATACAGATGAGAGAGGGAAACAAAGTACAAGACAAATGAGAGATAATAGACAGTAATACACCATATTAGAGGTGTACTGAGTCATCTGGTGGGTGAAAGAGGAAAACAAGGTTTAAAGAGATGAGAAGGGAGGCCAACACATACGTACTTTAACAGTGTGGACAGGAACACAGAATAGTTCAGAGCTGGTGTAGCGGCACAAGATCATTTACATTTCCACTGTGGTGGATGAAAGAAGGGGCAATACACACGATGAACTTGAGATGTAAAAAATGTAAATTATGGGTCTGAGAGAGGACCTAGGAAGAAAACAGATGAGCATGTGTAATGATACAAGAGGTAACCATGGCACTCAATGCATGAGGGAGTGATGTGAGGCACAAAGTATTTGAGGGAGATAACTAAGGCACAAAGAGGAGATGAGAGAGAAAATATATATGAGGAGGATATATGAGGAAGGTCCTGTGCACAACATGAACGAGAGAAGAGACCATCATATACAATGGATAAATAAGACCCCTATGCAGAGATTGAATTGAATAGTGAAGTGAGGTATTAGAAAGATGAGAGAACAAATTTAGGTACACCTAGGCAAAAGTGGGGACCATGGCACAAAGTAGACGAGGGAGGTGAATGAGGTACAACAGAGTTCAGTAATGAGAGTTAGGGACATGTTGGCTGAAAAGAGTCAGAGACAAAAGAGGCATAAATTAAGGGACCGTGACACACTGTTCATCACAGAGGAGACCAAAATGCAGTATTGATGGAAGAAATGAGAAAGTATAAAATGGATGAGAAAGGGCTCGTACTCACCCAATGGATGAGAGAGTAGAGTGAGGCACGCGACGAATGAGTGAATGGTGCGGATCTCAGGCAGACACCAGGAGGGCATGAGGCACAAGCTGGATGAGAAAGTGTAGAAAAACACAAGGCAAATAAGAGAGAGCGAGAACTGAAGGACAAGATAGATGAGACAGGGAACAGAGGAATATTGCAAAATAGTTGCTTGAGACAAAAGACAGATAAGAAATTAAATTAAGGAAAAAGATGGATGAGAGAAGAAATTAGGGCACACAATAGATGAGAATGAGCACTAAGGCACACAAATGATGAGAGAAATGACGAAAGCTCCCCACAGATGAGAGAGTGGATTGAATGACAGGTAAAATAAGACAATTTATGAACTTGTCAGATGAGATGAGAGAGTTGAGAGAGATGAGAGACACCGCTTTGACTAAAGAGGAAGGTGAAGGAAGATTGATGAGACAGATATCCAAAACACAAGACAGTAGAATGAAGAAGCCTAGACATGCAACTGACGAGCGAGGGAAATAAGCTGCAAGACTCATGATAAGAAAGGGAAGCAAGATACAAAATTAAGGAAAAAAGGGTTTGAAGGTGACTAAGCAAGAAGATGAGAAAGGGGAAAGAGGCACAAAAGAAATGCACAAAGGAAGCGAGGGACAATTAATATAAGCGAGAGGGCTGAGTTACAAGATGAGTAAGAGATAAGCCTAGGAGATACAGACAAGTGATTCACACAACAGAATACAGAGGGAGTGAAGGCACGAGAGAGAGGTAATAGACATTAATCCAGAAAATACACCAGGTTTTGCTACAGGGCATGTGATGTCACAAAATACAACAGCCAGTCATTTAGAACATGCATATGGGCACACATGACACAATCACAGGCACCTATGCACACAAAGGCAATTACAAACAATTACACATGTTCAATCATAAAACATAATAGCCACACAGGGACCTTCAGATTATTTCGGCAAATTATAATTTATTTTGAGGTGTGTACTTTATAAATAGGTTAATGAAAATATAGTGAGGTAAACTTCTGTATCACAGGTCCAATTAGAGGGGAAGTACAGGATCCCATAGAGAAGAGAGCATGGTATAAAATGCAACAGCTGCTCCATCATTGATAACTGTGTCCTCCTATGCAAGACTTCCTCTTTTTTGAGACTCGTGATCAATGCAAGGAAGAGCTGAAGAACCACAGACAACCCTCTTAGCCAGTAACCCAGAAACCACCTGTACACAGTTTCCAAACTTGAGTATTCATTCTAGGGTTAGACTAAAAAAACATACAGCATTATGGAGAGGACGGAAGAAATAATGTGTGCTCCATTATGCTAGTTTATAGAACATCAGCCACATTTTAAGCTGTTTAAGCCAATTTAACACTTTCTAAACATGGACAACAATTTAGATGCCCTTAGAATATCCCCAATCATATCTGAATCCTAATTGAAGATACATCTTTTCAAGAAGACTACCACCGTACATGATAGGAGCCCGCTTGTTACCAGCCTTTTTGTAAACGATCTTGAGTCAAATCCTACAACTTTCACTTAGTGTTCAGATCTCTGCTGCTTCACAGCAAGGTATTTTCAAAACAAGTACCACATACATACATGCCTGCATGCATACATAAATACATACATACACACATACGTACATACACATGTACATACATACATACATATGTATCCTCTTTGCCTGCCTAAAGGAGTAAGTGTCAGCAGTGCCATCTTTAGCTTTAAGAATTAAGGACTAAAGATAGAGACACCAATCCCAATTTCCACTATCCGACCCAATGTACTAGAGTCACAGACGAAACAGGAAGAATAGATTTCTGTTATGAAACAAACTGCTGGGAAACTGAAGACATTTTAAAAGCTGTATGAAGTAAGGTGGAGTATTACGTGGTGATGCTGGTTAGGCTTTACCATGCAATCCTGTCACAAACCCCAAAGATGGTCCTTGGATTCACAATAATAAATCCTTAACTCAGTCCTGGTAGTGTGACAAAGAGCAGGCAGGCTTTACTAGTGGAACATGTGTTAAGCATTTCCAGTACCAATATGAACGCTAAGTAATTGAAACGACTCTAGAGAAATCCAACACCAATTTATAAAAACAGAGTGTATTTTTATCTTAATGTAGACACCAACATGAATGGAATATTGTGTATATATAGCCAGAGTTATAGATTTTAAAAGCAATATAAAATCAGTGCAAAATAATACAGTGAACATTTTACATTGTGGTCATTGGGAAAAACCACTAGTGACAATCGGTCACTTGCAGGTAGATTTGCGTGGCACTCTTGCAGGGTAAAGGTGATGCGGGTCCCAGGACCAGCCTACGACAGTCAGTTCAATTTTATCTGGCTCATGGAGCCCGGGTGCAGAGTTGTCCTGTTATCCCTGGTGCTGAATGGGAGGCGCGGGAGATCTGCTTTTACCGCTTACACAGTGTTGCGGGGAACAAGATCCAAAAACACAACAGGTTAGTTGCTGTTGTCGATTGAGAGTTGGATGGAGTTCCCTCTAGGTTCAGCATCGAGTGAAAGGGGTTGGTTGCTGGACTAGCGACCAACAAGCCTTGGCAGCGGCAATCTTTGGAAAAAGGTACTTCGACGTCCGGTGGTCCGGGGAATATGGTAGTTGCTTGTACATTTGTGGAAGGCAGGATCACAGTTCCCACAATGCACCAGACCTTCTGGATTTGGGCGATCTCAAAGAGGGCCCGATGGCCACAGATTCTTTGGATCCGGAGCATTGTTTTGCCTGTAGTTTGCAGGGGAGTAGTGCCACTAGTCCAGGGGAGTCTGAGGGTGCTTCAGGCTTTCACAGGGGTCCCTATGTCTGAGAGAACTGAGAGTTAGCCTAAGATGAGTCTCGATCACGCAGCTCCAGGTTCATTGCCACAGGTGCAGAGTATCCCTATTTTGCTTCGTGCAAGTCCTGTTGCTGGGTCTCTTCTTTTGTCCTCTTTGATGCAGGTTGTTCAGAACTGAGATTCTGATGTCAGGGGTAGCCCTTAAATCCTAGATTTAGGGGCATGAGGGATGTGGGTCCAAGTGGCCAATGGGCTGCTTTCCACAGTGGCTAATATGCCCCTAGGTCACCTTTTCTACACAGAACCCTCTATTCTGTCACTTCTAAAAGTGGCAGAACCCTTCTTTCAGTGTACAGACCGGACTGCCCACCCTGGAGGTATGGCTAGCCTTCTGGGGGTTTACACCTCCTTGACTAGCTAATTTCCCATCTGCCAGGGTACAAATGTGCCTGGGGCATGCGAAGGACTCTTTCCTCCTCTGGGAGTCACCCTTGATGCATATCATAGGCGGTGCAGCCTTTGAAGCTCACCGACTTGATGTGCAGCTTCACTAGCATGCTTGGGAGGGAGAAGGAGGTCCTGACTCATGGGAGTGATCACAGGTCAGAATCCTATTTTGGTGGCAGCAAGCGCAGGGTGACAGCCAGAGCACAGGGAAGCTGGGGCAACCAGGTAGGCAGCCTCTAAGGTAGCCACCTGGGTGCATGCCACATCGCCCTCGACACAAGATTCGTGTCAGGGTTTAAAAGGCATGTTATTTGATACCAACCAAGACATATTTAGGCAGTACCATAACGGAGCTGCCAACCTTGGGTTTTCCCAGGTGCCAGCCTTGTTATCCTTTGAACCGTCTATCACTTATAGTGTCCTTTAATGGTAAAGGGCACTATAGGGACATATAAGCTTGCACTTATGTATTCACACCTCTAGTATACTGCATCCTGGCTCCTGGACTTTAGGAGGCCTTCCTTAGGGGTCGCTGATATATAGTAAAGGTTTTGCACTGAATCTGTCACACATGATGAGGGCAGTGTCGAGTTAGGCAGTTTGCACTGCTCTTGCAGTCTGCAATGGCAGGCTTGCTGTCAACAGTTTACGGGGTCACTCAAGGAGGCACAAACAGTGCTGCAGGCCCTGGGGACCCTTTTACCACCCATACCCTGGGTACCCCTGGTACCACTACTACGGACTTATAAGCAGGGGTAAAGTCCTTCTCAATTGGTAATGTCAATTTACACATAACAGTTTTAGGGAGAGAGCACTGGCACTGGGATCTGGGCAGAAGACCTAAGTGCACTATCAGAGTCATAATAATCAGCATTGGAGCAAAAGGTGGGAGGGTGAACATGCAAAAGGGGCACTTTCTTCCACTGTAGTTATTACTACTAACGTTTCCTGTAACTCTGTCTCTTTTCTCTACATATAACCGTGTGTTGTCTGGAAATCATGAGCAAGGCACCCTGGAGAGGGTTTTGTTATATTTAGTCAATTTATAGGAGTCCCCTTCCTTGGGGAGAACATGATTATCAATTTCTAGCACTGTACCATATGAAACCCTGTAGAAAAAAAGTAGGCACAATGAAATGGCTAGCTTACCAAACAATTGCTCAAAAATAAATATTAATTTTATGACTGCTGAGAAAATTAACACCAATTTAACATTCCACAGTACATAATACCTAGGTCTGAAAAGTAATTCCGATCCATCTCAGATTTCTCCCAAAGACGAGATATTGGTGCAGCAGCTCCCTGTAAGCCAACTAATAAGCCAGATCAATATGCATTGACTGTTCAATAGCTTTTACCTTCCGAAAACATTTAAACCAAGACATTTACCTCTTCCATGGGAAATGTGGATGAGGGACACCAAAACACAGACCAACCAGACATATTTGTAATTATATTTGGTTGACAATGCATAAGACACTCTGATGATTGACAAGATGTCCTCTGAAAAGCCTCAGAATAATCAGTGCACCATGGAATCTACCAGTGAATAAGCTTGAATGTCCTTCTGCTATCAGCTCATTGGCATTGTTCTCTAAATGCTGACATTTTGATGGAATTACATAATCAATCTAGGAACATCATGACGGGGTTCCAGAAGACCAGACAACCAGATTTGAGATGGGGTTATTAGAAGCTATGAAGTCCTATCAAGTTGTGTGCCAGAGAATCTTTAAGAATCAGAGAAAAGCATAATCCTGAATCCCACCTAAGATTAGCAAAAATCATCAGAGTAATTTCCTCTCTAGCAGGTTTTCAACTAGAAAGTTGCAGGAGCTTCCAGCTTAGTATAGAAGCAAACATATTACTTTAAAAAGGACACCACAACTGAAGTGGAGAAGATGACTTGGTTCACTTTGGCCCTCAACAAGTTTATACCTTCTTGCAAGGTTAAATCCAGTACCAGGCCCTCTGCTCCTTGGTTCAATGAAATGTGTGTTACGGACAAAAAGTGCTGGAAAAGTCATATGACAATGGGGCAAAGGCACTTTACATGAACACACTCAAAACATATCACAATTTGATAAGGAAAACAAGAGAAAAGTTATTTTCCACTAAAATGTCAAACAGCAAGACCCCTGCCGAAGAACTTTTTTCCATTGTTAATAATTTAACAAAATCAGCCACCACTAAGCATGTGGAGGTATCCAATTACTGCTGCAATACAATTGCAGATTTCTCTGTTGAAAACATCAATGCTATCTACACCCAGTTTCAGCATATATCCATAGCTGATGCTGAGGTCGGTACTGAACAATCAGAGGAAGCTCCATCGTTGCCAGTTCTCGATGAACTGCCTCTTGTTGACCTGCCCTCTTTCTCTACTCTATGCACCGTGGTGAAATCTGTCTCGCCTGAGGAGCCCCTTTAAACCTGACACAATTCTAAAACTAAATGAGGCGTTTTTTTTCTCATTTTTTAAAGATCTCCAATCTTTCTCTGTCCTCGAGCATTGTACCCTGGGCCTGGAAGCAGGCAAAAGGGATTTCCCTTCTGAAAAAGCCATCTCTTGATCCTACTAGCCCTGACAACTACTGTCCCATTTCCCTACTCCCTTTTTTAGCTAAAGTGGTGGAAAAACACATCAACAAACTTCTGGTGCAATTGTTAGAAGCCAACCACATTCTGGACATCTCCCAAAATGGTTTGAGGCCCCACCATAGCTCAGAATCAGCTCTCTTGGCAGTGACTGAGGGCCTGATTGCGATCTTGACAGATGGGATACTCTACAAATGTGATGGATATCCCGTCCACTGAATTATGAGTTCCATAGGATATAATGGAATCATAATTTAGCGGACGGGATATCCAGCACTATTATGACAGAGTAACTCTGTCCGCCAAGATTTTAATCAGGCCCTGAGTCACTTTGCAGGGTGGTGGATGAAGGCAGCTCAGCGGCCCTCATTCTTTTAGATTTGGGTGCCACTTTTGACACCATCTTTCATAAGGTGCTTTTACAGTGCCTTTGCGATACTGGCATACGTGGGAAGGCTCAATACTGGTTTTCCTCCTTCCTCAGCCACCATTCTTTGTAGGTTATCTCCCCTCTCTTTTCTTCCTCTCCCAGACCCTTGGAGCACAGAGTGTCTCCGGGCTCCCCGTTGAGTCCTACTCTATTCAATATATACGTTAGACCTCTGTCAGAGATAGTGAGGCACTTTGAGCTCTCTATTGTCTCATACGGAGATGATACCCAGTTTATCATCTCCTTCTTTGCTGACTCCTCAAAAGATATCACATATTTTCAGACCTGTCAGTGGCTGGCTGGATGGAAGACAATTGTATAAAACTGAACTCCAGTAAAACTGAGATCCTGCTGTTCGGTAAGCACACTCAATTGTAGGTAGATCTTTGGAGGCCAGACAGCCTTAGGCACCCTCCCTCACCTAAAACATCTGTGAAAAACCTGGGCATCTAGTTGAACAACTCCCTCAGTTTTGAGACACAAGTGACTACTCTGGCCGGCACCTGTTTTGGCCTTTTGAGAAGACTGAAACTCATTAGTGGCCGCACATTCATCAGATGTTTACTCAATCTCTCAATCTGTATCACCTGGACTATTGCAACATTCTGCATTTGTTTGCAATAAATCGATCTAAAAGAGGCTACTGTTGGTCCAATACACGGTGGCCAGATTACTGTTTTCCCTCCCTAAGTTCCGTCCCTCTTTAGGGCTTCTTCATAGGCTCCATTGGTT
Source organism: Calotriton arnoldi (assembly GCA_963921515.1). Classification (NCBI taxonomy): domain Eukaryota; kingdom Metazoa; phylum Chordata; class Amphibia; order Caudata; family Salamandridae; genus Calotriton; species Calotriton arnoldi. Next base: position 277,996 of record CAWUFW010013256.1, on the reverse strand, counting down.
GCCTATTAGGAGATTCAATTTACAGCCCTTAGTACGGCACACAAGATTATGAATGCATTGGGTGCTGCAGTCCAGTCTGATCTAATGCAACCCTATCTTTCAAACAGAGCATTCCGCTCAGCCGAGCTAAATCTGGTGGTTACTCCGCGGTTCCAAAGGAAAAGACCCAGTGGCTGCTCCTTTCAAGTTTTAGCCACAGTCTCTGGAACAGTCTGCCCCTCGAGCTAAGGAATACCCAGAGCCATCCCAATTTCATGAAACATGGCTCTTCACCTAATAGGAGGTTTTGTATCCTCCCTCCTCTTCTCTCTTGGGTGGATTATACTTGTTTGGTGGATAGCGCTGGGAAGTCCCGTTGCTGGGACAGCTACACACTCTACAAATTTTATTGACATTAACAATATCCTGTATTGAAACTTGCTAATGCAGTATATAAACCCAAGAGGTTCTCTGCTTCGATCATAATCTTGTTGTTTTGGAAATAATGCCAAACATCCAGAGATAACTCCACTACCTTTTTTGATCTACATTCTCCACCATGTTCATATTTATCAAAATACAGACCTGTACACTTTTGAAAAACTCTCAACCAATGATGTTCCTAACCAAACGTTTCATTGTAAATGACCTGCAAGCAGGTTATGTGTGACTAAACATTTTCTACTCACTAAGGGCCTCATTCCGAGTTTGACAGGAAGGGAGCACTAGCATATAGTGGAAGTGCTACTGCGCTGACAAAAATTATGGATCCTCCACCATCAGAAACCATTGACCTGACGGCCCATCTTAGAATTAGATCAGAATGGCACTCACCCCACTTTTGTTACAGTGGGGTGATCATCACTCCATTTCCCTGTCGCAGGCAGAGAAAAATTACTGTGGCCAAAATGTACAGGAAGTAAATTCTCTGTGCATCAGAGATACTAAGTTTTTGTTTTACTTGAACAAGCTTCCCCTTTAGGGGTATGTTTGTGGAAAATAAAAAAATGAATAACAATTGGATGGAAAAACAAGGTATCCAATCAACCCTGCCTGCAGTACATCTGCTAGTTGGTGGGTGCACTGTGGACAGAGAGATCCCAGCCTGTCACACAATGATCTCTAGAAATGGCAGATGATCCTCTGCCACGACTGCAGAGTCCCTGGCCTCCACCAGTATTATGGGCTGGTTGGAGGTCACCTGCCAGAGTTTTCATGAGTTCAGAATTTCCACTTATGAATACATTTTTCTGTACTGACCAGTTTGCTTGCAGCTGACTCTAAGATAGTGCTTATTCCATATATGTATTGAATACATTTCCAGTCCATGCTTCCATGTAGGAGAGCCAGAATTTCAACTACTTCCTTGCAACAGAAGACAAAAAGAGGGGCATTTTGTTATTTATTAAAAATTGGATTACCCTGTTTCATTTGTCTAATCGGCTCATTTAGGGCCATATTTATCAAGTTGTAACGCAGTGCAATAAGTCACCTGCTGTGCTGTGTTAGAGAGAAAGGGCAGAAATGTGCCATATTTGTCACAAAATTCTGCATTCCTGCCTGTTGCCAGTGCTGGCGCACGATGTGACACCTAGCTCCAATGCAGGCACTCTTGCACCATGGTGCAAGGCTGCCTGAGTTGTAAGCAGGATTATTTTTGTGCATGAAGGGGCACCTTCCTGCACAAAAACAACCCCTTGAGACCTTTTTCCTCTTTCCATGTGTGCTGTAGAATGCAGCACACAAAGAAAGTGGAAAGAATGAAGAGAAATGAAGATATTCCTCCTCGTTATGCCTCCCTTGGGATGCGTAGCAATTTGGCGCATTCTCAGTCCTACCAGTAACTGCAAATCTGGGAATGCATCAAAATCCATGGATTTTGTGATAGAACACCCATGCACCACCCATTGAACGCCTCCCTAAGGCAGAGTAATGCAACGCAGTGATTTGAGCTGCATTGCGTTACTATGGATTTATCAAGCTACTCAGGGCCTCGCAAGGGGGCCTTGCATGGCTTGATAAATCACATTATAGGGGTTGCATCACTTTTGCACCACGTTGACTGGTGCAAAAGCGAAGCAACCCTGTTAGATCTGGCATCTTTAGCGCATTTCCGCTGTCTTTTTGCTTTCTGACCTCCTGTTTTTGATGGTGTGCTGGACTTTGTTTTGCTGGTTTAGTGTCTCTGCGCACTTATTCACTTCTATCCAGTGCTAAAGTGCAAGCGCTCCTACTGTAAATTATGTTATGATTGGCTGCTTCTCATGATTGGTATATTTGATTTACTGGTAAGTCAGTAGTAAAGTGTATTGCGTTTTCCCAGGGCCTGTAAATCAAATACTACTAGGGGGCCTGCAGCACTGATTGTGCCACCCACACAAGTAGCCTTTCAATTTTGTCTCACAGCTGCCACTGCAGTGTCTGCGCACACAGTGTCAAACTGCCATGTCGATCTGACAAGTGCCCCCACTTGCCAGGCCCTTAGCTTCCCTTTTCTTACCTATGAGTCACCCCTAAGGTAGGCCCAAGGTACCCCCATGGGTTGGGTGCAGTGTGTGTGACATGTAGACATGTACTGGTGTGTTTTACATGTCCTGATAGCGAAATACTGTCAATTTCAGTTTACACTAATGCAAGAACTAGCTCTCCCATAGGTTCTCATTCGAGCTGCATTGTAACATTTTACAAGAGTCACTTTCATTTGGGAACATCTAGAGTTTGGGAGTTTAGGCTCTCTGGACTCAGAATTTAATAACACACCTTTTAGTAAAGGTGGTTTTTAAATTAAATGTTTGAAAATACTACTTTTAGAAAGTGAGCATGTTCTTGCTTTACCATTCTGTGTGCTTCTGCCTGCTTGTGGAATCAACGTCTGGTTTTAGACTGTCAAGGGCTGTTTCTGCATTCACTCTAGACACTCACACAAAGGGAGCTGAGGAGTGCCCTGCATATGCTGATGGGCCATCTTGGGTTAGAGTGGTGGGAAGAGTTGTCACTGACACCTGAAGATGCTGTTACTGCCCTGCACAATGCTGTCTCCACCCCCTGTAGTGTGGCTGGACCCGGGAGGACAGAACTGGTTTTTACTGAGCAATAGAGACTTTCCTGCAAACACTTCAAAGGGAAAAGGGGGTATAAGTATTAGACCCAAAACCCCAGAACTTTAGATTACTTCTGGAGTCAAGATGAACCTCTGCCAAGGGAGAAGAGCTGTGAGGAGGAGTACTGCCCCTTTTCTGTGTGTTGCTTTGCTAGGACAAAGACTGGACTTTGCTGTGAAACCTACTCTTGAGAAAAATCTCCAAGGGCTTGTGTGTGCTTGCCTCCTGTTCTGAAGTCTCAGGGACACAAAGCCTTCACCAACAGCCTTCTTGAATTCCACTGCTGGGAGTTCTGACCTGCCTGGGGTGCCTTTTCCAGGTCTGGGCTTCTGAAGGTTTTTCCAGCAACCGAAAGCTGTGAAAAACTATAGAAACTGTAAAATTAACACTTTGCTCTTCTTGCAGCTCTTTTATTTGACACTACATCGCTGTGTGGGAGAAAATCCTGAAGCACAGCCCCATGCGGCCAAAGAAATCAATGCAGCACCTGCCTGTGTCCCGGAAAACTGCTGCACATCAAGTCCTGTGCAACTATCTCCAACGTCTGAGATCACTACATCAACTCTGACACAGTCCCCGCTGTGAGGCTAAAAGAATCAATGCATCGCTTCTCAGCGGCTAAAGAAATCGATGCAGCACATGGATCGCTGCCGCATCGACACGTAGAGGCCAAATTTTCTCACACATCGCACCTGTGCATCAAATCCACGACGATGCACCAAAAGCCTCTTCAGTAAAGAACCCGCGCATCACCTCCTCTGCATGGCAGTAGGGAACCAACGCATCACCTCCCCTGGAGCAAGGAACCGATGCATTATCTTCCTTGCATCTGTTTTTGTCCCGTATTTTTGACGCATTTGAGGTACTATGTGCAAACATCACGCATCCATAGTTTCTATGGACAGAACTGTTTTCTACCTTCTATTTATTTATTTATAAAGTTTTATATAGCGCGAACATGACTTGTGAGGGTATCAGAGTGCTTTACAGGGGGGAGGAGTGAGTACCCAGTAAAGACACAATAATATAACGCAGATATGACAAAAATATAATCATAGAAGAATAACAAATTAAAGGACACAACCTCTCTAGGAGATTAGAAGGAAGTAATCATGATCAACAAAATAAGAATATACCAGGTACGATCAATCGATTTAGGTATGGTTTTGATTTTAGGCCAACCATTTGTTCATCAGAAATGTTTTCGCTTCTATTTTGAAGGAGACGGTAGAAGAAATCAAATGAATTTTCAGTGCAATGCCCGAAAAAGCTCTCTCGCACATTTTTTTCGTGAACATCTGTGGTTTCCGCAGAAGGGAACTGGAACTTCGCGATGATCTACAACCGCCAGATAATTTAAGCTTTTGTGTCAAATAAATTATTTTTCGATGAATTTGTGCTTTGTAAGGGAGCCAGTTTAGGGATTTCAGATGAGGGCAGATGTATTTATTTCTTTTTGTTCCAGTGACGTGTCTGGCCACAGCATTAAGAGAGGCATGTATCAGGGCCAGCTTGTATCTGAGAAGGCCACTGAGCATAGCACTTCCGTAATAGAGCCTGGGGATGACTAGGGTTTGGATGTTGGTTGTTCTGGGGGTAGGAAGGGTTTTAATTTCCGTAGGATGCTCATCTGGTAGTTCGCTCCATTGGTGCCGTTACTGATATGGCTCTGCATATGCAGATGTTTGTCTAGTATAATTCCCAGAGATCTCGCAGAATCTACAAAGTGAGGTGTGCAATTGAGGGCAGTTAGATGCTTCATCCAAAGGTCAATCTTGAGATTTTCTTTGGGTGGGGTAATAAGAAGGAATTCCAGTTCGATGGCGTTAAGTTTGAGATGGTTGAAAGCAAGCCAGTTCTGAGTATTTTGAAGAATAACATTGAGGGTAGTGGTGTCATCAGGGGAGGAGATTTCCAGGTGCAATTGTGTGTCATCTACATACATGTGATAATAAATGTTGGAGGATGACAAGGAGTCTGCTAAAGGTTCCATGAATAAGTTGAAGTGGATGGGAGAGAGGGCAGATCCCTGTGGAACTACTAGGGTGACCGAAGAGGGCTTAGACAGAGAATGGTTGACCTTGACTCCTTGGGTTCTGTTATGGAGGAATTAAGTAAACTATTGAAGGATGGCCCCTGAAAACCCCACCCTTCTTTCAAGTAGGTTTAGAAGATTGGCGTGTTTCACAGTATCAAACGCTGACAATAAGTCAAGGAGGATAGGGAGACACGCTTCATTCTGATCCAACATCCAGAATCATATTTTGAATTGTGTATGTTGGATTTTTGTCGTTTTTGTCTTGTTGGCTTAGATAAAGATATTTTACTTTTCTAAACCAGTGTGGTGTTCATTTGTAGTGTTTTCACTTTGTTACTGTTTGTTATATGCAAATTCTTTACACATTGCCTCAAAGATAAGCCTGCCTGCTCATGCCAAGCTACCAAGGGGGTGAGCAGGGGTTATTTTAGGTGTGTACATCCCTTATCCTGACTAGAAGTAATGGTCCCTACTTGGACAGGGTGTATACCACAGCCAACTAGAGACCCCATTTCTAACATATCCCTTGATAAATATGTCCCTTAGTGTTTAGCAGAGGGAGTCCACCACTGTTAATTGGTAGTGTGTCCATCCCACCTAACGTGTGATTCTTTTGCCCTGGGGCCATTAGGTTATTTAGGGCAGGGCCACCATCGTTAGGTTTCCCTGTCCAGGGCCACCATGTGAGGCATGATGGTTGGGGAAAGGGCAATAGCACAGCGGCCCTTACATTTTGGAAGAAGGCTCACTGAATGTCGAGATGTGAATATGGTGGTTCATCCACTTCCCATGGAGCGATGGCTACAGTATTCTCTGGCTTGGAGCGCCATCTATTCTAGTCCCTGACAATAGTAAAAATCTGGCTACTGGCCATAGGTCCTTTAATTTGTTTTGGCCCGTAATATAAATGTTTAGTTGCTTTCTTCACTTTGGTTTTATGTGTTCATACATTTGTATCATTCCACCCATTATAATTATAAAAAGTTTTAATTTTCAACAAAGTTTTAGCCATAATGGCATTAATAACTGAATCTATCATGTCTTTCTAGTTACTAAAGCTAGATGTTAAGCAGCAATTAGAAAGAATTAGTTCATGTCACATATTCTGAAAGATTGCTTACCGTATGAGACCATGGAACAGGGCCACATGATACTTAGACAATTTAGTCAAGTGCCTTGTGTAGAAATTGATTAATTGTTGTAAACGTTCCTTAATGCATTTGTATAAATGTATATAATGATTAGTTTATATGTTTTGTTTGAAAACTATAAATAAACTAATGTCTGAACTGTCAGCTTTCGATGGGATAGGTGCTGATTAGCCACTACTATGTGGTACCCAAACCAGGAACTCCTGAAAAGTGATAAGGGTTGTAAAAATATAAAATGTAGAATGTACAAATCACCAGACTTATTTTAAAATGTTCATAGTGATTTATTATGAAAAAAGGTTTTAGTAATTCAAAAACAAATCACAGAATTGTTTTTCTACTCGATTAGATTGTCATATGTTTGCGCAACTACTTAAACACAGATCCTGTTACAAATATATCAATGCATAATAGTGAACGTTATGTTCCTCCACTTAAACATTTGCCTTATGTAAACAGTAACCTTGAGAACATTTTCTGAAGCAGAGTTTTAGGGCTGCCACCCTCTCAGATTTACCAACTTCATGACTTAATGAGGGCCAAACTCAAGTGACATTTCTCAAGATTTACAACAACTGAAAGGGAGAAATGCACCTCTTTCAATGAATAGTATATTAAAGGTAAGCAAATCACCTCCCTAGAAAATATTTCACAGGTGCATTAAAAGATATTTGGTTTACACAACTAGTCCAGATGTAATAGAACGCTATTAATGTGTAATCAATTATTCTGGCTGTTTTAAGTTCACCTTAATAAATCAGGACACCACCTTAAATTTGTCCAATTGGGTACATCACATAGAACTTTTCACTATGATCGAATGAATCAAGTGTGTTCAGTGGGCCAGTGCTTGAAGGGATTGAAGAGAACAAGAAGAGATTGGCTGTCATTGTCTTTGTTGGGGAGTGTATTAGCGACCACTTGTGAGGTGGTTATTTCTATGCCATGCTGATGCCTAAATAATACTTTGCTTTGTTTTTGAGGTTGCTGGGATTGATTTCTTGTGTAGACGGTCGTGACTATTTCCCAATATTTTTTCCTAGGCGTGGAAGTGGAGTGATAGGGTGGCAGCTAACTAGAACATCTGGTTCCCTGTTGGGATCTTTCAATAGGGTCAGAAGTTGCACAATTTTGAGGAAGGTTCGTAAAATGCCTCGGGTTGAAGGTGCGTCAATAAATTCAGGGTGAGCAGTCAGATCGTCAGTGATGATCCCTTTTATTATGAATTATGAATATCTTCTTCATGGTATCCATTTTTAGAGATCCGAGCATTCCTTATCTTTGGTGTGTTTCCAGTGCAAAATTGATTGAAAATCTATGCTGCTTGTTGCTGCCGCTGGTTGGGGGAATCTAAGCCCCAGAATCCTGCACTTTCCAACTCCCAGGAGGGAGGAGCCAACTCGCGCTTGAATAGCGACAACGTGAGCCGCAGTGCGGGACATGCGAGGGCCGCGCCCGGTCAAAGCCCGGGCCAAGGGCGGGCCCGTCCTGCACCCGTCAGCGACAGGAAGAGGCAGGGCAGGGCCACCCCCCTTGGTGTTTTGTTTCAGATTTGATCCAGCGACCTGGGACTTGAAGCATTCTGTGCGTACCGAGCCTGCAGCCAAGGTTGGTCCTCATTTGTACTGCCTTTGACTCTACTGTCCGATATTGAACGGTATCTTTGGGACACTGTGGCAATTGACTTTTTGGATTTCGGGACCTGGGGACTGGCAGTGTCCTTATTGACTTATTGATTTATTGACCTAATTTAATCTATTTTTATTTTCACAGTAGATGTCCTACTGTTTTTATTTATGTACGTCATTCTTGGGGGGCTATTCCGATTAAGTCGGCCATGGTAAAAAGAAAGCATCCGGGGGGGCAGCTAAATCACCAAGGGCCACCCAGTCGTCCTCTTCCATCTTGAATTATATTACGGGTGCAATGGGGGTGTTGGAAAAACAAATTATCAGTGTTGAGGAATCTCTAACTAATTGTACTAATAACATCTCTGGTAATTCGGGCTCGATTCCAACTGCCCTTGATGGAATCCCCACTGTTATCCCCGGCAGCTCATTAGTCAAGGGGCAGCAGGAAGCCGAGGAGCTTGACAAGTGCATCTCAAAATCCCCCCTTACTGTTTTACCAGACACTCAACCACCTAGAAAACGTTTTAAAACACCATCAACTATAAACACTCAGACTTCCTCTTTGTTTGGGGGAGCAGGTGGTGGAGGCAAGCGTTCTAAGAAACTATCGTCTCAAAAGCAACCTTCGACCGTAAAATCCTCCACAACATTGGTAAATCATTCTCACACAGATTATGTTTCTCTGACTGCTCTAGTACAGACTCTTTCTGATGCAGTCATAAATGCACTTAGTTCTCTTGTGGAGCAATTAAAAGGGTTCGAGAGGAACGTGCTATCCTGTTTGGATATGTTGGGAACGACTCAGACAATATCAGTACGCCCTCCTCATTCTAGAGACTCCATAGTTCTGAGCCAACACTCTCCTTTGTTGGAACCTGTGCAAAATCTCCAAGACATCAATCACCCTCCCTCCACAGCTTCAGCAAGGGCTAGGGGTATGATTAGCGCCTCTCTTTCTACCTCACAAGGCTTATATCACCCTTCCTTCACATCTTTAGCGAGGATAGGAGTTACAGATCAACCATTGGGGCTTAGTTCTAATCCTGCCCCATTGCCCCTGCCACTCCTAACAGTCCCTAGTAATCTACCCCCACAACATTTACCAATCCTCAAAGTTCTACATTTTAAAATCATGCGACCCTAGAGACATCACGTATCTTTCCCACCTTTAAAATGGACCACTTGGAACTTCCGCCTGCAGCCACCCCCTATGTGGTAATTTTAGCCAATGTCCCCAAAGTTTCTAGCTCAATACACGAATCATGGGAGTCCCTTCGGAATAAAAGTTTAAATTGGCTGAATGCAAGGGTAGGTCTTGGTGGAGTACTTTTCGCTGACTTGAAAATGATAAGGAGAGTAAAATGGGTGGGTACGGAAACTAAAACATTGGAGGGTGACTGTGTGGTACGTACGTTTACATCTGCAGGAAGGTGGAATCTGACTGCATGGTTGCCCCCACTTTTTTCCTGGTGTTTTGCTGGTTTTCGACTTATTTGGACTGGGACCCTGCTATTCAGGGCCCCAGTTTATCTGCTTTCTCTTTAAAATGGATTCCTAGTACCTTAGGTACACTTCAGATTGGATTCTGGGGTGCCCTTATAAGTCCCTAGTATATGGTATACTATGTACCCAGGGCATAGGTACACCAGAGGCCTACCAGGGGCTGCAGCATGTATTATGCCACCCCTGGAAGGCCCTCCAAAATGACACCACAGGACTGCTACAGCAGCCTGAGTGAGGTGGTGCATGCACCCCTTACTGAGATATAGGTTCACTATATCTCACTATATCACTGCACATATAAACCTATCAGTCACCCCTATGGCAGGCCTTATCAATCCTGAAGGCAGGGTGCCTGGTTTTATGTGAGAGGGTGCCCATGCATGAGCAGGGCCCCTCTGCAGCCTTCGGAATCTATCCTCTGGGGTTGTCTGTGAGTGCAGCCTGACCATATACTCTTAAGTGCATTATATCTTAAACGTTAAATGCTAACTTTGGGATGGCTACACGGAAACATGTTGTGTTTGGTATCAAACACCTTGGAATCATACCCCCACACCAGTCCCTGGTGTGGGAGTATGATCCCACCCTTCTAGAGGGAGAGACATGACAGCACAGGTATACCCGGTACCAGCTAAACAGAGCCCTGGCATCACAAAATGGATGCTGCAGCCACAGACACGAGTCTGACCTCCCACTGCTGACCAAAACTCCGGCAGGGGAGGCCTGGACAATAGGTTTCCTGTCGCAGGGAGGTGTTACCACCTCCCAGACAGGCTTTAGTGTATTGGGGCTGGGTGGGTGCACTCTCTGATTGCTTTGAAGTCCTGCACTGGGGGCACATTTGGTGTCCCTGTGCATACCCCAGTTCAAACCGGTTGCAGGGGCTGCCAGCCCCTGCTCTGGTGTGAAACTGGACAAGGGAAATGGGTGTAGCCACCCCTCTTTCCAAACCCTCCCATAGGTGGGTCCCCTGAGTTAGTCCAACCCCTTCCTTGGGTATAAGTAAGGAACCCCTGGCAACAGGACTTTAGATATCCCTGGACGAAACTCTGAAACTGAATCCTGGACCTTCGACGATCTGTTAAACGCCAGATGACTGAAGAATCTCCCTTGGAGTAAAGGAGTTACTCCCCTGCTTGGCAGGCACCAAAGACGCATCTGTCCGGTCCGCATCTCTGAAGCTCCCGCCGGACACCAACAACCCTGCAACCCACAGGGTGTATTTCCAGACTTCCCAGAGGTTGACCCAAGATCCCAGCAAAGCTGAGACCCATAGACCTCGTGCGTACCGTGAAACTGGAACCCCTGGACACTGTGCATATTTGCAAGTGCATAAGCTTCTGGTCAATCCTTGAGGCTGTGCTTTGGGTTAGTTGTAGCCCTAACCCCGAGCAGTAAATCCATCAAAGATTGCTGGCCTGGCTACTCTGAGTGATCCGTGGGCCGCCATTTTGTGATTCCGCCCAAGGTCCCTTCGCAATCCCTTGTCTGTTGACTTGTGGGTCCCTCAGAAGGACATCTTTGATTTCAATGGACCTCCCTGGTTGCTCCAGGCCTTCCCTGACTCTCCCTTGCTTGGGGAGTCCCTCGGACCTTGCTGGTCCGCTCCGAAGCCTTTGTTCTCTTTCTGCATGGGTTGCTGTTACCAAGGCTTGTTGGGTCCAATCCGGGCACCGACACCGGAGTCAGCTTCTACCTTTGTGGGATAGCTTGATTCCAGCTCCTGGTTGTCGTCGACGCCTCCTGGTCCTCGTGGCTGCAGAGACAATCTTCCCCTCTTCGAACTTGAAGCACCCGACATCGGTGGGCATTCGACTATCGTGCCCCTGGTCACTGGCTAGTGACCTAGACTCTGTCCCCTCTGCTTTCAGGTTCTTCTCATCCTCGATCCAGGCTTGGATCTCTTCGGACACTTCGCAGCTTCTCGGCAGCAGCACTTTTCAGCCAGCGGCCATTGAAAACGACGGCGCGGCCCGACACCATTTGACACCTGTGCACCCGGCTTCCCTGGGTGAGGTAACACAAGTGCTATGGTGCTCCCATGTGTGTTGGCCCTAGAACCCTCTAAGTCCAAAAGGGTTTGTTCCTAGTCCACTCCGAAGTGTCCCTAAACTTTAAAACTCTAACCGCGACTTTCCCCATAGACACTAACGGAGCTCGCGGCGGTGTTCACACACTGCACACATCCCCCGTGGGTCCCCTGTGTCACTACCTTGGGTGGTTCCTTGGGGTCCCAGCGATTCTACAGGCTCTAGGCCTTGTGTCTAGTCAAGTCGTAGTTCTTATACCACTTTCTTAATATATGGTTTGGTACGCCCTAGGGCTAATCGTATATTGTGCTAATTTACTGTGTTATTTGACTTGTAACTTGTGTATTTCGACCTCTAGCCTCATAAAGAGACTAGTGGGTAGTGTTTAGTAATAAATACATATATTTTATATATATACCTGGTGTGGTTCTCCTTTCATTTGGTCATTCATGAGATTATAGACTGGTAAAAACAAATAGCTTAACACTCCTTCAAGACTTAGCCTGAAGGCTGCTCTCCATAGCTACCACTAGGATTGCTTTCATTAAAGGTTGTCTTTTAACCTACCATCAAAAAAAGGTCGTTTGGACTGGTGCAAGATGCCCACTATAACTAGTGGACAGCATATGCCAGGCAAACTTCTCACATTGGTGTGCAGCGGTTGGATTCAAGCTTGCCTTTGTTTTACCAGATAATCTCAAGTAAGTGACTAACTGAAAACCACTAAAAGGTACCTGAGGTACATATAATTCAAGCTTAAGGTTACAGTAAGTTCTACTGAACTTAGAGTTGTGTGTCAAGGGCTTAGCACACCCTTTCTACAACTCAAGAGAGTTTAGTAGGCCACACTAGAGTAGGTAGTGCATACACCACACCTCACTAGTGATGTCTTCAAAGCCTGGAGTCAGTGGGTCCCTGCCAGAAGCCCAAGGGCTTCCACCATCCAAGTATGACAACCTCCAATTCTTGGAATTGAGAGCATTGTGTAATGCTAGGAAATTGAAGACAGGAAAAACTGCAAACACCCAACGCCTCATAGAGGTACTGCTGTTGGATGATCTCCAGAAGGCCTCAGGGTCTGAAGGGGTAGGCAGAGAGGGTGGGGCAGTGAATGAGGAAGGGCCAAGGGGTGAAGAATCCCATGACCTGACCTCTGAAGCTGGCCAGGAAGATGACAATGATCTTACCCTGGAAAATCCAGCTCCTCCTGCAGATGGGGAGGAGGACCAGAATGGCCCCCTCTTTGTCCCACCAGGAAGAGTTGAGAGTGTGCCTAGAAGGTCAAGGTTTCCTTCTCAGGAGTCTAACCATTCTAACACCTCAATAGGGACCTCTGTTTCCTCTCATAGGAGGGAACCTTCTCATGAAAGGAAAAAGAGACTGCTCAAGTATGAAGAAGCTCAGCTTAGGATCAGAAGAGAGCAGGTGGCTTTAGATAGGGAGTCCCTAGAGCTTCAGAGAACAAGAAGAAAGTTGGGACAAGAGTCCCATGGTGGCAGCAACTTCCCTAGTGGTAGGGAAAGGTCTCATGACAATAAAAACCTAAGCAAGATTGTCCCTCCCTACCAGAGTGGGGATGACATCCACAAATGGATTACTGCACTGGAAAGGGCCTGTAAAGTTCAGAGGGTCCCCCAGGAGCAGTGGGCAGCAATCTTGTGGCTCTCCTTTGCAGATAAAGGTAGAGATAAGCTCCTCACTGTTAGAGAAGAGGATGCTGACAATTACAAAGTCTTGAAGAGTGCTCTGATTGTTGGGTTTGGCCTAACCACTGAACAGTATAGGTTGAAGTTCAGAGACACCCAAAAGGCTCAGACTCAAGACTGGGTTGACTTTGTAGATTGTGCTACTAAGGCTCTGGAAGGTTGGATAATTGGCAGCAAGGTGCGTGACTTTGTAGGATTGTACAATTTGATTATGAGGGAGCAGATCCTTAATAATTGTCAAAACCAGCTTTTACACCAGTACCTGGTGGACTCTGATCTGACCTCTCCCCAAGAATTGGGAAAGAAGGCAGACAAATGGGTCAGAACCAGGGTAAGGCCTAAGAATCAGGGTGGTGACCAGAAGAAAGATTCTACCAAGTCCCAAGAGAAAGGTGGGGATAAATCTAAGGATAAGTCCACTACAGGGCCCCAAAAGTCCTCTTCTGGGGGTGGGTCCCAAACTCCTTCCTCTCCTGAAAAGAAACCATATTGCCATGTCTGTAAAAAGCCTGGACACTGGAAGACTGATCCCAGTTGCCCCAGGATTGGCAATAAAGAAAATGTTCCTCCAGCTAATACTACCACCCCTCCTGGTACTACCAGTAATAATCCCCCAGTTGGGAGTAGTGCACCCAAAAAGTTAGGTGCTTTTGCAAGGGGAACAGAGGTGGGCCCAAATTTAGAAAGGCCCCCTCACCAGACTCCTCTGACTCTGATGGTGGTATAGGATTTGCCACTTTTACCATGGGTCCCAATGCTTTGGGCAGGTACAGACTGGAGCCACTGATTAATGATCAGAAAGCTGTGGCATTCAGGGACACAGGGGCTAGTGTCACCATGGTGGCAGGGAAACTAGTCCCACCTCACCAGCTTTTACCTGAGTTTAAATACCAGGTGACCAACATTGATGGTGTCAGAACAGATCACCCCATGGCCATAGTCAGTCTCAGCTGGAAAGGGGTCACAGGCCCAAAAAGAGTGGCAGTGTCCCCCAACTTGCCTGTAGATTGCCTGATGGGCAATGATCTGGAAATTTCAGCCTGGGCTGAAGTTGAACACCAAACCCATCTGAGAATGCTGGGCGTCCCTGAGACAGTTAGTGAGGCTGTGAGGGCCACAGCCCAACCCCAGGGAAATCTTGGAGTGATGGAGCCTGAAAGAATGGCCCACTCTCCTCCACAAGAGAGCACAAGGGTTGAAGAAAAGTCTTCTTCCCCCCAGACTATAGGTGAGGGTCAGCTTCCTCATGGTACTGATCCTACCCCTAGTGAAGGAACTGCCCCAGAGGTGGTCAGGCCTGTCCTGGCAACACCCCTGATGGCAGGGGACCCTTCCAAGGTGGTACCCAGTCTGGAGCAGGTAACCTGCCCCTCTCTACCCTGCATCAGTCAGCCCAGGGCTGCAGAGGTCAGGGAGGTCAGTGGACCCCACAGGGCCCCCTGTCCAGAGGAACCCCCCCATCAGCAGATTAGGGGCACCCAGTCTATTAGCCCTAGCCAGGTGAAAATTCCTCAACCCACTGAGGGATCCCCCTTACCCTTGTGTAGGGACCTCCCCGAGATGGACTCTGCTGGACAAAGGCAAACCTGGGACAAAAAGGTTCCAAACCTGCCATGTCCCTCCAGTGTTCCAACCAAAGGGACCCAACCCCCAGCTGTAGGCAGCCAAAGGTTGACCCTTAGAGCTAGATCCAACTTAGTCAGGGAAAGTAAGGCCTCCATGGTGGCTAGTGATCTGAGGAAGCTGAGGCCAACTTTATCAGGGCCTCACTTCTCTACTCAGACACCCCACCAGCCTTTTACTATGCCAAAACACACCACAGGTAGTGACTCCAAATGGTGGAGATCCTCCCATCCCCTTGGGGTTAGGGATTGCTTTGTGGACCATAAGCCAGGGGGTAACCATGCTAGTGCAGGTACTTCCTTATATGGCCACTTAGTAAATAAAGGCTCAACTGGGCAAGGTTAGCCTTATCTCCTTTTGTTTGGGAGGGGGTTATGTAGGAAGGTGGAATCTGACTGCATGGTTGCCCCCACTTTTTTCCTGGTGTTTTGCTGGTTTTCGACTTAGTTGGACTGGGACCCTGCTATTCAGGGCCCCAGTTTATCTGTTTTCTCTTTAAAATGGATTCCTAGTACCTTAGGTACACTTCAGATTGGATTCTGGGGTGCCCTTATAAGTCCCTAGTATATGGTATACTATGTACCCAGGGCATAGGTACACCAGAGGCCTACCAGGGGCTACAGCATGTATTATGCCACCCCTGGAAGGCCCTCCAAAATGACACCACAGGACTGCTACAGCAGCCTGTGTGAGGTGGTGCATGCACCCCTTACTGAGATATAGGTTCACTATATCTCACTATATCACTGCACATATAAACCTATCAGTCACCCCTATGGCAGGCCTTATCAATCCTGAAGGCAGGGTGCCTGGTTTTATGTGAGAGGGTGCCCATGCATGAGCAGGGCCCCTCTGCAGCCTTCGGAATCTATCCTCCGGGGTTGTCTGTGAGTGCAGCCTGACCATATACTCTTAAGTGCATTATATCTTAAACGGTAAATGCTAACTTTGGGATGGCTGCACGGAAACATGTCGTGTTTGGTGTCAAACACCTTGGAATCATACCCCCACACCAGTCCCTGGTGTGGGAGTATGATCCCACCCTTCTAGAGGGAGAGACATGACAGCACCGGTATACCCGGTACCAGCTAAACAGAGCCCTGGCATCACAAAATGGATGCTGCAGCCACAGACACGAGTCTGACCTCCCACTGCTGACCAAAACTCCGGCAGGGGAGGCCTGGACAATAGGTTTCCTGTCGCAGGGAGGTGTTACCACCTCTCAGACAGGCTTTAGTGTATTGGGGCTGGGTGGGTGCACTCTCTGAGTGCTTTGAAGTCCTGCACTGGGGGCACATTTGGTGTCCCTGTGCATACCCCAGTTCAAACCGGTTGCAGGGGCTGCCAGCCCCTGCTCTGGTGCGAAACTGGACAAGGGAAATGGGTGTAGCCACCCCTCTTTCCAAACCCTCCCATAGGTGGGTCCCCTGAGTTAGTCCAACCCCTTCCTTGGGTATAAGTAAGGAACCCCTGGCAATAGGACTTTAGATATCCCTGGACGAAACTCTGAAACTGAATCCTGGACCTTCGACGATCTGTTAAACGCCAGATGACTGAAGAATCTCCCTTGGAGTAAAGGAGTTACTCCCCTGCTTGGCAGGCACCAAAGACGCATCTGTCCGGTCTGCATCTCCGAAGCTCCTGCCGGACGCCGATGACCCTGCAACCCAGAGGGTAGATTTCCAGACTTCTCAGAGGCTGACCCATGTCCCCAGCAAAGCTGAGACCCGTAGACCTCGTGGTTATCGTAAAACCGGAACCCCTGGACACCGTGCACATTTGCAAGTGCATAAGCTTCTGGTCAATCCTAGAGGCTGTGCTTTGGGTTATTTCTAGCCCTGACCCCGAGCAGTAAATCCACTGAAGATTGCTGGCCTGGCCACTCCGAGTGACCCGTGGGCCGCCTTTTCGTGATTCTGCCTGAGGTCCTTTCGCGGTCCCTTGTCTGTCGACTTGTGGGTCCCTCAGAAGGACATCTTTGATTTCAATGGGCCTCCCTGGTTGCTCCAGGCCTGCCCTGACTCTCCCTTGCTTGGGGAGTCCCTCGGATCTCGCTGGTCCACTCCGAAGCCTTTGTTCTCTTTCTGCGTGGGTTGCTGTTACCAAGGCTTGTTGGGTCCAATCCGGGCACCGACACCGCAGTCAGCTTCTACCTTTGTGGAAGAGCTCGATTCCAGCTCCTGGTTGTCGTCGACGACTCCTGGTCCTCGTGGCTGCAGAGACACTCTTCCCCTCTTCGAACTTGAAGCACCCAACATCGGTGGGCATTCGACTATCGTGCCCCTGGTCACTGGCTAGTGACCTAGACTCTGTCCCCTCTGCTTTCAGGTTCTTCTCATCCTTGATCCAGGCTTGGATCTCTTCGGACACTTCGCAGCTTCTCGGCAGTAGCACTTTTCAGCCAGCGGCCATTGAAAACGACGGCGCGGCCCGACGCCATTTGACACCTGTACACCCGGCTTCCCTGGGTGAAGTAACACAAGTACTACAATGCTCCCATGGGTGTTGGCCCTAGAACCCTCTAAGTCCAAAAGGGTTTGTTCCTAGTCCACTCCGAAGTGTCCCTAAACTTTAAAACTCTAACCGCGACTTTCCCCATAGACGCTAACGGAGCTCGCGGCGGTGTTCACACACTGCACACGTCCCCGTGGGTCCCCTGTGTCACTACCTTGGGTGATTCCTTGGGGTCCCAGCGATTCTACAGGCTCTAGGCCTTGTGTCTAGTCAAGTCGTGGTTCTTATACCACTTTCTTAATATATGGTTTGGTACACCCCTAGGGCTAATCGTATATTGTGCTAATTTACTGTGTTATTTGACTTGTAACTTGTGTATTTCGACCTCTAGCCTCATAAAGAGACTACTGGGTAGTGTTTAGTAATAAATACATATATTTTATATATATACCTGGTGTGGTTCTCCTTTCATTTGGTCATTCATGAGATTATAGACTGGTAAAACAAATAGCTTAACACTCCTTCAAGACTTAGCCTGAAGGCTGCTCTCCATAGCTACCACTAGGATAGCTTTCATTAAAGGTTGTCTTTTAACCTACCATCAATAAAGGTCGTTTGGACTGGTGCAATTTGCCCACTATAACTAGTGGACAGCATATGCCAGGCCAACTTCTCACAACATCTCCTAACCTAGTGAAACTAATAATTGAGAAAGCTAGCCTACCATCCCTTACCACAAAGCAGATTGCTGTTCTACCTCTTGGTTTCTTTTACCAGCCCCCAGCCCCTTTTCTAACAGCAGCCCGCACACACCATCAGGTACATTTCCCCACGCCCCAATATCCCCTGATAGAAACTTCTAACAGGTTTGACTGTTTTTCCACTCTTTGTGGTGTGGATTGACTGAGGGTCCCTAACAACGAGGGTAAATTGTGTGGATCTGTTATTCTTTCAGAGCCCGCTAGGGTCCTTTGCCCGGATATTGACAAGTTGTGTATGTTTCAAAAACCGTCCACTGCTGTGCCCCTGAAGCCTTGTATTGCAGTTGACCCTATATCTCCGAGCGCATCTCCTACAGGCATTAAGCCTTCTGCGGAAGCCAATACAGTTTTGTACTAGAATGTTGCTGGCTTACGCAGCAAAAGCTCTATGACTGAGTGGTTTATTTTTATCTCTAAATTTCATATTCTATGCCTACAGGAAACTTGGTTAGTGCATCCAATCCATATAACTGGCCTCAAAACATATCATTGTCCAGCTATCCCATCCACTAGTGGTCGCTCAAAAGGGGGCTTGTGTATTTATGTATCAAATCTGCTGACACCCTTGAATACAATTGTGATTGATACCAGCGCATTTTATCAAATTGTTATCTTACAGATGTCTGTACATTCCTCCATTGCTATCATAAACGTTTACAATAATGCCTGCACCCAGGAAATCATTACAGCTCTTAATTGTCTAGGCCATGACTTGGCAACAGCCTTTCCAATAGATTGCAAGAACCCAATTATTTTATGGGACGGTGATTTTAACATACGTGCGTGCCCGTATCCATCTAATAAGGTATGCGGCATGACGTCTCCTGACAATAGCGAAATTACCCATTTTTCTCACTCAGTATATGGGGATACCTTAAACGATCTATTTTTTAAATACAACTTGTCTTTTTGTAACGAGCTCACTAGCACTCCGGTTACAGTGAACTGCACTTATAATGGTAGAGGAGAGAACATTGTGATTGACTTTTTACTTTTCTCACAGCATCATGGGGAGCTAGTCTTAGCATTTTCCATACACAGTATTGCAATCAGTGATCATTTCCCCCAAAGTGTTGTCCTGAACATCAACCTTTTGATTCAGAGGTGGGTTGCACATAGAGTCACTACTCTGGAGAATATTGATATTTCCCTTCGTAACGGGTACGCATTAAGATGGTCCCTGGTGGATCCACCCAACTTTCTAGCAAAACTAATTCGGAAAGAGAGGGAGGCTTTCGAACAGTGCCTAGATGATAATACAGAGGCCCATGAGCTCATACAAGCGTTTGACCTTATAAAAAAGGGTATTGGTGAAGGGCTCTATGTTAATCGGAGCAAAGCCAGGGCATCTCATCCTCGCTGGTTTGACGCATCATGTAGTAAATCTCTCAGAAATTTAAAACTAGCCTTAGCTAAAAAACCGAGACAGGTTTTGGAGGTCCAGGAATGCAGATCCGCATATAAATGGTTATTAACCAACGGAAAAAAAGTTTAAAGGAGGATACTTGGAACCTTTTACTTGAAGCCAGTCTGTCTAATGACAACATTATGTTCTGGCGTATCATTAATTCTCCTTTATATGATCCTGCGGACTGTCCCCGAGCTGAGATAGCCATTACTGAGGCTGCTTGGCTATCCCATTTTTCAGATCTTTATTCTTCCACGGACGACACTGCGATTCCCTTGCCCACTGCCCCCCCCTATCAGTGAGCCTGCCACGATCCTACCACTAAGCAATAGGAATTATCCTGTATTCATCCTGGATGAGGTAGTTGTGGCACTGAAGACAAGTAAGGGTGGTAAAGCCCCGGGCCAGGATGGGATCCCGATTGACCTGTTTAAGTCCAACATTGACTTTTGGGGCCTCATTATTACCCTGCTCTTTAGAGCCTGTCGGGATAAAGGTTTTCTGTAAACTTGGCCTGAGTCTCTCATCGTACCCATATATAAGAAGGGCGATCGTAACAGCCCAGCACAATACAGGCCAATCTCCCTCCTAGATTCCCTAGTGAAGGTGGCTGGGCGCATTCTCCTCGGCCGACTGCAGGACTGGGCAGAGTCCAACAACATTCTCTCGGACCTGCAGTATGGCTTTAGGTCTGGTTTGGGGACCATGGAACAGGCCAGTAATCTGGACTTCCTCATTAACAAATACACGTACATTAAGGAAGGTAATTTTCTTTTGGCCTTTGTTGATTTATCTTCCGCTTTTGATTTTGTGGTACATGAGAAACTATGGTCCATCATGACTAGCCTGGGAGTTGACTGCACCATTATTAATTTTCTTAGACATTTGTATGCTTTAGGTCGTGGTAGAGTCCGCTACGGCGTTAACGGCGATTGCACTCAGCCATTTAATATAAGAAGAGGGGTACGACAAAGCTGTGTGCTCGCCCCTTTCCTGTTCCATCTCTATCTTAACAGCATAGGTGACATCCTGGCAAGCAAGTGCGCCGATTTACCACAAGTAGGCCATCGTCCAATCCCGGCACTTTTTTACCCCGACGATGCTGTTTTAATGGCTCGTACTCCTCTTGGACTACATCGTCTAGTCGACGAGTTTGCTAATTTTATGCAGAACCACGGCCTAAAAATCAACATCGGCAAACCTTTTGCTATGAAACTTGGGCATTCAACCTCACGACCTCGTGACATTTTTATTGAGGGCGCTAAAATTCAGTATACCACTACTTTTTCCTATTTGGGGATTGTATTTAGCCACACTGGGAAGTGGCAGCGGGCTATAAAATCAAGGCAACTTCAATTTGTTAAAACTACAAGGGCCCTGATGCAGTTTGCTAGAACTCAAGGAATTAAACACCCGAAGGAATTGTTGACTATATACAAGGCCAAATGCAGACCCACTGCCATGTATGGATCTGAACTATGGGGCCATGGGCAGATAGACAGCCTCCAATTGGAAGAAAATGCATTTTTAAGGAACCTTCTTGCCGTC
The DNA here is from genome assembly GCA_963921515.1 of Calotriton arnoldi. NCBI lineage: Eukaryota > Metazoa > Chordata > Amphibia > Caudata > Salamandridae > Calotriton > Calotriton arnoldi. Next base: position 257,063 of record CAWUFW010013256.1, on the reverse strand, counting down.
CTGAAAAGTAGTGCAGCCTACGTCTGCCATACAGAACTGGGAGTCCCGTATATTGCAGACCTGATTAAGATACAGCCAGTACTACTATGGCACAAAAGTTGGCCATCAGTACACACTACACTCAACCGAGCGATTATACCCGATTGCCTCAGATCGATGGTGTAGGAGAGTAGGATCTGCCTCTTATGTTGCCCCCACTTTTTTTCGGATGTTTACACTGGTTTCTGGCTATAGTCTGGCTGGGACCCTGCCAATCAGGGCCCCAGCCTCTCTGTTCTCTCTAAACGACTTGGAGTGCACTCTAGGTGCACTAGTGATTGGATACTGTGGTACCTTATGAGTCCCTAGTATATGGTACCTTAGGTGCCAAGGGCATAGGGACTTCACAGGCCTACCAGGGGCTGAAGCATGTATTATGCCACCCCTGGGAAGCAGACTAAATCTGACACCACAGGTCTGCTACTGCAGCCTGGGTAAGGTGGTGCATGCACCCCTTACTGTGATATAGGCTACCTATATCACTACATAGATACACACATATAAACCTATAAGTCACTCCTATGGCAGGCCTTATCAATCCTGAAGGCAGAGTGCTTGGTTCCTATGTGAGAAGGTGCCCCTGCATGAGCAGAGCCCCTCTGCAGCATTCGGAGACCCTTCTCTGATGCTGTTTGTAGTGCAGCCTGACCATATACTCTTAAGCGCATTATAACCTCGCGTTAAATGCTAACTTTGGGATGGCTGCACGGAAACATGTCGTGTTTGGTGTCAAACATCTTGGAATACTACCCCCCCCCCGCCAGTTCTGGCGGCGGGGGTAGCATTCCACCCTTCTAGAGGGATAGACATGTACCTACTGTGGAAACACAGTAGAATCCTGAAGAGCCCTGGCATCACAAAATGGATGCCACCAGTCACAGACACTGGGCTCCCTCCTGCTGATGACCGAAACTCGCAGTGGAGGAAGCCCAACAATAGGTATCCTGTCACAGGAGGGTGTGACCACCTTCCAGACAGGATTTAGTGTATTGGGGCTGGGTGGGTGCACTCCTAGAGTGCTTTGAAGTCCTGCACTGGGGGAGCAGAAGGCTCCTCTGTGCATATGCCAGTTCAAACCAGCTCAGGGGCTACCTGCCCCTGCTCTGGCGCGAAACTGTACAAAGGGAAGTGGGTGTAGCCACCCACTCCCCTGACCCTCCCATAGGTGGGGTCATAGAGCTAGTCCCTCCCTTTCTTTTAGTATAAGAGGAGGAACCTGTGCATTGCAAACTAGATACCCCTGGACGACGCTCTGAAGAAGAATCCTGGACCTTCGACGTTCCACTACCTCTGGAAGACTGAAGAATCTCCCTTGGAGTCAAGGAGTGACTCCCCTGCTTGGCAGGCACCAAAAACTACAACAACGGTTGCAAACTATGCTGCTCCCGCCAGAGCCCGAGGTCCCTGCAGCCCAAGATGAGGATTTCCTGACTTCTCAAAGGCCATCGTGAGTCCCCAGTGAAGCTGAGGCCAGTGGACCCCACGAGTGATGAGGAACCGCAGTCCCTGGGTACCGTGCACTATTGTCGAGTGCAACCCCTTTACGACGTTCTACGAACTTGTACTTTGGACCACGTGTGGTCCCAGCCTCTAGCAGGAATCCCTCCGAAGATCAGAGGCCTACCCCATCCCGAGTGACCGTGGGCCCCTGTTGAAGGAATCCTCCCAAGGTGTCTTCGCGATCCCTTGCCAGCCGGCTTGTGGGTCCCCTGAAGACTTTTCTAAAGAACCAAAGGGCTCCCCTGGTTGCTCCAGGCCTGCCCTGACTTACCCTTGCTGGGTGAGTTCCACAGACCTTGCTGGTCTGCACCATTGACTTTTTACGCTTTCCACAAGACTTGCTGCTACCAAAGCTTGTTGGCTCCAATCGGGTTGCCAACACCGCAGTCAGCTGCAGACTTTGTGGGACACACCGAATCCAGCTCCTGGTCATCGTTGACACCTCCTGGACCTCGTGGCTGAAGAGTCAAGACCCCTGTGAATGACCTGAATCTGCCAACGACGGTGGGCATTCATCTTCCTTGCCCCGAGTCACTGCCCAGTGACTTTGAACACTGTCCCCTCTGCTTTCAGGTCTTCCTTCTTCCGAATCCAGGCTTGGATTCCACCGGACACTTCTTCGGACTTCACAAGCAGCAAGTCTTCATTGGCTCCCATTGAAAACGACGCCGCGACCCGACACCAAAGGACACCTATGCACCCGGCTTCCCTGGGTGAGGTAACTCCAGCACTATGGTGCTCCTGTGGGTGTTGGCCCTAGAACTACTTACCCTGTAAGTGACTTGCTTGTAGCTACTCCCGAAGTGCCCTTAACCTCTTAATTTCTAACTGCGACTTGCCCCATTGAAGTCTACGGTGATCCGCGCCTGTGTTCACGCACTGCACGCGTCCCCAGTGGGTCCTTTACTTACCTGCCTTGGGTGGTTTCGTGAGGCCACAACACTGCTGAAGGCCCTAGGCCTTGTCCCTTTGCAAGTCGTTGTTCTTAAGTCTCTTTCTTAGTATATGGTCTGGTACGCCCCTAGGGCCCCAGCCATATTGTGCTTAATTTATTGTGAAACGTTGATTTGTTCATATGTTCCTGACTTCTAATCTCATAAAGAGATTAGTAGAGAGTTGTTTAGTAATAAATACATATATATTTGATATATATACCTGTGTGGTGTCTTTTCATTTGGTGATTCAAGAGATTGTGTGGTAAAACAAGCTGCTTTACATTCCTCCAAGACTTAGCCTGAAGGCTGCTCTCCACAGCTACCACTAGGATAGCTTTCTATAAAGGTTGTCTTAAACCTACCTACCATAAGAGTCGAATTGTACTGGTGCAAGGTGTCCACTTTAACTAGTGCAAAACACACAAGATGATGGACGGAATGCTGCACATTGGCAAACATTCACCCCCAGTCACAGATCTGGGTTTAATCCATCGTTATTTTGCTTCACCACGCCACCCCAGTTCAGACATAGCCATATACAAATCAGTCTTGGCCCTGTGCCTCATGGGAACAGTCCAGACCGAACTGCCAAGCCATGTCTTCCCTGGAGGCACAGGGTCAGACTGATTTGCATATGGCCATGTCTGAACTGGGGTGGCGGAGTGAGCTAAAGAATGATGATGTATTAAACCCAGATCAGTTGACTGGGGGGGAGTGCTTGCAATGTTCAACACTCCGTCCATCATCCCCTTTGGTTTCACTTTAACTAGTGAACAGCATATACCAGGCCAACTTCTCACAGATGTCGGCCCTTAAAATTCCCTGGCTTAAATATGTGCATAACTTTCTGTCTGATATCGGTCATTCTGAGTACTTTGAACATCCCGATAGCTTGGCATCTGTCCAAAGAAAAGTACTCAAAATGAAATGCTTATCTCTTCTAGAGGAAACGAGACTAGCATCTAAAATTTTAAAACCTTCTGTACTGAGGAATCAGACGATATTGACTAGCTTCAACATGCAATTTTACTTAGCTAATGTGTTTAATGCTCACCACAGGTTTGTGTAAAAAAAATGTAAGTCCGGTTTTATATAGCGCAGCTTCTCACCCTCACGGGTCTCAAGGCGCTGGGGGCCGGAGTGGAAATTAAGTGAGCTATTGCCCAGAGTCACATGGTGCTGAGCTGAGCTGCCGCCGGAGCCGGGGATCGAACCGTGAACCCTGTGCTCCGGAGTCAGCTGCCCTGGCCACTGCACCACACCTCTCCACTCCACTCAACAGGTTTGTGCTGACTCGGTTTCGTTTGAACATCTTTCATCACTCAATCAGCTTCCCCACTATTAACAACTGGTCATCTGACATGGGGAAATGCACTTGTGATGACATCTCTTTGCAGACCACAATACACATTGTTTTGTTCTGTAAACATTTTTCTGGGATGAGGAAGAAGCATATTATCCCTCTGCTATTGCAGCTTGGCTTTGTACAATGTCGCCCAGCTTTTCTGTACCTGCAAACGCTACCGAACATATATTTATGTGCTGTAATGTCTCGATTTTTGTTGGCAGTTATTAACTGCAGGAAGCAACTGTAGTCTGTAACCTAAGCTAAAACTGATATTGACTGTGTATTTGATTGTACCTGTAGTTATGATTCGCTGCTTTTATCCTTTTTGATCCGCTCTAACTTTTATATTGATTTTTTATTATTTTTGATACAGATGTTGTTCTGTAGCTTTTATGAATCATTTGTGAAGTCGAATAAAGCTTGTTTTGACTTGACTTGATTGAAAATCTAGGGTTTTCTAAATAATGGCCCACTCATTATATACTGTGGCATGACAATCCCCCTCTTCCAGTTGTGGCCATTCACTCTTTCTAGGCGTAGCTGTCTGGTCTGTGGAGGCCTTACTATGCCTATACTAGGTCTCTAGTATGTCTCTACCTTTGTATCGTCCTTGCCCTGACTTTGTGGAGTTTGTGTAGCATTTTTGTGGAATCACTGATGTACCCTTGTTAAACTCTGCTGCTGGGCTATCCTTCGCTGTTGATGGAGATTCCTCTTACCGCCACCTTATCTACTACCCTCCTACCTGTCTCCCTACCCTTCACTCCCTCCTTCCTCCCATCCCCAACACCCATTCTTGAATACTGCCCCAATTCGGGCTCGTTCTCTCACCCAGTAGTGTGTCCTGTTTTTTTCAAACACTCCCCCCTCCGATGTTTCCCCAGTACCCCTACCCTACTGCCAGTTCTCCTTTTCTTACATACCAATGCAGTCCTGGAATAATGTGTTGCTTAGTTACTTTATAAAGGGAGGCAGAAATCCACGCACATTTTAGACACAGCATACAACATGGTTACTGCCTAATACATTTAGCTCTCGAATTGTGTCCTTTTATATCATTGTATTGTACTACACTGTGCAGATTACAGTTGGATGCTAACATAGTGCATATATCCTTTTGACAATGCCTGCTTTACATTGTACAACATGTGTGTCTTTAAGTCTGAAAAAAAGAATGATTGCAAGAAACACAAGTCTGGGGGTGGCCAGTTTCAGTAGAGTTTGGATTCTTGCGATTCGATTTCTTCCAGAGATCTGTAGGCTTTTTGTCATATGTTTGGGTTTACTCAGGTAGATCACCTTGCAGGTTATACACGTGGGGACTAATTTATGAGGTTTCGCTGTAGGGCAGCGCAACAGGACTTCCTGCTGCGCTGCCCTACGGCAAAAGAAGAGGGCAGGAATGCTCCGTATCTATCAGAAAAGGCGCATTCCTGTCCTTTTTCCCTGTGCCGGCGCACAATGGGCTGCCGTGGGCCAAGACAGGCACCTTTGCACCATGGTGCAAGGGTGCCTGCGTTGCGGGGATGATTATTTTTGTGCAAGAAGGGAAACCTTCCTGCACAAAAACCATCACAAGAGGCTTTTTCCTCTGAAAAAGGAAAAACAAGGAGAGGCATAAGTTTTTGGCACTGCCTCAGATTTACAATTTCTCGTAAATCTGGGGCAGTATCAAAAAGCCATGGATGTTGCTGGGAACGCCCACTGCAACACCCATTGCACGACCCTTTAACACAGAAAACTCCCATGCTCTCCAACGACCGTCACCTTTTGTCCCCTAGCTCCACTTCTAACCCCTCTCCTTCCCCCCAATCTCCCCTCCTAGCCCACACCACCACACCCCCTCCTGCCCCTACTCCCCCCTCTCCGAAATTCCCCCCCACCCCCAACTCTGATGTTGCCTCTCCACTAACCCCTTACTCCCTCTCCTCCCCACTTATCATGACCCCCTCCCATATAACTATCCCATCCCTCTCCATGCCTGTCCCTCCCACACACTGCCAGTTCACCCCTCTTTCCCCCCAGGCCTCCCACACTCCCACAACTTCTGCACTTCGCCTTCCATCCCCCAGGCCTCTTACCCTCTCCAAACACCAGACATCCACCCCCGAACAACTCCGAACATGCCCCCTCCCCCCTCCAGCCCCAAACACTACTTTAACTATCCCGTCCTTCCCTTTGCCCCCCCACACCGGCAGCCGAAACCCCCCTCTCCCCCCCACAGACCTCCCCTTCTCCCCCAGCTTCAGCACCTTTCTCCCCTCTCTCCCCCCCACAGACCTCCCCCAGCTTCAACACCTTTCTCGCCCCCCCAGACCTCTCGCCCCCTCTCTGAACGACAGTCCCCCTCCCCCAACCTACTCAGAACATACCTCCCCCCCTCCTCCTGCCGCAACTACGTCCCACCTCACCTTTCTAACTCAAACACTTTGCAACATTGACCGCAATATCTCTTCCTTGATATCTGAACTCGCCCGACTTAGAGAGGAATTCAAAGACTTCAAATCCCCTAACATCAAAACCCACCCCTCTTGGTCCACTCCACCATGCACTGGTCCCCAAAAACTCTCAAATCCCAAACCTTGGAAAACCATACCACTACACAACCATACACATAGACCTCTTCGCACCTTGAATGACCACTCCGCCACGGACCTCTCCGACATCTGCAACTCCTACACACCAAAGACCTCACTTAAGGATACGGCCTTTACTCACTCCAACATCCCTGTTATTATAGGGACCAGAAGAACCCTCATCTCCCCCTGCTCCCCCAGACCCCCCCTCAACTTACCGTCATCCACTCATGCCCCCCCCCAAAAAACAACCCTAAGCCCCTGGCCTGCATGCTTGTGAACTGCCGCTCGGCGGTTCGACATGTGACCGAAATTTCCGAAACTATCCTTAGTGAAGATTTAGACATTGCCTTCCTCACGGAAACCTGGCTCAATGATCAATCAACACCCATCCTTGATTTACTCTCCCCTCCAGGTTACTCTATCATCAGAAAAGACCGACCGAAGAAAATAGGAGGTGGATTAGCAATAATCTTTAAAAGCGAACTCCAGCTCTCCCTAGTCAAAAACACAGACTTCGCTACCTTTGAATACCTTGGAGCTGAACTTAAGATTAAAGGCGCTCCCCCAATACGACTACACAACATCTATCACCCTCCGGGTGAACCTCTTCCCTTTGCTGATGAACTATCTGACCTTCTTACTCAATCATCACTTTCTAGCTCTAAAAATCTCTTCCTAGGAGACTTAAACCTTCACTGGAATGTGCCCGAGGACCCCACTATCAAACTTCTCAATAACCTTCTTGAGATTAACTACCTCAAACAACTCTGCCATTCCCCAACCCACTCAAAAGGGCTACTCTTGACGCCATCATTGCAAATAATGATTTGGCATCCCTATCTAACATCATCCCTATCGATTGGTCTGACCACCACCTCATACTGTTCTCGATCTCCCCTGAGCCCCGCCCGCCCCTCTAAAAACAACAAAACCAAAATTTCAACCAGAAACCTTAATCTCATCCCCCTGGTGTACTGGAGGCTAAACTCTAAGCTCAACTTTACTGCACCCCTCCCTCTCTTAATGCAAATGAGCTCACTGAGCACTATAATAAAACTGTCTCCGAGGTCTTAGACCAACTTGCACCACCCAAACTAAAAACTCAAAAAATATCCCGCCCAAATCATGGTTTAACTCAGACCTCAACAATGAAAGACGAGCACTTAGACTGGCTGAAAGAACTTGGAGACAACACCCTTCCCCCTCCAATCTCGTCCTCCTTCTGACTGCTAGATCTACTTACAAGAAACACATTTTCTCTGAAAAAGCATCCTTCTTTCGTTCACAAATCGCCCGTGCCAAAAATAGACCCAGAGAACTGTTCAACATTGTTAGAAACCAAACTTCCCCCGCCCCCCTCAATTTGACGGCCACAACTAGCAAATGTGAAGAAATTGCTAACTTTTTCTCCGAAAAAATCGCCAAAATTGACCAATCCTTCACGTTAACTCAGATCCCTCCCAACTCCCAATATACCCTTGCTACTACCCCAACACCCTCCCCTCTGTTCCTACCCCCTTCCTCCTCCCCGCACCAACTTTCCACAACCCCTCCTGAACCCTTCCCCGACATAACACAGTCCAAAAATAATGCCTCCTGGCAGAATTTCCACCCAGATTCCGAACTTGAAGTCTTTAACATCCTGTCGAAATTAAAACCGTCCTCTCACACAAAAGACCCTCTCCCGTCTACCCTTGTCCAAGATCTTAAACACGTCATTGTCCCTTTCCTCGGGGTGCGTCCCTGTCTCCCTCCAACTCGGACAAGTCACGCCCATTCCTAAAAACCCTAAGACCGACCCTAACGACCCTAATAACCTCCGCCCCATCTCAAACCTCCCCATTCTCTCAAAAGCCCTTGAAAAATGTGCCTTTCTTCAATTGGATAAACACATTGACACTTACAACCTACTCGACCCCCTACAATCCGGCTTCTGTAAAGGCTGCAGCACTGAAACTGCATTGCTAAATATAGTTGATGACATCCACCATACCCTGGATAATGGTGAGTCCTGCCTACTCATTCTGCTCGATCTCTCTGCGGCGTTCGATACAGTTAACCATTTATCCTTACTCAATACTCTTAAACTTCGTTTCGGCCTTAATGGAACTGTCCTCAACTGGTTCACCTCCTATTTCCAACACCGAACCCAGCAAATCAAAATCCAAAGCTGCCTCTCTAGCCCCACTCCTGTCTCCCTCGGTGTCCCCCAAGGATCTATCCTCTCTCCTGCTCTCTTCAACCTATTCATGGAACCCCTTACCCTCATACTTAAACAAGTCGGTATTAACTATCACCTGTATGCCGATGATACCCAACTGTACTATAAAATCAAATCCCACGCAGATGTCCTACACCTTAACACTGCCCTTGCTAATATACAAACCTGGTTCTACTCCAACCATCTCAAACTCAATCCTAACAAAACTGAGATAATTCTTTTCTCTCCTAAAAACAACCCACTCCCCATCCAAACATGGATCACCGACCTTAGTGCCCTAAACTGCTCACTCTCCTTATCCGAGTCAGTAAAATCACTTGGCATCACCATTGACAGTAAGTTAACGCTCAATTTCCATATAAAAAACTCAGCAAAAGGAGCATTTTTCACGCTCCAACATCTCAAAAAAATTAAACCTTTCATTCCAGCGGAAGATTTCAAATCTGTTGTCCAATCATTAGTCCTCTCGAAAATCGACTATGGCAATGCTCTACTCTCTGGATCTCCCAAAGTACACCTTGCCCCCATCAAATCTGTTCTCAACCTAGCAGCCAGGCTTACAACTGACTGCAAGCGCTCTGACCACATCTCGCCTGCGCTTAAGACCCTTAAATGGCTTATCGAAGGCAGATCCTCCTATAAAATAGCCTGCATTACGTACAAAGCCCTTCATCAAAAGACCCCGCTTTACCTCTCAAACAAACTCAATAAAGCGGGCAGTACCCGACCGATGAGAAGTACCAACTCTCTCCTCCTCGTCCCCCTCTGTTAAAAAGAAAGCCGCACAATCTCGCTCCTTCTCTGGTAAGGCTCCCAGCAACTGGAATGCCCTCCATAAAGAGCTACGACTCAACCCTTCATAGGCCAGTTTCATAAAAGACCTCAAAATACACCTACTCAACAAATACTGGGGTCCTTAACCCTTCTATTACCATACTTGCTACACTCTCCCTTCCTTTTGAAACCCTTGCCTTCCCCCTCTCCTCACCCCGCTTGTGTCGACCTCACCTATTCACCCCCTTCCCTACCCTTCTTCACCTTTTACTCCCCCCCTTCCACCCCTTTCGTACACTTACCCTCCCCCCCTTTTTCTCTCTCCCCTAACCCTTACTTCTTTACCAAATAATGACTCTACCTCCTTTATACCGTTTAATAATTCGTAATTACTATATTCATGTGTTGTTTCGTAAATAGCCACTTCTTTGCACTTTTTATTGACTCAAGCTATATTACTCAATGTGTTCTCTTAGTCCACCATGTTTCTTAATGCTTCATTTGGATACCACTGTTTTGTATTCCATGTACGTATGTCATTCCAATGTAAAGCGCTCTGATACCCCCGGGTGGAGCCAGCGCTATATAAAACCTTTTAAATAAATAAATAAATAAATAAATAAAGGGAACGATATTTATGAGGCAGCATTAACCCAAAAAAGTGGCTTAGTGCTGTCTCGTAAATATGGAGCAGGCTCCTGAACCACGGAACATCATAAAAAGTGACGTTCCGGCAGCGCAAGGGGCTGCAAAAATGATGCCCGTTGTCTTTCAAAATAAGCTTCTTTCTGGGGTGAAATAGCCTATTGATGAAAGGACTGGTGTGATGTACTGAAATCTACTTGTATTTGAGACCAGGAGAGCTGCCGCGTAGAGGACTGCTTTGAAGGAAGCCAGGCAACATTTTTTAGGTTTGTCAGTAGAACATTACCATCGTCTATACGACAAAAGACTAAGACCTGGATGGCCAATTTCAGGCCTTGATTTGTAAGGAAAGACTTGAAACTCTGGAAAAGTTTTAATTGGAAGTTTGTATTTCTTAACATCTCTTTCACATAAAGATTAATGTGGAATTGTTTGTCTTCTTTTAAGTCTAGGATGTTCCATATCATTTTAGGTGTAAGGCTCATGCCCTTAAGACAATTGGTTCAATCAGATAGATGTTCCTGATGTTTGTGGTGGAAGGGCAGAAGAAATTGTGTGATCTAGTTTCAACTTTACCTTCACCTCAACCATGCATTATTGAATTTCTTTACAGGTAAGGTTGTTACATTTGGATTCTGGGAGAGGAAGTGGGACAGACTCTAGATTGAGTCTAAAACATCTGGAAACTCCTGTCGAGCGACCAAGCACTATTTTAAGACTTGAAGTGAGAATTGTGTATGTAGCACAAAATGTGGTTTATTTGTAAGATTTCCTGGCAGCTTTGAGATAGAACAGGTGGGCAGATATAGGGTTTTCTTCACCTTGTTTCGAATATTCATTGTGTTCCTTCCTGTTAACATATTTTGAGGTTAGAGGTAGTGGAAGCTTTAGTCTTCATAATGCCGGAGATCTCAATCAATGAGGCTAGTGCGTTTTTGTCAATGTGTTTAATGTCTCTATATTTTAGCATTATAACCTCTGGTTTGGCATATAAGGGGTGTGTAGTGGTCAGTATTTTGAAGGGTATGGGAACATTTTCTGACGACTCCACTTGGAGAGAGTTAGCAATCTTTATCTGGTCTTTTTATGTTAAAATCAGGTCCTGTGTGAAGCCCCTTTATGGTTAGCAGACATGAAAAGTTGAAATAGATTATTACTGAATTGGAGCAGGTCCCTATAATGCATTAAACCTCAGAGTTTTAGCTCCTCTGTTGGTAACCTCCAAAGTGAGACACTGGAATATAATGTAGTTAAATGAGTTGATCTCTTTGACTTTAAGTGACTCCTTGATGTTGTGGAACCCTCAATCTGATTTCTAAGCTCTTTCTAGGTGGTGAACATTGAAACCAGGGTGTAAGAGAGCAACACATATTAGCATGATCTATGTGTTTAACAAGGTTTCCATGAGAACAATGGCATCAATACTGCAGTCCTTAGTGAAAGCAGGTAGAACAGTGGCATTAAAACCTGCTAACAAATAGTTTAGGACAGAAGCTTTGACTTGAGGAGTGAGTATTAAGTTCTAAGAGTGAGAGTAGGTTCTACCTCTGAGGCTACATGTCCAAACCTATCTCTGTCTCTAGGCATCTTCTTAAAAATGCACCTAGTGGTTGCCATGGATGTGTAAGTGGTATATTGAGACAAATCGGGCATATGACATTGTAATATTACAGCTTTTCACCATTATACAAACAGCGTATGACCAGCATTAGTTTAGTTGTGGGTGTATGGTGCTAAATTTTAGAATCCTCTCCATAACCTGACCAAAGCAACCTGACATGGCCTATTCCAGCAAGGGGCACTCTTTCTCCATACTTTTCATTTACCAACACACATTGAGGCATATTCTCAAGAACGTGCAATAATCATCGCCAAAATAGGTTAATGCCATTTCTCATATCGCCGCCTATCGCGGGAAAATAACTCTGTGTTAACGTCATATTCTCAACACGGCGGTAACATGCAATAGTTTCCCGATAACGCGTTAAATGTCCCCGGTAAAATTACCGGAACGGCGATAAAAATCTAAAGCCGAACGTGAAAAAAGTTGCGATGGGCCCAACTGCGATAAAAAATACAGCGATAAGCAGCGCCAGACCTGCAAGTCCCACAAGTCAGGCGGGAAAAATCACTATAAAAGCGGCAACAAAAAACACAAAAAAAACACAAACAACTGCGAAATACCATGGAGGTAGCCGGAGCAAGTCCAGAGGACAACCAGAACCCCACAAGCCCCACGGAGGACCAGCCTGGGACCTCGGGGTCAGGGAAGGGCAAGGAGAAGAAGAAGAGGAACCCGCATTTCAGTACGCAGGAAAGCCAGATCCTCATTACGGAGGTGAGAGAACACCACCACCAACTGTTCATCACCTCCACTGTGTCATTGGCAACTGAAAATACAATATGGCAGTCCATCTTGGCCAAGGTGAATGCAGTCGGAGTGAAGAGAAGGGAAGTGGACAAATGCAAGAAGCGCTGGACTGATGTGAAGCGCAAAACCAAGCTGAAACTCGCAGCCAACCTGAAAGCAGCAATGCAGACTGGAGGTGGGAGTCCAGCAACACACCAGGAGCTGGATGAGATGGAGGAAATGGTGTCCCGAGTCATCATTGGGGAGACGGTGGCAGGAGTTGGGGGACCGGACACTGCACAATATGACCTGAGCCAACAGCATCAGGGTGAGTAACGACCAGGGACTGGGGGGACGGGGGGAGATGGGCACAATGGCACGCATGCACAATTAAGTATGGCACATCTGCGGACAAACCATGCCCAAGAGCTACAACTCCGACCAAGAGCCCAATTTACCCAAGTCTGCAACATCTCAGCACTGTATAAGCACAGAAGTGAAAGGCACACCGCCTGAAAGGGATAAGGGCCAGCCAAATCAGAGCTGAAGGGGCAACCCACCCACAATGCAGCACACACACATCGGAATCAGAGACCCTCAACATTGACAACAATGTGGTACAAACTGCAACACTTTCACAACAGAACAGAGGACACAACTGCTGCCGCTTGTGTGTAGAAAATGGCCATTCGCATTTGGCATAGCAGGAAACTGTGAGATGATAATGTACAAGTACAACCTCACATCCCTGATGGTGTAGAAATGTCAACTGTCCCGCATCAAATAGGCATCTCCTCACAAACAGTCACAATGTACATTGCCATGCAGTCTGTTAGTAAACATGTACAATGCGTCAACATACATGTGAACACAATGTCAATCTGCATCTCCCCTTCACATTGCAGAGGGACAATCAACACCTCCTGCAGAGCAGACCCAACAACTCAGCACTGATGATGAAGAGGCCCTCCCCAACATCGACACTGACGCCCTCCAACAGCTCATGGACAGCTTCGGCACCCCACCTCCAGGAGCAGGGCAGCCCAGCTGCATCGAGGAGACCCCACCCCCTGCACAGACCACACAGCAGGAAGCACCCACCACCACGGCTGTCTCCCAGGACCCCCACGACCAACACATGGCATTCCAACGCCGTTTGTTAGGGTGCCAGGAGAAGATGGCTGATCAGCTGCGGGTGGGGCTCGACCTCATGGCAGCCAAACTAGATGCCATACGTGGGTGTCTAAGTCCCATCAGGGACCACTTACAGTCCCTAACGGACACCCACTGTCCGCTCCATGCTCTCCAACAATCCATGGCTGACCTCGCTGGAGTCATGACTCTGACCCAAGAACAACTGTCTAGTCAGAGTGGCTCCAGTGATGTCAGCCGGGAGTTGGGACACATAAGGAGAATGATGGAGAGCTTGGAGCGGATGCAGGTGGAAAGAATGTTTGCCACGGCTGCACACCAGCGAGATGTAGCTGTGATCTTCCATGCCCTGCAAATCCTCATCATGGCATTGCCGCCACAAGGCCTGGCGCGGATGAATGCTGCTGCTACTACTCCATCCACATCTCCGCCCCCTGAAGTGTCAGTGCCACACAGTGCGGCAGACATTCCACCTCCGGCCCCTGATGTGTGAGTGCCACACAGTGATGCAGACTATACACCACCACCCACATGTGAGGCACCTGACACATCAGAGGACGAAGATGATGATGAATCTGGCTTTGTGGTAAGAATGAAGTGGTAGCATTCATCTCCTCCATATGGCCTGTTTCAGCTTGGTTCTGCCCTCTACATCATGCCCTGGAATAACACCTTCCACTGTCCCCCGATACACTCAGCGACACCCACCTTGGACCTTTACATGGACTGCCATATTTTGTTTGGTTACCAATGACACTGCGGACTGAAGTCTTCCTCTTCCGATAAACTTGTCAATCCCTAAAGGACTCTGGCTGGCCCTCCACGGGGCAACAACATAAAGTGGGGTTTGCATGGCCCTGTACTGCTCCAGCTTCAACACTCCACTGAATGCGAATAAAACATTCTAATTCACACAGATGTGTCATGGCTATGATCAATCAAGTATGAAAGTATGGATGAATGTAGGGACAGTGATTCCACAAAAAGATACTCCCTGGGTAATGCTATCAATGCGCCTGTATGGCCGTGACCCAGATAGGCAGTTGTAGTGTAGCTCCTATTTCCCTTATAGGCTCTGCGCATTGGAATAATATATCCTATAGGTTTGACATAGGACTGAGGTCGGTATGTCCCTATCGAGTATATTAAACTTAATTACTTGTGCCAGCTAGCTCAGAGGCCACTAGAAACTTCTTGACGACAAGAAGGGATTAGTTTCTGGCTGCCGCAAAACATGACCACTGTGTTTCCCTTACAGAATCAGGATGTGTCCCAGAGTCGTAGAAACAATAGATAACTATTTCACTCAGCTCAGTCGTGCATGTTTCAGTTATTCTCAGAGTTACACAGAAATAACAGACGGGCGTTTCAATAAAGGATTTATTGAACAGTCTTGTTTCTGTTGTAAAGTAGATGTGCTGTTATGATCACAAGACAGTATGCGAGATAAATGATGTACAAGGTGAGCAGTAAAAATAAATAATACTGCGTTAGCATTATCTTTTCAGCATATATGCATTTACATAAAATGACACAGCCTAAAAATGCGAGTACTCATACAATGCGTTTCTACCCTAGTTCTACCCCAGTATACCTAACCTATCCTAGGTGTAGGGAGAAGTAGGTGCTGTATCCTTGACTAGAGTATACCCAGAGTCTAGTATGCCAAGAGTCTAGTATGCCAAGAGTCTAGTATGCCAAGAGTCTAGTATGCCAAGAGTCTCTCTAGGTTCTAGTCTGCTCCATACCTGAAGAATGAGAGAGGTAGGAATCTCTTTTCCGGACTTGAACTCCAACACCCTGCAAGGGAAGTTAGATCACTGGAAGCTGGACTCTCTTCGAGCAGGAAGGGCAGCGTCTTCTCAGTGCGTCTGGCCGGGAATCGGGCTCCTCTGAAGTCGAGGTCTCCTCTGATTTACAGGGGTTTGGGAAGGTATATTTATACCTGAAAATGGTAGCATTGACGTGAGTTGGGTAGCGAAAGAAGTCATGAATGAATCCCTTAGGGAATAAGAGGTTCATGCATAATGTATGAGTGCTTGAAGAAATCAATAGTCCTGGGCAAGGGAAACTCCCGCAGCCTGAGGGTCTGTTTTTTCATGGACTCGTTGAGACGCTAGGGTGGACGGATGTCGGAAGCTATGCCTGTATTTGGTATGCATAGTCTATGCTTAAATAAGGCCTGGGATTCTATGCCTATATAAGGGCAGGTTAGGTTATGTCTATATAAGGACATGATTCTAGAAAGCCCGTTTAAGGACACCCTATGAAGTATACAACACCCACTCCTCTTTCGTGTAAACAACAATACTAAAAATGCCTAAACATTTAGAATGCTATACAATAAAAACCGGAGTACCGCATGTGAGAAGTTGGCCTGGCATATGCTGTCCACTAATTATAGTGGGCACCTTGCACCAGTCCAAACAACCCCTTATTGGAGATAGGTTAAAGACAACCTTATTGAAAGCTATCCTAGTGGTAGCTATGGAGAGCAGCCTTCAGGCTAAGTCTTGAAGGAATGTAAAGCAGCTTGTTTTACCAGTCTATAATCTCTTGAGTGACCAAATGAAAGAGCACCACACCAGGTATATATTCAAAATATATGTATTTATTGCTAAACACACCCCTCTAGTCTCTTTATGAGGCTAGAGTTCGAAGTACATAAGTTAGAAGTTATTTAAACACAGTAATAGCACAAATACACGTTTGGGCCCTAGGGGCGTACCAAACCATATACCAATAAAGTGGTATAAGAACCACGACTGAACTAGACACTAGGCCTAGAGCCTCTAGAAGTGCTTGGACCACAAGGAACCACCCAAGGTAGTGACACAGGGGACCCACGGGGGACGCGTGCAGTGTAAATACACAACCGCGATACGCCGTTGACTTCTATGGAGAAAGTCGCGATCAGGAAATTAAAGAAAAGGGACACTTAAAGGAGGACTTGGAGCAAACCCTTTGAGAACTAGTACTTTGAAGAGTCTCTACCCACGGGAGCACCGGAGTACTCGTGTTACCTCACCCAGGGAAGCCGGGTGCATAGGTGCCTTTCGGGGTCGGGTTTCGTCGTCGATTTGAATGGCGATCTGCTGCAAAGTGCTGCTGGCGACCAAGTGGAAAGTGTCCGGGTGGATCCAAGAGTGGATCGGAGATCTGAAGAACCTGAAAGCAGAGGGGACAGAGTCTGGGTCACTAGCCAGTGACCAGGAAGGCGATGGACAGATGCCCACCGATGTCGAGTGCTTCAGGTGCATTGACGGTTGTCTTGACTCTTCAGCCACGAGGTCCAGGAGGCGTTGTCGGCGACCAGGAGCAGGATTCGGCCTGGTACATGATGTCTGTCGAGTGCTGAGGTGTCGGCGACCGGATTGGACCCAACAAGCCTTGGCAACGGCAAGTCTTGATGAAGATGAAGATCGTCGATGGTGCAGACCAGCAAGCTCTGGGGAACTCACCCAGCGAAGGTAAGTGAGGGCAGGCCTGGAGCAATCAGGATGCCCAAGAAGAAAAAGATTGGCCTTCGTTAAGGGCTACTAGCCAACAGGCTAGCGACTGCGAAGGAGCCTCGAGACATCGCACGTGGATCTGGCTCACAGGACACTCATGGAGTGGAGGCCAGTGATCTTCGGTGCAGTTGGTGCTGGAGGCTAGGGCTACTCGGAGCCCAAAGCATGACTTCGTGGGAGACCCAGAAGAGGATGCACTTGCAAATGTGCTCGGTGTCCAGGGGTCATGGTCTCACAACACCCACGATAGCTACGGGCCTCAGCTTTGCTGGGGACTCAGGGTATCCTCGGGGAAGTCTGACAATTCACCTCTAGTGATGCGAAGACTTCGGCGTCCGACGGGAGCTTCAGAAATGCAGACCGGACAGATGCGTCTTTGGTGCCTGCCAAGCAGGGGAGTCACTCCTTGACCCCAAGGGAGATTCTTCTGTCCTCTAATCTTGAGTAGAGCGTCGAAGGTCCAGGATTCTGTTTCAGAGTTTCGTCCAGGGATAATCTAAAGTCCTAAGGACTGGGTTCCTATACTTATACCAAGTTTAGGGGTTGGACTACTCTGTGGCCCCACCTATGGGTGGGTCAGGGCAGAGGGTGGCTACCCCCTTTCCCTTTGTCCAGTTCACGCCAAAGCAGGGGCTGCAAGCCCCTGATCCGGTTTGAACTGGGGTATGCACTAGGGACACCAAGTGTGCCCCCAGTGCAGGACTTCAAAGCACCCGAAAGTGCTCCCGCCCAGCCCCAATACACATTATCCTGTCTGGGGAGGTGGTCACACCTCCCTGGGACAGGAAACCTATTGTCCAGGCCTCCCCTGCCGGAGTTTCGTCCAGCAGCAGGAGGCCAGACTTGTGTCTGTGGCAGTAGCATCCATTTTGTGATGCCAGGCTTTAGAAAGAAGTTACCGGCCAGGCCAGGGTTAACATGTCTCTCCCTCTAGAAGGGTGGAATGCTACCCCCGCTGCCAGAATTGGCGGGGGGTAGTATTCCAAGATGTTTGACAGCAAACACGACATGTTTAGGTGCAGCCATTCCAA
Source organism: Calotriton arnoldi (assembly GCA_963921515.1). Lineage (NCBI taxonomy): Eukaryota > Metazoa > Chordata > Amphibia > Caudata > Salamandridae > Calotriton > Calotriton arnoldi. Next base: position 238,977 of record CAWUFW010013256.1, on the reverse strand, counting down.
AGTTAGCATTTAACGCGAGGTTATAATGCGCTTAAGAGTATATGGTCAGGCTGCACTACAAACAGCATCAGAGAAGGGTCTCCGAACGCTGCAGAGGGGCCCTGCTCATGCAGGGGCACCCTCTCACATAGGAACCACGCACTCTGCCTTCAGGATTGATAAGGCCTGCCATAGGAGTGACTTATAGGTTTATATGTGTGTATGTATGTAGTGATATAGGTAACCTATATCACAGTAAGGGGTGCATGCACTACCTTACCCAGGCTGCGGTAGCAGACCTGTGGTGTCAGTTTGGATGGCCTTCCAGGGGTGGCACAATACATGCTGCAGCCCCTGGGAGGCCTCTGAGGTACCTATGCCCTTGGTACATAGTATACCATATACTAGGGACTTATAAGGGCACTCCAGATTCCAATCAGTGATGTGCCTAAGGCACATGGAAACCATTTTACAGAGAAAGCAGATAGACTGGGGCCCTGAATAGCAGGATCCCAGTCCAACTAAGTCATAAACCAGCAAAACACCATAAAAAAATGGGGGCAACCATATAGTCAGATTCCACCTTCCTACATAACCCCCCAAACGAAAGGAGATAAGGCTAACCTTGGCCAGTTAAGCCTTTATTGACTAAGTGGCCATATAAGGAAGCACCTGCACTAGCATGGTTGCCCCCTGTCTTATGGTCCACTAAGCAATCCCTCACCTTAAAGGTATGAGAGGGTCTCCACCATGGGGAGTCACTACCTGTGGTGTGCTTAGGTAAAGTACAAGGCTGGTGAGGTGTCTGAGTAGGGAAGTGAGGCCCTAGGAATGTTGGCCTCAGCTTCCTCAGATCACTAGTCACCATGTATGCCTGTCTTTCCATGACTGAGTTGCACTTTGCTCTAAGGGTCAACCTTTGGCTGCCTACAGCTGGGGGTTGGGTCCCTTTGGATGGACTACTGGGGGGCATGGCAGGTTTGGAACCTTCTGGTCCCAGGTTTGCCCTTGCCTACCAGAGTCCTTCTGGGGAGGTCCCTACATAAAGGTATGGGGGATCCCTCAGTGTGTAGAGGAATTTTCACCTGGCTAGGGCTACTAGCCCGGGTGCCCCTAATCTGCTGATGGGGGTTCCTCTGGACAGGGGGCCCTGGGGGTCCACTGACCTCCCTGACCTCTGCAGCCCTGGGCTGACTGAGGCAGGGTAGAGAGGGGCAGGTTACCTGCTCCAGACTGGGTACCACCTTGGAAGGGTCCTCTGCCATCAGGGGTGTGGCCAGGCCAGGCCTGACTACCTCTGTGGCAGTTCCTTCACTAGGGGTAGGGTCAGTTCCCTGAGGAGGCTGACCCTTACCTACTGTCTGGGGGAAGAAGACTTCTCTTCAACCCTTGTGCTCTCTTTTGGGGAGAGTGGGCCATTCTTCCAGGCTCCATCTCTCCAAAATCTTGGGCTGGGGCTGTGGCCATCACAGCCCCACTAACCTTTACAGGGACACCCAACATCCTGAGATGGGTTTGGTGTTCAACTTCAGCCCAGGCTGAAATTTCCAGATCATTGCCCATCAGGCAATCTACAGGTAAGGTGGGGCACACTGCCACTCTTTTAGGGCCTGCGACCCCCTCCCAACTGAGATTGACTATGGCCATGGGGTGATCTGTTCTGACACCATCAATGTTGGTCACCTGGTAGTTAAACTCAGGTAAAAGCTGGTGAGGGGGGACTAGTTTCTCTGCCACCATGGTGACACTAGCCCCTGTGTCCCTAAATGCCACAGCTTTCTGACCATTAATCATTAGCTCCAGTCTGTACCTGCCCATTGCTGTGGGACCCATGGTAAAGGTGGCAAATCCTACACCACCATCAGAGTCAGAGGAGTCTGTTGAGGGGTCCCTGTCTAAGCCAGGGCCCACCTCTGTTCCTGTTGCAAAAGCACCTAACTTTTTGGGTGCACTACTCCCAACTGGAGGATTACTACTGGTAGTACCAGGAGGGGGGGTAGTAGTTGCTGGGGGAACATTTTCTTTATTGCCAATCCTGGGGCAACTGGGATCAGATTTCCAGTGCCCAGGCTTTTTACAGACATGGCAATAGGGTTTCTTTTCAGGAGAGGAAGGAGTTTGGGACCCACCCCCAGAAGAGGAATTTTGGGGCCCTGTAGTGGACTTATCCTTAGATTTATCCCCACCTTTCTCTTGGGACTTAGTAGAATCTTTCTTCTGGTCACCACCCTGATTTCTAGTCTTTACTCTGGTTCTGACCCATTTGTCTGCCTTCTTTCCCAATTCTTGGGGAGAGGTCAGATCAGAGTCCACCAGATACTGGTGCAAAAGCTGGTTTTGACAATTATTAAGGATCTGCTCCCTCATAATCAAATTGTACAATCCTAAAAAGTCATGCACTTTGTTGCCATGTATCCAACCTTCCAGAGCCTTTGTAGCACAATCTACAAAATCAACCCAGTCTTGAGTCTGAGCTTTTTGGGTGTCTCTGAACTTCAACCTATACTGTTCAGTGGTTAGGCCAAACCCATCTATCAGAGCACTCTTCAAGACTGTGTAATTGTCAGCATCCTCTTCTCTTACAGTGAGGAGCTTGTCTCTACCTTTGTCTGCAAAGGAGAGCCACAAGATTGCTGCCCACTGCTTCTGGGGGACCTTCTGAACTTTACAGGCCCTCTCCAGTGCAGTTATCCATTTGTGGATGTCATCCCCACTCTGGTAGGGAGGGACAATCTTGTTTAGGTTTCTATGGTCATAAGACCTTTCCCTATCTCTAGGGATATTGCTGCCACCATGGGACTCTAGTCCCAACTTTCTTTTCTCTCTAAAGAGATCTAGGGACTCCCTGTCTAAGGCTACTTGCTTCCTTCTGAGTTCAAGCTGAGCTTCCTCATACTGAATCAGCCTCTTTCTTCTCTCATGAGAGGATTCCCTCCTATGAGATGAGACAGAGCTCCCTATTGAGGTGCCAGAGTGGTTAGACTCCTGAGAAGGAGATCTAGACTTTCTGGGCACACTCATAATCCTTCCTGGGGGACAAAGAGGGTATCATCCTGATCATCCTCTTCATCTTCCACAGGAGGGATTGGGTTATCCAGGTCAGGGTCATTGTCACCCTCCTGGCCAGTTTCAGAGGGGGGACTGGGGGTATTGTTACCCCTGGCCCCTTCCTCTTCTTCTGCCCCACCCTCAGCTCCTACCCCTTCAGTCCCCAAGGGCTTACTAAGGTCATAAGCCACCAACAACTCTTTAAGGTGTTGGGTGGTGGGACTTTGGCCTGTCCTTAATTTCCTCAAGTTACATAATGCTCTCAATTCCAAGAATGGGAGTGTATCATACTTGGAGGAAGAAGCCCAGTGGCTTCTGGCAAGGATTCTCTAGATCCTACCTTTAAAGACATTACTAGTGTGGTGTGGTGTATGCACTACCTACTCTAGTGTGGCCTACTAAACTCTCTTGAGTTGTAGAAAGGGTGTGCTATCCCTTAACACACAACTCTAAGTTCAGTAGAACTTACTGTATTCCAAGCCTAAATTATATGTACCTTAGGTACCTTTAGTGGTTTTCAGTTGATCAATTCAATTGAGATTATCTGGTAAAACAATAGCAAGCTGGAATCCCACACGCTGCACACCAATGTGAGAAGTTGGCCTGGCATATGCTGTCCACTAATTATAGTGGGCACCTTGCACCAGTCCAAACAACCCCTTATTGGAGATAGGTTAAAGACAACCTTATTGAAAGCTATCCTAATGGTAGCTATGGAGAGCAGCCTTCAGGCTAAGTCTTGAAGGAATGTAAAGCAGCTTGTTTTACCAGTCTATAATCTCTTGAGTGACCAAATGAAAGAGCACCACACCAGGTATATATTCAAAATATATGTATTTATTGCTAAACACACCCCTCTAGTCTCTTTATGAGGCTAGAGTTCGAAGTACATAAGTTAGAAGTTATTTAAACACAGTAATAGCACAAATACACGTTTGGGCCCTAGGGGCGTACCAAACCATAGACCAATAAAGTGGTATAAGAACCACGACTGAACTAGACACTAGGCCTAGAGCCTCTAGAAGTGCTTGGGCCACAAGGAACCACCCAAGGTAGTGACACAGGGGACCCACGGGGGACGCGTGCAGTGTAAATACACAACCGCGATACGCCGTTGACTTCTATGGAGAAAGTCGCGATCAGGAAATTAAAGAAAAGGGACACTTAAAGGAGGACTTGGAGCAAACCCTTTGAGAACTAGTACTTTGAAGAGTCTCTACCCACGGGAGCACCGGAGTACTCGTGTTAACTCACCCAGGAAGCCGGGTGCATAGGTGCCTTTCGGGGTCGGGTTTCGTCGTCGATTTGAATGGCGATCTGCTGCAAAGTGCTGCTGGCGACCAAGTGGAAAGTGTCCGGGTGGATCCAAGAGTGGATCGGAGATCTGAAGAACCTGAAAGCAGAGGGGACAGAGTCTGGGTTACTAGCCAGTGACCAGGAAGGCGATGGACAGATGCCCACCGATGTCGAGTGCTTCAGGTGCGTTGACATTCGTCTTGACTCTTCAGCCACGAGGTCCAGGAGGCATTGTCGGTGACCAGGAGCAGAATTCGGGCTGGTACACGATGTCTGTCGATTGCTGAGGTGTCGGCGACCGGATTGGACCCAACAAGCCTTGGCAACCGCAAGTCTTGATGAAGATGAAGATCGTCAATGGTGCAGACCAGCAAGGTCTGGGGAACTCACCCAGCGAGGGTAAGTGAGGGCAGGCCTGGAGCAACTAGGATGCCCAAGAAGAAAAAGATTGGCCTTCGTTCAGGGCTACTAGCCAACGGGCTAGCAACCGCGAAGGAGCCTCAAGACGTCGCACGTGGATCTGGCTCACAGGACACTCGTGGAGTGGAGGCCAGTGATCTTCGGTGCAGTTGGTGCTGGAGGCTAGGGCTACTCGGAGCCCAAAGCACGACTTCGTGGGAGACCCAGAAGAGGATGCACTTGCAAATGTGCTCAGTGTCCAGGGGTCACGGTCTCATGTCACCCACGATAGCTACGGGCCTCAGCTTTGCTGGGGACTCAGGGTAGCCTCGGGGAAGTCTGAAAATTTACTTCTGGTGATGCAAAGACTTCAGCGTCCGACGGGAGCTTCAGAAATGCAGACCAGACAGATGTGTCTTTGGTGCCTGCCAAGCAGGGGAGTCACTCCTTGACCCCAAGGGAGATTCTTCTGTCCTCTAATCTTGAGTAGAGCGTCGAAGGTCCAGGATTCTGTTTCAGAGTTTCGTCCAGGGATAATCTAAATTCCTAAGGACTGGGTTCCTATACTTATACCAAGTTTAGGGGTTGGACTACTCTGTGGCCCCACCTATGGGTGGGTCAGGGCAGAGGGGTGGCTACACCCCTTTCCCTTTGTCCAGTTCACGCCAAAGCAGGGGCTGTAAGCCCCTGATCCGGTTTGAACTGGGGTATGCACTAGGGACACCAAGTGTGCCCCCAGTGCAGGACTTCAAAGCACCCGAAAGTGCTCCCGCCCAGCCCCAATACACATTATCCTGTCTGGGGAGGTGGTCACACCTCCCTGGGACAGGAAACCTATTGTCCAGGCCTCCCCTGCCGGAGTTTCGTCCAGCAGCAGGAGGCCAGACTTGTGTCTGTGGCAGTAGCATGCATTTTGTGATGCCAGGCTTTAGAAAGAAGTTACCGGCCAGGCCAGGGTTAACATGTCTCTCCCTCTAGAAGGGTGGAATGCTACCCCCGCCGCCAGAATTGGCGGGGGGTAGTATTCCAAGATGTTTGACACCAAACACGACATGTTTAGGTGCAGCCATTCCAAAGTTAGCATTTAACGCGAGGTTATAATGCGCTTAAGAGTATATGGTCAGGCTGCACTACAAACAGCATCAGAGAAGGGTCTCCGAACGCTGCAGAGGGGCCCTGCTCATGCAGGGGCACCCTCTCACATAGGAACCACGCACTCTGCCTTCAGGATTGATAAGGCCTGCCATAGGAGTGACTTATAGGTTTATATGTGTGTATGTATGTAGTGATATAGGTAACCTATATCACAGTAAGGGGTGCATGCACCACCTTACCCAGGCTGCGGTAGCAGACCTGTGGTGTCAGATTGGATGGCCTTCCAGGGGTGGCACAATACATGCTGCAGCCCCTGGGAGGCCTCTGAGGTACCTATGCCCTTGGTACATAGTATACCATATACTAGGGACTTATAAGGGCACTCCAGATTCCAATCAGTGATGTGCCTAAGGCACATGAAAACCATTTTACAGAGAAAGCAGATAGACTGGGGCCCTGAATAGCAGGATCCCAGTCCAACTAAGTCATAAACCAGCAAAACACCATAAACAAAAATGGGGGCAACCATATAGTCAGATTCCACCTTCCTACACCGCATATCTTAAAACATATCCTAAAAGCTTTAAAAGACACATTTAAAATGCAAAGGTTTCTGTACACCAAGAAGCAGTGTTTTTCATTTCCTGCATAAAGTCTGAAATAAATGCATTTGGAACGAAATATAAAAGCAATATTTACATATGACGAAAATGATCGATAAGGTTGCAAAGTCATTTCCTGTCATGAAATTTAAATGAACTAATTTAGACACACAAGATGACTAAGTGTCCCTGGAAGTACTGCCAAGTCTGTATTATAAGGCTAGTTCTACTTTAAGCAGATCGGAGTGCCATTTTCATTCGAAAAATGGGATAAAAGTTCAAATTTGGTATTGTTCCAAGTCTCTGATAAAATGAAGGCCAAATTGTTGCTGTTTGCACTGGAACACAGTATGCCGAATCAGAGTCAGTTCACGAGTCTGGTGTAAACATTAGGTCATCTATGTCAATAGACAAAACATCATCCACTGTCGCTGGTTTAAGTTCGAACACCTCATGTAAGAGATTGACCGCACAAAGATGGGAAGCATTGCCCTCAGCATAGGTCGCTGCAGCAATGTTCGCGTCCATGGTTACCTGTGTGCCTGGAGTTGTTTCTCGTACCTCAGCAGCAGCAGGAGGCGTCTGTGAGATCTCAATGAATGCTGACATCAGTATCGGGAGCCTCTGGGGACAACATGAAGCATGGACCGTTATCGGGACCAGCAAAGTATCGACGTCCTTTGGCGCAGCTGATGGGTATGTTAGACAAGCGTCCAACACGCATTCTTCACCGCATAACAGGCAGCGTAGAACAGGTAAGATGCAATCTTGCCAGATTGGTCGGAATGACAGGAACCATGTGGTATTAAGGTCCCGTAGACGAGTCATGCCAAATAGCTGTACTATTCGCTCACTGCACTTTCTTTCAAGGAGAGCTTTCTCCATTTCGCTCGGAGATATTTCTGCGAAGAGGCTGGCCATAGCGCAATAGCAGACAGATGAAGAGAATTCCCGCAACAAGTGCTAGAATTAATGGTATGCCACCAAACACCGAATGTGCAAAGTTCGGAATAATTCCAAGTATTGCCTGGAACGGTGTTAAGAGACCGGTGCAAATGCTCTTAAATACATGTACAATTCCTGTTGTATCTGACATGTTGAAGATACGTGATAACATTTCTACGAAATGTATGGGGCAGTTTGTACGTATTAAAGTCTGTATCTCAGCCGAAGTCCTTGCAACTTGTAGATCATAGGTTTCTCTGGCCGAGGTCAAAGGCACTGTTTGCTGTAAAAGCATGGCTTTCATTCTGCTTAAAGTATCAAATCTTATAAAAGAGACATTCAGTGAAGGCCATAAAGCCGACTCCCTGACTGTGTCTATCGGGGGAAACAATACTTGCATACAGCAAGTGACCCTGGAGTTGACCGTTACTAGATATGGGATGCCGGGCAACATTCCACAGCAGCTCTGATCATTCAACATGAGGTAACTCCCATTCGAAAGTTGTCCAAACGCTGGATTAATCACAGCAGCAGGTGAACCGTGCTGATGACAAGACAAATTTTCCACAGAACCATTACAAGCACCGTGTAAAATAATGTCCTGACATATGAGTGAACCGGTCAGCGCATGTTTACAGTTAATACCGCTAAGAAACACTTCACGATCCCCACTCCAACATGTATGTGTATACGGTAAATTCCAAGATGTCTTAATGTATTCCTTACCCAACCTTTCATATTTGCCTGCTTGCATCTATCTGAGGCAATACTGAAACTGAAAAGTTGTCACAGGTAATGTTATTTTGCCATGAATAAGCCATTCTGTAGCTGGTTTTTCTGCCACTGTGAATGGTAATTTGTCAAATTTTTCAATGCTCAGCACTGTATACCTCGCTTCTCTTTGTGCCAGTTCGATCTGTTTATCAGTTAGATTGTATTCTGCAAACAGAGACGACGTGTTGATGAAACGCCAAGGCACATAGCCCGCTTGCAAAGATTGCAGCGTCCATGTTAATAACACAATAGAACGTAATTGAGACTGACCTTGTTGTAACATAGCCAAATCTTGTTCTAGAATGTCGATAGCAGAGGATACAATGCCATCCAACGAATAAATTCTGGAGGACAAAGTTGTTAACCCATTGTCGACTACAGAGAGTGTTTTCTCTAAATTAATACGATCAAGTTCACGTATTCGTTCTGCAGCCTCTATCTGTGACACTTTCCATGCTTCGTTATAAGCAGCGTAGATGCCGGCATATATGAAACGTTTTTGACGCGGTTTTCTTGGTCCAAGCAAGAATTCCCTAAGATCTGCGTCATGTGCAAGTAAGGTTAAGTGTTGCTTCACATCCTGTAGTGTAGATCTATGCAGCCAATCGAGGCATAATTTACCTACACTGTATGTTGTAACTACCCCCGGATGAAGTCTTTGGACATATCTTGGGTCTGGCCTATGAATAGTAAAGCCCTGAGTTTTGTTCAAGAACCTTTCCTGACAGTTATTTGTGTCTGTGGGCCAGATCAACCATTTTTTCCAATTAGGATGAGTTCTGTTGAGTTGTAGTATATTGTCAACTGTCACCACTGCCTTTGTAATATTGTCACTGGCAGGAGTTGGCACAGAAAGTGTTTTCATCTCTTTGATCTTGGCTAATCCAAGACAAGATGTCTGTTGGACGGTGTCATTCAAAAACAGTATTTGTTCAGGGATTATACAGGCTCTAAATAAAGCTTCTATACCCTGTACTTGCCAATCTTTACTACCCCAGACAGTTTTTGTCTCAATTGTGTCTTTCCATAAGTCGAAACCCTGTGTAGACAGTTGGGCAATAAATGCTTCAGAGTAAATCTGTTTTGTATTTGTTAACATAATTTTCAGTCCTGTTTTGTTTACATTTTTATAGTAAAACGTTTCTGGATCAGATGTATTATAACCTGAAAAATATGGAAATTTACTAGCAAAAGTTTTCGAACTACCTTGTGGTGGTGTAGGACAATGTTCCCATTGATTAAACATGAACACATTTCTTGGATATGCAGTTTTGTGCAAATAATGATGACCATAGTGGTTATAACAATACAGTGTTTCGTAATCAGATGAACCTTCTAAATATTCATTTTTAGAAAATGCAGCAGATTTTTCTAGATCAAACATTATATCTTGAACAGTCTCTAAGTCCCAATCATCTGAATAGGTACTGGACGTTATCAAATCACTTAGTGAAATTTTAAACAAATGTGGAATGTTCAATTGTTCACTGGGGCCGAAGATTTCATAGTCTGTTTTGTCCCACACTATACCAGCCTGTATAGGAACAGCTGTGATGTTCACTGATGACAAGTCTCTTGCTTCACGATGGGAAGATTTATGTGGTTTTAAAAGCACGTTTACGTCTTTTCCTTCATTGTTCACATGGATGTATCTGCCACTTATAAGCATGCTTACTGTTGTTACCAAAGCTAGCCAGAGCAGGAAAACAAAAAGTCCAGATGTAATCCAGAGTTCAATCCATGGAGAAACCAGATAAGTCTTTTTCAGAAAGTGAATAAAGTCTTGTACTTGCTGCTTGATTCTTGATGATGCTGGCGTAGTTTCAGGTTCGCTGGGATCTTCTGAAAACGTATCAAAGTCAATGAAATAGCCAGAAGCAGTTCTGTCAATTGTTGGAATTGCATCAGGATTCGATGAAATCACAGGAACCAGTTCTTCATGTGTCACGTTGGTGTAGACAGGTGTATTTGGACGAACTGTTATTTGGTTGTCAAGAGGGATGAGTTCCATAGCTTGGTTACTTAGTCCTTCATTTATTACAGCTGAATTCTCGATCGTGATCAGTCTTTCAGTCTGAACCTCTTGAATAGTAGCGAGAGGAGTGCGTCTGCTACTAGGTCGGAGTCCACGAGGCCTACTGTTTAGTATTGGCCACATGTTGTGGTTTGATGAGGTCGATTGACACAAATCTTTTCTCCTTTCTTCCAGCAAGGGGCGGCAGAAGTACTGTCCTTGTTCCTTGAACAGCTAGAACAGGTACCGGTTGTCTGTAAGAAGGTCCAAATTCCTTCTTGTCCGCGACTTTTTCTCTGACTAGATCCCCAATTTTTGGAATCCAGACAGGCCTTGCTGGGACCGCCGATTTTTCCCCAGTGGTGGTTGGCCGTAAGGATACGTTGCTTTGTTTCGTTCTTAACTTGTTAAGTTCCTGTAAAACAGCCAAACGATCTGTGATATCAAATTCTTTTTGTCCACCACTGTGCCTACGTGTTCTAAGTCTGGAACCCACATTCTTGTCCCAAACAGGACCTCATATGGAGTGACCCCCCCTAGAGAACTTCTTGGCAAATTATTGAGAGAGCGCTGGACGCTATTTAGGTGTCTGACCCACCCATCACCCGAGCCTAATACTCTAGCTGTTATAGACTGCTTTATGTCTCGGTTTTTCCTTTCCACAACAGAATTTCCCTCAGGATGGAATGGAGAGGAGTACCGCAATGCAACGCCCAGACTGGCCATGGCCTCCTTGTAAGCCCTAGAGCTAAACGCAGGACCCTGGTCAGAATGAAACGTGCCTATTGCGTATGTGCCGATAAAAACTCGCAAATCTTTTATAACAGTTCGAGCGTCAGCCGAGCGCTGAGGCCATAACCATAGGAACCTAGATTTAGTTTTTGCGGGAATGCCTTTGTCCAGTAGGACGCTGGCAATTAGATAGCCTAATGCTGTCTAACAGAGGTGTCTGCACTGGGCTGCCGCATTCGCTGCATGGTGTCTGGTGGCTTTCTCACTGTAATTTACAGTCTAAGCAGTTGTTGATGAATATATGAATGTGTGTAGTCATTCCAGGCCACCAGTACATCTCTTTTAATGTCAAAATTGTTTTTGAGATCCCTTGATGTGACAGACCTTCCCCCAAATGTGTTTCATAAATCAAGGCTGCTCTTCGTTCCATGTTTGGAATTACCCTATCCCCCACTCCAGGGATTCGAGCAAAAGGAACGTTATTCGCATCAATTACATAAGAGTACTTGAGTGGAAACTTTTTCGGTAACGCTGCACTGCTGCCTTTGCTCGAAGCATTGACAGCTAACATTATCTCACCGTCTATTTTTGTTTGTGAACGAGTGATCGCAGCTACGGAAGCCGTCTGAACAGCCCCCTTCGCGGCTTCGTCAGCCAATGAATTCCCTGCAACGTGAACGCCATCACGCTGATGACTCAGTGTGTGTATCACGTGAGCCTTTGGTAGTTCGTTTTTCAACAGAACTACCTGTTCCCAAAGCAGTTTGTGCTTCATTGTGCCACCCTTTGCATCCTTAAAACCATTTTCAAGCCAGGTTCGTATATAGTCATTATACGACTGAACACAGTAAAAGGAATCGCACACTATCAGTGTGAGGAATTCTCGATCCGTACTTTCAAGTGCCAGTTTGAATGCCTGTAGTTCAGCTCGCTGAGCTGTACAATCACCTAGTGACTGAGTTTTTGTGACCATAGGTTCTGAAGATGCCATTTCGCATGCGACCTTTAACGATTGCACACGCTGCACTGTAAGCTTGCTTACTCCCTGTTGCGGGCTGTGCGGATCCGTCAGTGTAAATTACGAATTCATACTGATCGAGAGGCAGAATCTCAGTGGGCAGAGGACATTCTTGTTCATATTGGAGAAAGGCCTGAGTTTTTAAATCTGCATCAAATACATATTCAACATCAGTTGCAGCAAGAGAATTAACCCATTGTATCCATCTTGGATGTAAAGCTTTAGCATTTGGAATGCTTGCTTTTGTGACTGCTTCTAAAGCCGGTACTGGGGTAACGACAATTATGCGTTTCCCTTGGGCTAAGGCTCTTTCTTTTGCTACAGCTGTTTGAACTGCTGTCAGAATTTTTTCAGTTGAACTGAAACGCATTTCCGCTTGTGTGTACAAATGTGATTTTTATGCAATTGGTACTTTCTCACCCTCATTAAAGGTTAAGTAAGTGAATCCATATTGACCCGAAATTATTCGAATCACCAAATTTCTTTGACTTACGCGTGTTTGTAAGTGATTTGTTGCTAACATGTTAGCTTGGAGTGAACGCAAAATTTCTGTGTGTTCCTGTGTCCAGTTTTTTATTGAAAAATCAGGTTTTATTAATGCGTAGAGAGGTTTAACCCTTTCTGCGTAGTTTAGAATGTATGTTCTTCCAAAATTTAGGAATCCCAGGATTGATTGTAAATTTTGTAGTGTCTTAGGAGGTTGGATCAGCGCACATTTCTCTAGAAAGTTAGCTGCCAAGCTCTTACCTTCACTTGAAAGCTCAAATCCCAAAAATAGGACATTGAGATGGGCAATTCGGGACTTTTTGAAGTTGAACTTGTAGCCCTCAGAGGCGAATCCCAATATAATGGTGCTCACCCTGTTCAAGTGTCGTTCTAAGTCATCGTCTGTCAGATAAATATCATCGACATAGGACAATGCCTCGTTGTCATAAATTTGTAGTAACTCCGTTACTCTCGCTGAGAATAAACTTGGGCTGTTCTTGAACCCTTGTGGGAGTCGACAAAAGTGACGCTGGGTCCCCATTATGGAGAATGCCGTTAAGTACCTACTTTCCGGTGCTATATTTTGACAAAAGAAACCGTTTGAGATGTCTAATGTTGTTTTGTATTTTTTACGCACAATGTTATTCATTAATGCTGTGCTGTGTGCATTTTGCACTGCAAAAGTTTTAGAACAAGTGTTTAAATGTCTGTAGTCCAAAACTAAACGATATGTATTGTCTGGTTTGGAGACAGGAAACAAAGGATTGTTCATAGATGAGGTGCAAGTTTCAATCACCCCTTGGTATTCAAGTTGATTTAAAATCTCCCTGACCTGTTTTTTAGCTTCTTGCTTAATAGGATACCGCCTTTGTGCAGTTGGTTTATGTTTCAGATGTATTTTATGGTGAGGTGAGTCCTCATCCCATCCTACATGATTTTTATATAATGCTGGAGCCTGGGCCACTGCCCATTTTCTGGCATATGTATATTTTAAGTGAATTGGTATATGATTGGAGAAGGCAGGCATAATTATGTCCTCGCCGTGTGGGCACTCCCTGACAAACTGTGGTGGCCAGTCTTTTTCTGCTAGAAGTATGTCATAACCCTTTGATAGTTTTTCCCAAAAAAGTGCTTTAACCTGTCTAGGTTTATCTCCCTCCATCCGGAGTGTTATTTCATATAACCTTTGTGGAGTACTAACCCTGGTGTCTACAGTCTCTACTGTAATGTACTCATTCAAGTCCACTATCTCCAGAAGTTCCATCAGGTTCTGGCAAGCTATTGTGACTTCTGCTGCACTGTCCAGCATTGTCTGAGCCCATTCTCCGTTCTTGAGTTGCGATCTCAGTATTCTCGGCATGTCTTACTTTAAGACCTGCTACTTTCTTTTTGGAGAATTGAGGTTTTGCTTTAGTTTTTTGAGCGTGTTTGTCGTCTTTCGATTTCACGCGTTCCTCTCTATGTTCTGTACGTCCTCTTCTTTCCGTAGTCTGTGATGAGACCTGAAAGGGACGAGAGGAACGTGTATCAGTATCTTGATACCTATCAGGTTTTCTCAAATTATCCCTATTCCTGAGGTTGTACCTCCTTTCAGAGGGCTCCTTTTGAGGAGACCTACCTCGGGACTGAGAACCTTTCTCGTTTGAATTTTGTTTATTAGTCTCCCACTTCTTTTTAGAAGATGTAGGAGTTTGTTTAATTGAGTCCTTCTCAGGACTTTCAGATAGTTTTGGTTTAACTGGCCTCCCACCCAAACTATCTCTGCCTAATTCTGCATATGATTGCTCTATAATTCTGGGTAGCTCTGTTTGATGTTCTGTAACATCGAATTCCCTTAGTTTTTGTCGGATCGCCACTGCTGCTGCCTCCCCTTTAATATTATACAATATTATTGTTGAGACCTGTTCAAAATTTTTCAGTAATTTCATACCTAAATTTAAAGCAGGCTCTGCCCCATATTCATTTTGAATCTGTTTTAGGACATCTGGTATTACCGCAATTGACGGAATGCCGTGTGTTTTAGTGTAGATGGCAGCAAAGACTGAGCCCCAAGTGGTGCAGTCTTCCAGTTGTGGTGTGATCCCCATTGGTAAACTAATGGTTAGGATTTTGTGTTTCTCATAAGGGCTAGTATTCGGAAATACTGCTTCGATTTGAGTAATTTTTGAGCTATCCAAAACGGAATTTGCTCCCGCTTAGTGGGTATTTTACCCATGACTGCGTATAGAGTCTGTGGTGTAATTTTCAGTGTACTCCCTGTGGAGGAGCTTGGTTTGGAAGTGTTAATGGCTGTTGGACTGTGAAAGTCCGCATGACATATTGAACCAATTGTCTGTAGATTTTTATTAACTCTGTGAGTTGATTAAGTAGTTCCTCGTCTGACATTATTTCGATGTCTGGATGAGGTGTGTAGCCTGACTAGAATCGGCCATGTTGCTCCTGGTCTGCCTAGCGGACCGAGCCTGGTTATATTTCTGTGATGTTTTAGGGCGCCTTTAAACCAGAGCTGGTGCTCCTGGTATGTTAATGGAATTTCAATATCCTCGAAAGGAATGTATTCCTCTGGTTGTTCATCTTCTTTGTAGAAGTTAAACAAGTGAGTTACTGGATTGGATTCAGGAAATATTACCCATGAATAGAATACCTCTGTCTGAAAGGATTCGTGTGCCTTTATCACGAAAACTGCTCTACCTCCGCTCGGAGATAGGCCATGTTTTATAAGTTTTAGAGTAATGGCTCTTCTTAAGTTAGGAGGAATGTCTTTGACACCCTCTTCGGCTTCATTTAAACCTGTGTTGTTAAATAACGCTGCTTGGGCTGGTTCAGCCGCAGCTACACCGTTTTCGGCCTCTACATTCATTTTGTTTTTCGAAGTGAAAAAAAAAATGTAGAACTAGTTTCAAGGAAACAAAGATAAGATGCACAATATTGTGGAACTGTTTATCCTTCAACGTTGAGCAAACCAAACAGCTAATGTATAGGGTACTGCCCTATATAGCCGTGGCGGATATTAACCCTGCCCACTCCAGACGTCTTTTGGAGTATTAGGGTAGGGGTCTCTGAGAGAAAAATAAAAGTGCACAGCTGAGTTACTCAGTATCTAACGTTGGATTACTGCCTTACCAAACGTTGGGCGCCATGTAGTGTAGCTCCTATTTCCCTTATAGGCTCTGCGCATTGGAATAAAATATCCTATAGGTTTGACATAGGACTGAGGTCGGTATGTCCCTATCGAGTATATTAAACTTAATTACTTGTGCCAGCTAGCTCAGAGGCCACTAGAAACTTCTTGACGACAAGAAGGGATTAGTTTCTGGCTGCCGCAAAACATGACCACTGTGTTTCCCTTACAGAATCAGGATGTGTCCCAGAGTCGTAGAAACAATAGATAACTATTTCACTCAGCTCAGTCGTGCATGTTTCAGTTATTCTCAGAGTTACACAGAAATAACAGACGGGCGTTTCAATAAAGGATTTATTGAACAGTCTTGTTTCTGTTGTAAAGTAGATGTGCTGTTATGATCACAAGACAGTATGCGAGATAAATGATGTACAAGGTGAGCAGTAAAAATAAATAATACTGCGTTAGCATTATCTTTTCAGCATATATGCATTTACATAAAATGACACAGCCTAAAAATGCGAGTACTCATACGATGCGTTTCTACCCTAGTTCTACCCCAGTATACCTAACCTATCCTAGGTGTAGGGAGAAGTAGGTGCTGTATCCTTGACTAGAGTATACCCAGAGTCTAGTATGCCAAGAGTCTAGTATGCCAAGAGTCTAGTATGCCAAGAGTCTAGTATGCCAAGAGTCTAGTATGCCAAGAGTCTCTCTAGGTTCTAGTCTGCTCCATACCTGAAGAATGAGAGAGGTAGGAATCTCTTTTCCGGACTTGAACTCCAACACCCCGCAAGGGAAGTTAGATCACTGGAAGCTGGACTCTCTTCGAGCAGGAAGGGCAGCGTCTTCTCAGTGCGTCTGGCCGGGAATCGGGCTCCTCTGAAGTCGAGGTCTCCTCTGATTTACAGGGGTTTTGGAAGGTATATTTATACCTGAAAATGGTAGCATTGACGTGAGTTGGGTAGCGAAAGACGTCATGAATGAATCCCTTAGGGAATAAGAGGTTCATGCATAATGTATGAGTCCTTGAAGAAATCAATAGTCCTGGGCAAGGGAAACTCCCGCAGCCTGAGGGTCTGTTTTTTCATGGACTCGTTGAGACGCTAGGGTGGACGGATGTCGGAAGCTATGCCTGTATTTGGTATGCATAGTCTATGCCTAAATAAGGCCTGGGATTCTATGCCTATATAAGGGCAGGTTAGGTTATGTCTATATAAGGACATGATTCTAGAAAGCCCGTTTAAGGACACCCTATGAAGTATACAACACAGTGAGACACACATTGTCATTCAAATCAACACTCATCACAGTTGAATACAAGTGATGGTGCTTAGACTTTATTAGCATATGCATGTCAGTATGGGCAAGATAAATGCCACAACATGCAGACCAATGCAGCAGTATGTCAGAATGAGGAACCTTGCCAAGCGCCGCTGTCCACTCCGGGGGAGTGCCTCACCTTCCACAGGTGTGTGTTAACTCTCGTTGTTGTCCGCCCATGTATTCGGAGTCCAGGCGAATGCAGCCATGTCCACTGTTGTCGTGGGATGTGTGACCAGATCTCCAAGATGCAACAAGGTGTTGGGACATGTGCAATGGGTTCCAATCTGTTGTGGCTGCAGGTACGTAGTTACTCGTCCATGAAAGCGATTGCAGCTTCGTAGGCTATCATTTCCAACATGAGGTCGTTGTCGACTTCATCAAACAGGACTGCGAGGCGATCCATTAGCAGGTCCGGACAGATGTGCTGCGTTCACCCCCTTTCACCAATTAGCACTACAGCCCAATAGGGGAGCGGTTCAATGTGGTCACAGCATTCGGGGAGTTGTGCAATCTCCCAGGTCCAGCTGCCAGCATGTATGCCAAGTATCAAGGCATCCCATAAACGGGTATCACGGTGACACTCCTGGTCGTGGGCCAACAGGGGGTGCACACACATGTCAAAATCCAGTTCAGCTACCGTCCTGTTGGATAGGCAGACATCCATGGACCACTCCAATATGCACGATCGACAATGCAACACAGGCTGAACGCAGGTGACGTTGGCAAGGCGGAAGCATAGCCGGTAACTGATCCGCAGCACTGCCAATGGCAGTGCCCCCAGTAAATGCAGCATACGTGCACGGTACAGTCCCACGTGACAGGGGTTGTGCATGTGTCCGGGATGTTCTGCCATTGCGTTAGTGGCTCTGGTTGAAGCGGCACTGTTCTGACCAGTGCCAGTTCTGTGGATGAAATGCCACAGCTCGGATCAATGAGTTGTTTTAGTGTGCAACGGTTGCACGCCTGGGACGGTGTGGGAGTAAGTGTGAAGGCCATTCCATGCAAGATAACTGCGAGCAAGGACTTCTGTGTGTGGGGTGTGTATACGTTGGTCTTTCGTCGGGCTGTGCGTAGTGTGGGAGTCGTCATCAGCTGCTATAGTATCTGTCAGGGGGTGCCGGGCACATGCAATTACGAGGTCGGAGGTGCAGATGTGCTTCCGCCTGATAGTTCAGACAAAGGAGCTTTCATCCCTAATGTTAGTTTGTCATCTGCTTGCATTCAGGAAATGTGTGGTGGCTTGTTGGGGGTGGGGTGGGATGCGTGCGACTTTGGGATTCATGTTTGACATGTCTTGCATGTGGCAAATGAGCGGCATCACTGTGTGTTACGTTGCCTCACAGCTGCTCCTCCCTGCCCCCGAGACTACTTACTTGTGTGTGCTGCGCGATTGCATCACTTGCACTCCTACGGCACACCATTGTCATGCCTGTCTGCGCATGTCCACAAGCCTAACAACGACACTGTGATGTTGGCCGTTGAAGGTGGGCGGCCACGTGAGTGTAGGCCTACAGTAAGGATAGGGCTGACACAGATGTAGAGTTCATGCCTGGCTGGACTCGCGCTGCGATTAAGGCTAGGCATTTGGCTCATGCTGCGGCAATGCAGATACACACAACACTTGGCATGTATGAGCCAAGACCCCGAGCGGTCTTGCGCTCCTTCACTTCTCCGTTCGTGCGAGCCCGCCCTCCGGGTGCATGCTACATTGCAACATTGTCGATTGTGACCGGGTGGTGCCGACACTACAACAGAGACACACGCATTAGTTACTTTCTTGTCCAGCCCAGAACTGAACTACGCACAGAGCCCCGGGCTCATTGTTCACACCCCTACGCTGGACTGGTGTACGCCAGCCCAGCCCACTCCGCTTACGCTTACAGGGGGGGGGACAAAGCTACATGTCCCTGGTCTTCCCTGTAGTGATCTGCTGATCACTGGTCTAGTTGTCAGCATGCCACAGCCACTCCCTGAGGGCTGGTTTTCACCCACACCACACTCATCCAGCACAGGCGTCAGAGGACATGTGACCCTGCCAATAAAAGGGGCCTACCACATCACATTCCCCACTGCCGGAGGTGACATGATGGCGTCCTCAACACGAGACTCAATCATAAAGGGCCCATGACTTGTGGCGCACTGGGTTAGTGGCACCTGATGCACTGTGGCCGGCATGGGTCTACCGCCACGGGACGATGGCTTGCGGTGCACAGAGTTGGTGGCACCCGATGCACTGTGGCCGGCACGGGCCTACCGCCACGGGACGATGGCTTGCGGTGCACAGAGTTGGTGGCACCCGATGCACTGTGGCCGGCACGGGCCTACCGCCACGGGACGATGACTTGCGGTGCACAGAGTTGGTGGCACCCGATGCACTGCGGCCGGCACAGGCCTACCGCCACGGGACGATGACTTGCGGTGCACAGAGTTGGTGCCACCCGATGCACTGCGGCCAGCACGGGCCTACCGCCACGGAACGGTGACTTGCGGTGCACTGAGGTAGGGGCACCTGAAGAGCTGTGCGGGTGTGCAGCCTGCGATGATGCATAGACCTCGATATGCCATCCTGCCAATCAAGATTCGATTTGAATGGAGGGCCCTGCTGGAGCGCAGGGTACGCCGAAGGCAGCAGTCAGCACACACATGACTCCGCGGTGCGGTGCCGCAGAGTGCACTGGGGACCTGTTGCGCGGAATCCAGCGATCGGCTGAGTAGGTTGCACCGGCATGTGGTGGGCCCACTTGGAGACACGCCGGTAGCGGCAGGTGAGCATTGAGGCCTGGGTGCGCATAGGTGGCCAGTCATCGCTGGGCGGCGGACCGGTCTGGGGACCAGGGCTGGGGTGCAGCAGGCGCACAGGGTCGCGCAGGCACCACCTGTCACGGCGGCGGCCTCGTGGCTGGGTGGGGGCGCCGCCCTGGCAGACACGACCCTGCATGCGATGACGAGATGTGCGCGGGTTGGCTTGGGACGTAGCCACCTCGTCTCCAGTGTAAATCTGGCTGTTGAAGGTGGTCGGCCACGTGTGTGTGTAGGCCCATGGACAGGATATGGCGGACTCAGTTACACACGCAGTAGTTACTTTGGTGGCCATCCCGGAACTGTACCACGCCCAGAGCCCCGGGCTATTTATTCACGACATACGCCGGCCAAGGCCACTCCGCTCACGCTTACAGGGGGGATGACAAAGCTACATGTCCAAGGTCTTCCACACTGCCTGAGGTAACCTGTTTTCAGCCACTGTCCACAACACTACGAACAATAGCAGTATATGTCCACATGGACATGTCTGTGCTCTGCATACTGAAGTCTGTCCAGCACATCACCGCCACACTTGGCATTGTGTACATTCTAATTGATGGGTCACTTGCCTCCTTCGCACATACTTGGTTCCCACCTCTCCCCACATTCTGCAATTGTGTGGCAGAGGTGCCATGCCGTGGATGGTTTGGCTACATGGCTGGCCACGGTTACCACAGTTACTTGTGTTGTCGTGTCTGGTAGTTGGGCATGTTGATTGGCATGTTGTATTTGATTTTGTAACGTGTGCATTCCCACAGTTGTGAGTTGTATGATTGTGGAGTTGAGGTGTGTGGTGTGTTCAGTTGGTACTTACCGACGGGCAGTGCATTTCCATAGGTGCCATCCTCAAAGCGCTGGTTGGTGATGGACTTGCGAAAGATGTAGGAATCATGCACACTGCCTGGGAAGTTTGCGACGACATTTGTGAACAGGTCCCGGTGGTCCACTTTTGCCTGCACATTGATGGAATGCGTGTGGTTTCTGTTGCGGTTATTGTGTGCAGTGTCGGCAGGGGGCACAAGTAGTACATGTGTGCAGTCAATTGCCCCCAACACGTGCAGGAAGCCAGCTATGGCGTAGTTCCCTTGCTTGGTCTCCAGCTGTTCCTGCGCAGTGTGGGGGAAGTGAAGGTGCAGGGGTATCAAGCTGATACAAACCGTGATGCTTACAGGTATGATGAATCCTGCATAAAAGACCGTAACAGAAGTTCGTGTGGTCGTAACCTTCCTTTTCTTTCCTACGAAGGTTACGCCCACACGAACTTCTGTCACGGTCTTTTTATGCAGGATTTATCATACCTGTTAGCATTCCGGTTTGTCCAAGTGCAATACACTGTACCAGATTACGTTTGTGTCTATACGGACGCTTGACCATTGTCACCATTTATCCAACAGGTTTCTGAATACTGACTTTCGGAAAATGGAATTGTATTGGGGAGTTCCCGCAGCATATGCAGTTAATTAAATCCACACGTTGCCCTGATGAGGTTCCCCGTTGCGAATGGAACGCGTTGGCTGAGCTTTTCGTATTGTTGATTTATGTCTTTGTAATAAAGATCTGTTTTTACACTACTGTTGACTACTGGACTTCATGACCTGGCGCACCCCCATTTCAGTAACTACAATCTTGGATCTGGAGCACAGAGGCGTCAGGCAACGTCTGGCGTTGGGGTTGGTTGCGCAGGAACACTACGAATTGGGACTAGCGTGTGGTGCGGATACAGGGGCCCGCCGTTGCTTTTGTGGACATGCATCCAAGACGTGTGAGGAAGTTTGATGGGGCTGGCTGTGAGACTCCTCCGACTCTGGCAGTTGTTGGTTGGAAGGTACCAGAGGCCAACAGGTGCAGCACAGCCAGCAGCTTTGTCTGCGGAGGGATGTTGGTTGTCCGCTGTGTTGGTACCGTCAGCCTGTGGGCAATGTGGGTCAGGATGCGGAGGATGGTTGTCCTTTTGAGCCTGTAGTGGGCAATGGCGTCCTCTGGCGTTGAGTGTCTGGGGCTGGTGCATTTTAGGAACGTCCGCTGTCTTCTTCTGTGCTGCCTAGGTGGTAGTCCGGGGGGGTGGTCGGGGGGGGCCTGGGGTTGGTGGCGGTGGGTGTTGTGGCCCTCTTGGGTCTCCGAGCTGCATGACCATTGGCTCCATGGCATCTGTTTGTCTTCAGATGTGGCTCTGGGCTGGGCTCCCTTTCATACTGCAGGTTGTCGTCCTGCTTAACACCAGTAAAAGGCAGGTGTTAAATCCCTGCTGCTAACGCGCCTTATCGCCTGTTTTTGGATCGCTTCGCCGGTCTGGCTGGTCGTTGAGAATATCGCGAAGTGGGGTTTTCATGTGCTTTTGCACGGGAACGCCTACTCTGCATATCATTAGCGTTAGTTGTCGCTCTCATCCGTGGCGATGTTTTTTGCGTCAGCTATCGCTGGGAAACTGGCGATATCGGCAGTTTGCACCAGCTTGAGAATAGGGCGATAAATCTATCGCCACTTTTGCGGCGCTAAAGTGCCGATAAATCGGCAATAAGTCCTTGAGAATATGCCCCTTTGTTTCCTTTTTAGTGCTGATCCATATTATTCATCCCGAGGTAGTGTTGGAAATGTGTTACAGACATCCTTAACAACATTACTGTCCACATACCACCGGTGAGAACACCATCTGTTATGAGATGTTTGACTTGCATCAACGTGTAATGTCATAAAGTAGACTTCTTATTTATTTTTACTTTTTATGGCCTTTACCACATCTTTACCGAATGCCTTGATTGCTTATTATGGGATTCGAGCATGTGGGACAAGCACTGTTGTGCCTCCCTGCGATCTATTACACCCTTTCTGACCTAAGGTATTTCTGGTGTAGCCAAGAGAACCTGCAGTCTTTTTCTCACATTAAATCCTTACAAATGTGTGTAGTACAGTATTTCATTTTATTCTTCCCTTATTAGTGCAACTACACAATATATTCAGCAGTGGAATTTTTCTCCTTATGGCACTGATTACAAGTTTTGAGGTACATTCTGATCCCTGTACAGAGAAGAGTATGCACAGCTATCAGAATTATGAGTTGTATGGTAATTATCATTCCCTCACAGTTTTCCCGTGACATATTTTTGTTATGAATGTGTCTGAACATTCTGACACATATGCTCTCCGCTCTTTGCATCAGGAACTTTATTGTACAGAAAAACTCTGCATGTCTCAATACATTTTGGAAAAACCAAATCCCCACAATTTAATAGGAGAAAAATGTCTGGCATTTTTGTGCGCTGAGCCCCCAAATATTAATTTCTTTCTCCATTAAATTAGAATAGGTGGAATTTATAATGCTCAATAAATTCTGAAAACTTCAAAACTGCTCTCCTAAATTGTATTGGGAGCAATAAAGTCCATATAGGGATCTGGGGCATTTGTAATGAGGCCATAGATTCAAGCAGGCAAACCTGTCAAAAAGCTATGACACAGAGTGGACAGGATTAATGTAAGAAAATGTGTGAAGGGTTTAGAAGTAGCAAAACAGTTAAAAAGTCCACACAAAAAAACACAATACAAATCCCACTCAAATTTATAAAAATAGAGAATAATTTAACTAACAAAATGACACAAAAATCAAAAACAAAAACCCAATAATGGGAACCTGAAAATAGTGCCAAAAAGTGTTAAGTGACAATCGCAGTCATAGTGAGAGGATCATTGCTTTTTTTTTTATTTAAAAAAAAAATATCCAGCTTTGAGATTTTCTTTTTGAAAATAAAAAAACATTGGAATTTGAGTGCAGCTCCATTATGTTGTCGAAGCTGTCCGGCAAACTTTCAATGCATTTATAGGGACCGCTGTGATGGGGGTTCCCATAAATGCAAGGGATGTCTGCTGGGCAAGCGGACAACTCTAAATTTGGCGAGCAGAGAACCCTCATCATGTTGGGTGTAATGTACTCCGCCATGACAAGGTACTAAATCCGTCCACCAAAGTCTAAATTAGGCCCTAAATCAGAGGTAAAACTTCCGACTGGGATGAACTTGGTTTCCGAATCGAACACACACTCCGTCATGGTCAGCCTTAAATTGTGGCTAGGTACCAGTCAAAATCAGCCATATTTATTTCTACTTATTTCCACTTTACATGTGTACCGCATATTACAGTACACATACACAAGGAGTTATTAATCTCAAAGAATAGTTTATGTGCAGGAAGGTACCCCTTCCAGCACAAATAATATCCTGAACTTCACACAGACACCCTTTCACTCTGCCGCAAAGGTGCCTGCATTGGGGCCTGGCGGCCACAAGAGCACCTGCACATAAAGAGAGCAGAAATGCATAATTACTTTGTAGACATCATGCAGTTTTGTTCTCTCCCATTCACACAATGCAGCACAGAGCAGCAACTTCACTTGCCGCACTGCGTTGTGTGATCAAATATGCCCCCAAGTGACTGTTGCCGACCTAAGTAGGGAGATCATCACATTTTACTGTGTGGTGTCAGAAGATGGAATAGTGTCCTGATTCAGTGCTTTTTATTCACTGTGCTTGCACAAGCAACTTGCATGCGGGTGGTGGGGGTGGGATAGCTATGGCTATTGAGTTAATAGTACTTTCACCTTTATGTCATTTCTTTTCATTTAAATTGTTTTCTAGAATTTTATTTGCAAACAAATGTTTCAAATTATGACCAAAGTTGGAATTTTCAACTAAATCAAATTTATGGCAATAGTCTTAGTATCTGCTTAATTTGAGCCGGTAGTTGCCATTGGGGGCCCCAGCACTAAGTTTTGGGGACCAACACTTCAGAACATTTACCAAGAGCAAAAGAGGGAAATTAAATAGAGTGGAAAGACGATGAAGAGAAAGACAGAAAACCGTTAGCATACATGCATATAGGTCTGAACCTGCATAGGTGAAATACAAGCATGGGGAGTGTCTTGTGCTAGATCAAGGGGCATATTTACAAGCCCCTATCACCACAGATACGTCACTTAAACACCGCTTTGCAAATAAGGCCCCCTTTCACGCTACACTTAGCGTGAAATGGGTGGGCAATGGTGTTGCAGGGGGCAGTCTGCCTCAACACCCATTGATTTTGATGCTGCCCCCTATTTACAAGGGTGGCATAAATAGAGAGCAGCACCAAAATTAAGACCAGGGAAAACCTGGTCTTAACCTGATGAAATGAGGAGAAATGCTTTATTTTTCCTCGTTTTTGCTGTTTTTATGTGTGCTAAATTGTGCAGCACACATAGAAAGAGCAAAACACCATGAATTATTGTTTATGTGCAGGAAGGTGTCCCTTCCTGCAGATAAACAATCATTAAAAAAATGACGATTTGCAACTTCTATGTGTGCTGCACAATGCAGCACATATAGAAGTAACAAATTGCCATTTGTGATTGTTTATGTGCAGGAAGGTACACCTTCCTGCACATAAACAATCATTTCCAGTCCTGCCAAGTATCACGCATCAGGTGTGACGCTCACGCATTTCAGTGCGGTGTTCCGCATCACCGCACTGAAATGCATTGTCACGCATTTTGCCGACTCGCCAGCGCGCGCCACCGGCGGCGCCTGTGCACCGGCTCTGCTGCTCAGAGAGACGTGCTGTAGCCTGTGCCAATGCCAGCAGCTGCTTAAATACTGGGCTCTAGTTCATAAATGGTTAATCCATCTGCTCTCAGCTCTGGAGAGGCCGAGAGCGCTACAATGTAGCAATCCCAGCTGTGTCGTGCCTGGCTCCAGGCTGGCGCTACAATATTATTCCTGCCGCACCGGGCGGCTTTGACACACACACACACACTGCTGCCAATAATTACGGGGGGCGGGGCCTGCCCTCTCAGCAGTCGATGCTACTGGCTCACAGTCAGGCACTCACCATCAGGCGCCCGGGATGGTTATAATCCGGATGAACGTCCGGAGGAAGAGGAAGTAGACGGCTTACTACTTGAGTGAGGCAGGCCTCATGAGTCGTCGGTTAAACAAGTGCAGCAATATAGGAGCAGAGCTGCTGGCATCTGACTTCACGGCACCGGCGCAAATGCGGTATCACTCACATTCGCGCGGATCCGATACCAGCTTGCCGCCGCAGCACGTGCAGCCAGGCTCAGCTGCCACAAGAAGTCATTGGTCATCAGAATTATGTAAGTACCTTAAAAGTGAAGTGATTCATATAGTTGCCCATGCAAATGTGGCGATTGTGCATATCATAAAATGAAGCGCATTTTCCGAAATTTTCGAACTTTTCCGATGTGCGCAATAAAACTGCAGCATCAAAACAGCAACTGGATAGAATTTATGGACAAAAAAACGGATAAAAAGCCGAATCCATTCATGCAATTATGAATGAAATACAACACGTAGAATGTAACAGGGCAAGGCTACTTAAAAGTTCCAGAGTATTGACAAAAAAAGGATACAGTAAAAAAAATTGACATTCACCGATTAAGTATGCCCTGTATGACGACGGTGCAATGAAAACTAAGAGCAGAAAAAGGAGTAAGGACAGGTAGGATGCATCGTCAAAAAGTTCGGATTTACACACAGACAGCAACACTGAAATTTAAGGATAGTGGTATTAACACAGACAAATGCTAAAAAAACATTTACATGACGGCATCTATTAAAAAACGTTCAAACACAATTTAAGTAATTATAAATGTGCCGCAATTTGTCAAAATGCTTCAAGTTTTCGACTGAATTGTTTGATGCGAAACAGCCATTCACTTCAACACACCACTTTGGTTGTTAAATTGATTCTAAAGAGGCGGGATAATGCACTGACCCCGTATGAATCGGACGTGGGTGGGGAAGGGGGGTTGGGGGAGTTACGAAAGAAAGCACGTTTGTGTATCAAACGCAGGCTTTTGAATCCACAACTGGAGTTAGCGTTTCTCCACCTTCAGGTTAGTTTTCGGTGTTGTTGCGTCGGGGCTTATTGTTTTATTAATCTGCATTTTGCAGCAGGATGCAGAGTCTTTCTGCTCTTTGGAAGTCCGTCTTGGCTTGTGTCGTGCTCTGACTGGAGATTTGGCCGGTGAGTCACACAGACACGCTGAGGCGATTGTTATTTGCAGCATGACCTTTCAGAATGCCTGGGTACAGGGTAGTGTCAGCAAAATACTCCTTCGGCGATGGACATTGAGGAGTGTGAAAGGAACGCCAGCGCTGCATGCTTATTAAACACTGTTTGATGCGAGCAGGCCCCTCTCTAAGTAAACATCCTTGTATATTGCAATGCAGAAGTGGCGTCTGGGGGTTTACTGCAGTCTGCACCTGCCAATCATGCGGCCTGGTGAGAAGGGGCGCAAAAGGGTGGCATGGATATACCTGCTCTAAAGCCATCACGGTGGGGTTGGGGGCATGGACAGAGTGGTTAGTGCCCTTCCATTTCCGCTGATTTGCAACAGTTGAAAGCTCTTCTTGCAGTTTCTTGTTGCTGAAATGGGTGTAATTTATGGTATTTTTATGTTTCCCTCGTCTTCATTGCTTGATTTTGCATGCAAAAAAGTGTCACTCATAGTTGTTGAAATGTCACTCATAATTTCAATGAAATTATGAAAATGTCACACATAGCAATCTGAAACCTTGGCAGCTATGCATTTCCTCAACACAGGCACCCTTCCACTATGGTGCAAGGGTGACTGAGTTGGCTCTAGGCAGCTTAATTTAGCAACAGCGCTAGGGAAAACGCAGGGATGTGCTGTATGTTTGTAAATTCGGCTCATCCAGCGTTTTCGGAATGGTGGAGCGTGGCATTAGCATTTTGTGCTTAACGCCACACTAAGCCATTCCATTGTAAATATGCCCCTAAAGAAGCCTGAACTGGATTTAAGTCTACTCAGCGTTGGTATTCAGCTTGCCACATTTAATTTCACAGCCCACCAGCTTTGAGCATTGATTTGGGCACGGGCACTCTTTATTTTACAAATAAAGACTTAGTTATGCTTAACACATTTACCTCAAAGAAATGGCTATGTTCCCGTTTGGAGTTTGAAAAAGCACAAAGAATACGCATTTACTTCTGGGATAACATCCGCTGGAAAGGTAAACATTCTGTGCATTATGGAAGTTTAAATGATGAAAAACAATATCTATTTTCTACTCATTACAGAATCGGTTTTTGTTAAAAAAAAATGTATTAGTTGGCGTGTTAGTAACATTCTTCGAGACCCAAACTATAGGTAGTGCTTTGGTGCCACCTACAGTCTAATCATATTAATGCAACTGGACCTACTAGTCAGTACTATAAACACATTCACAGACCTTCTATGCAAGAAGAGTGGCAGGAAATAAAGTGAGGAAAAGGATTTTTGAAAACAAATTTTTTTAATGGTTTTAAATCTAACAGGTGTCGCATCTGATGAATGAGTCGATATATACATGTTTAAAAATTCTCAACTACATGCAAAAGACACACCAGGCAGGATTGGTAACCAAAAACAGACATGACCATTTTTTTGAGCCGTCGTAGAAATAAGAGTTTGCAAATTGATCTACTGGAATTGTCTTATGAATATTTCAGAATAAATGTGGTGAACCCGTATTTTACATCATAGCTTTTGAAAGCTATTAGTTTAATGGCATTTGTAGGCAGTTACATATATGAAGTTATTGCATTACTTGAAGGTCTGGCACGCAACTGAAGAGCAATATATTGCCACAATGGCAACGTATTATATGCCATCTGAATAATAACAGTGGGTGCAAACCAAAAGCGAAGCAGTGCCTATCTGGAAAACTTTACATCAAAAATCCAGTATAGGAGAAGTAACACTTGTTGTAAAATACTCTTCCAATACATAATACTCAACAACGTGCCTGTTCCAGAAAATTAAATATCATAAAAATTCATGTTAGTATATGCCAGGATGCTGCCTAAATATGCCAAGGCACTTTCATTATATAGCGACGGGATGCTCAAACATTCTGATGTGCTGCCAATTATATTTGGGTGTTGCTTAACTATTCTAGGGTGCGTGATGCTTAATATATATAAACCTGTGACATGTGCTGCACTTAAATGCCCGAGCCAAATAGACCTGTGGCCGTATTTGGTAAACAGTGCACTGTCCTTGTCTGTGCCACGGCGCACCTTTACAGTGTGTGCCAGCACAGATCAGTTCAGTGCACCCTTTTACAGATAATGTCAAGTCCCCAGGAGAACTGTGAACTTTCTGCATGGTTGCCCCCACTTTTTGCTGAACTGCTGATGTGCTTTGACCGAGTGTGCCCTGGGCTCCTGCCAAACAGGTGCCCCGGGCCTATGTTCTTTCACTAAAACTGCATTGAAGACCAAACCCAATTGGCACTCTCTGGCCACAGGTCAGTCCCTGGTAAATGGTACCACAGGTACCCAGGGCACTGTGACCAGGGAAGGCCCATAAGGGCTGCAGCACTTATTGTGCCACCCTTAGAGGCCCCATACCTTTACACTCACACACTGCCTTTGCAGGCTGCGTGTTTGGTGCAGAACAAGGTGAAGAGTCAACATGGCACACATCCCTGTGTGCCATGCCTACAACCCGCTGCCCTGGCATAGATCAGCCACCCCTCTAGCTGGGTGCACTATACCAGTGGTGAGGGTACAGGTGCATGAGCCCTGTACCCCTACAGTGTCTAAGTCCATTCTTAGACATTGTAAGTGCAGTGCTGCCATTAAGAGTATATGGTGCTGGGAGGTTGTCATTACGAACTCCACAGTACCATAGTGGCTGGACTGAAGACTGAGAAGTTTGGTATCAAACTTCTCAGCACATTAAACCCACACTGATGCCAATGTGGGATTTAATGAAAAATGCACACAGAGGGCATCTTAGAGATGCCCCCTGAAAAACGACCTACCACTAGTATCCAGGCTGAGTGGCTGCTTTCAGCTGCCACCACCAGACATGTTTATGAACCCCTGGGTCGAGAGCCTGCTGCTCTCAGGGGCCTGAAACCATGCACAACTTGGGACGAGGTGCCAAGCCTCCTCCCCCAGGATGAGCAGGGTCCACGAAGGGGAAGCTTCAAAGGCTTGCTGCCTTTGTGAGCTTCCCCAGGCCTTTTACTGCCCCCAGCAACTGGTCCCCACTGGTTCTGACCCCCACTTTGGGCGGGACAACCGGCGGGAAAACCAAGTGAGGAAGGGAGGTGTGCCCACCTCTGCCAACTCCACCCATCAGGTGGTGGAGGCGAGGTGAAGCACAACTCCCAGTCCCCGCCATCTTGCAGATGGGGGGACCCAGCCAACCAGGGTGAGGCTTATGCCCCCCTCCCACTGGAGGGTGGCATAATAGGGGGTGTACCCACCCCAGGGAAGGGACCCATTGGTCCCAATATTTTATCTACCTGTAACGCCCCTAAATCTAGTATTTAGGGGCACTCCTGAACCTTGCTTCATCAGACAAGAAACCAGAAGAAGAAAAGAAGAAGGACCGAACAGCTGTGCCGAAGCTAACAAGAGGAGGACGCCCACTGACTTGGCCCCAACCCTACCGGCCTGTCCCCAACTCGAACCTGCAGAAGCAAAACTCCAGTGTGTCTTGCAGCCAGCAGCCTCAAGAACCCCGAGGACCTACACTGCCTTCAAAAGAAAAGACTCTGTCTCCCGTGAACACCGGATTTGTTCACCCACAGACTCCAGGTCCGGCAAATTCCGTGAGTCTGCACCACTGTGCACCCGACGCCCATGGCCCAGGTTTGAGTGGCCCAACACCACGAGGAGGTTTCCCTGGCGATCCTGTCCCGAGATCCAATGACCCCTGACCTGCCTCAAGCCTCCAGCCGACGCCTGCAGCTTTAAACCGGAAGGTCCCCCCAACCGCGACCAGGACTGGTAAGAAGATCCGACCCTAAAAGACACCCCTGCACCCAATGCCCCACGGCCTTGGGTGGCCCAACCGATGGTGTCTAACCAACCCCCAGCATCCCAACTTACCTCTCCACGTAGTGGTCGCACCCAGAAGACCTTCATCCCCGAGCCTGCAGTGTGTTTGTAAACCGGAGACTCCCCGTTGAAAGCTACAGGGCGCCCAACGCCAAACCAGCACTCTGCACCCGGCCGCCCCAGTGCCGCTGAGCGGTGCTCCTTTTGTGCTGGCTTGAACCCCCATTTGACCTGAGCTTATATCTAGGAGCTTTGCTCCCACAACCTTGTGGCCTGCTCGTCAGCAGCCACCAACCAGAGGCCCCCTATCCCCCATTGGATAACATTGGGCCTCTGCTCTCTGCACTCAGCTGCCCTAGTGCCGCTAAGGGTGTAACCAGAGTGCATCCTTGACCCTGGGGGACCCCTGAGTCTACCCCCAGAATACCAACTCCCACAACCGAATACTTACCTTTGAACCGATAACCCTATTTTCCTCCATAGGATAACATTGACTGTTTTTCTGTGAAAAGTTTCTAAGTGTGGGGTTGGAAAATCTAAGAAACCCTTTAAAACTGTAACTAAATAACAAAAACGCTTTTACTTACCTGTTTACAGGAAATGTCCCAGTGCAGTATCCAGGTATACTGCACTGTGTAAGAATAGTAATGTGTAAAGTAATCTACTTGACATTCTACTAAAAAGCCAATACAAAGTATATGTCCAGTATATCAAAAGCATTGCATTACTAGTAGCTCTACTGTAATCAAAACAAAGTGCATATGCAATTGCAATTCAAACTGTTTACAAACTGCATTACTACTGTAAAGTATTTATTGCTTACCTGTGCCAGGCTTGCTTGGTTCTAGAAAATAAAATAACTAAAAGAATATTTTTATACAAAACCAATTGGTCTGAAGTTCAGTCTTTGAGTGTGTGATATCATTTGCTGATTGAGTGTGTACAGCAAATGCTTAACACTACCCTCTGATAAAGCCTTACTGCTCGACCACACTACCACAAATAGAGAGTGAGGTGCTATCTACTTTTACCTCTGCCTACCTTTGGGGTTCCACTGGACTCTGTGCACACTATACCTCACTTTGGTATAGTATATACAGAGCCAGTTTCCTACACAGCAACACATAGAAAGAAGAAAATAAAGATATTTCTCTTTTTTATGCCTCCCATGGGGAGGCTTACAGTTTTGATGCATTCCGAGGTTTACAGTTCCTTGTAAATCTGTTAATGTGTCAAAACCCATGGGTGTTGCATTGGAAAACCCACAGCAATGCCCATGGAATGCCGCCTGATGCAGTGTAAAGCAATGCAGCGACTTGCGCTGCTTTGCCTTATACCATATATAAGAGGCCATGAAAAGCCACGCAAAGTGGCTTTGCGTGGCCTCGTAGATATGGGTCTGCACTCTGTGTCGACAGAGCGTCATAAAAAGTGACTCACAGGTGGCGGAAGGGGCTTGTAAATAAGCACCTAGGTGTCTGTGACTCCGTCTATAATGGCAAGGTGCCCCAGAGGTGCAGAAAGTGGGTTCACAGGCCCGTTGTTCCCCACATAGCTTTGTGTAATACAGCCTCAGGTCTCATGCTTTAACATTGGAAATGTTATAATAAAGGCACCGTCCGATAGGATCAAAAGTATTCATTAGGTGTCAAGTTGGCACAGCACACAGTCCATACAATTCAAAAGAAGACACATAGAATGATAAGAAAATTAGCAAGTTCTAATAGAAGACACATTTAATGATAAGAATACTAGCAGGTTCTAATATAACATTACAGGTAAGGGCACAGTAAGTGAGCACTAAAGGGACAAAAGAATCTTAACAGCGCACTGCATATACCATGAACGAATGGAAAAAAATACACTGTGCAAAGGGCTGCTCGAGATGCAAGAACTGTTACAAACTACTTATCAACTACAGGTTACCGACTTTATTGGCTTGAAACCTCAGATATTGAACCACGAAGCTAGTGCTCACTTGTCATGATATGTATAGTACACATTGGTATTGCATTCCAGAAAAGAAAAGCAACTCCAGCAACTGTTTCATTTAATAACACAATATTCATCACAAGACTTCACAATTGTTCAGTGTACTACCCACTATAACATACCCTAATCACCTAGCCTTTTACATCTTTTCTGCATAAAAATTCCATATAGCAAAACAAGGTCAAACACACACACTCACCCACCCACCCATCCAGCCACCCATCCACCCACACACACACACACACATCAAGTAACACTGCACAACAACACATCTTTTCGGTTAATACAAAAAGGAAAAAACAATTTCAAAGTTGTATAGCTCCATCAGACACATCTTCACAACATCCTTCCTCAGATCTCAGAACACAAACCTCTTAATCTAGATACGATTTTCTTGCACAGAAAGACCCATTAGTCGTGTCCTTATTCATGTCTCTTTCATTACCAGGACATATATACAGACATTTAACAAAAGTTCCCAAATGCTATGTTCTACAATTGTGAATCACCAAAATTTAACAAATCACTTTGAACATGATTATGGTTTTTGCCAAAGCTTGTTTTGCTTTTTCTGGTGGCCTTGGTGACACAATTCTCACCCATTACCCTACTGTGAAGTCAATATCTTGTATCTTCTGCGTACCTTTGTATAATGATACTTATAAGTCCTTAACATATGGTAGAGGGTTTACTAAGCACCTGTAATTTAAATGTCATTCATGGACTTTGGCACATATTGTGCTATCCACTGCCGTAGAAGTGCAGACATGGCTTCAGGCCTACCACTGTAGCCTGACTGTAGCAGCACAAATAAATGCACTGCAACATATCAAAATAGACCCTTTTGACAGGTAAAAATGTATCTTTTAAATGTTAGTAAGCCACACCTATGTAATCATTGTATCCATAAGGAAGGGTGCATGGTATTTAAAAGTGGGGCGTGTAGAACTCTAAAATTATCATGTCCCTACAGTGGCGAAGCTCTACAGGCTATTTTTATACTGCGGCAAGCCTGGCTCACATATGTAAGAAAACCAGAGTACAGATTAAAATATTAATATTGTATCTCGGGAATTGGACAGGCTAGAAATGTTTTAGTAACTCAATGGGAACCCAAATGTCCATGTGAACATGGGTATCAAGCATAAACTTGGAACAGGTGTTCACATGGAACTCATGTAAGTAATATAATGGGACTGAGAGTACCTGTAAAAAATAAATTTGAAACAGCACATATGAATGACAACCAGTATGAGGTTGTACAATTCAATTCATCTGAATTGAAATTTATACTAGACACGAAATGTTAATTTGCACAAAGGAAAATACACTACTAAGTGACTTGTGAGAGAAGAATTTGAGAAGAAGCCCAAGGTGAATAAAAATATGACCAAACAAGAAAAATAGTGGTAAACGATTGAAAATAAATGGTACATTGTTATTGAAGCAGACAGCCTTGTTCACTTTGATTCATCTGTAAACACTGGGTAATTCCCACAGTGTTTCTTTGAAACAGGAGGTCTGTCTGTGATGGTGTCGGCGGTGTTTTGAGCCTACACAAGGTATGGGGGTCTCATCAGGACAGTGGATGACCTGAGGGACTGAGGATATGAATAAAATTAGCACAAGAGCAAAGGTAGGCAATAAAGTTTAGATAGGGAATAAAAGAAATACATACTGGTATGTCAAGGAAGTGGAGCCTGTGTGCAGGCCATCACTTCAGGACTGCCGGATAATGTCACAGTTAATAAGGCCCAGGAAGATGCCTGTGTTGGGAATAATATACAACAATTACATTGTGAGGTTGTACAAATGGCCGCCAAGTATGGACTAGTTAACTGTGCAGAGGACGCTTACCCAAAATATTTGCCCGAAAGATGGTAAGGCAAGTGCCTTGTGGAAGGTATTCACCGAGGTGAAAGGGTAAATTAAAGGATATACTAGCAGGGTTGAGCCTATAGATAAAGGTGAAATAATGAGGTGAAATATCAGTTGGACTCAGCAAAAATAAGGTCAAAATATGTTCATATTGCACAAACATCGCTCTGTAGGACGAGTTTACGCGTGAGAAAATTAGGACCCAATGCAGCCAAAGCCTCCAGATGCGGAGCAGGAAAGTCGAATATTCAAGGCAACCTGCACCACGGCAAAAACGGCGTGCTCCCAATCGGCGAATTGCCAGTGCAAAATGAAGACGAATATCAGTGCCCGCTATGCAAACTACAGATATGAAGCTGTTCTTGAGAGCGAGGCTTTAGCTGTGTAGCATCCTTGTGGGATGGGGAGGCGTGGCCTTATCAGTAGGTGAGTGTGGGTGTGGTTGACCAACACATCAAGAAATCACAGCTCCTCATGCAGCGATGAGGAGAGGGAAGATAGAAGAGAGAAGCTTCATATGGGTGTCTAAGCAATACATTGAGGAAACAGCTGCATCAAAAATAGTGCGCTGAACATGATAATTATTTATACCCATTAAAAATATGGCAACCTTTACTCAGTGCTGGGCAATGCACATATTGAAAAAATGATATATACAAATAAATGAAATGGGGGTCATCCATGGATGAGCCCCGAATGAACCAGGATGGTAAAAGAGGGGTCTGCATAGGTGCACGGTCGTATAGGGATACCCTGGTAGCAAGGCACACAAAAGATACCATGGTGGCGAGGCAGGTGTACTGGTTGACAGGTAGGGTGGGCGCTGAATTAGCCCTAAATTACTTACAAAAACAATTGAAACAATATATTACATGAAAAAATAATACAAATGAACAAGCCTTCACAAGGAGACAAAATATCATTAAATGAAACAAGAGAGAAAGGAAAGACGGATCTCTCCCTCTGACAGTTGTGTAGATTCGTCAGAGTGTTAACAAATGTCATTGCCAGAGCCATGCAGTAGTTCATTGTTATGCCTGAGCAAGGCGTTAGTTTATGAGTGCAATACATTTGTGCCACTCTTCCATGGAGTTGAGTCCGTTTTTTATAGAGTCGCATTTGTCTATCCATTTACACTCCAACCTTTGGAGAGTATAAGCTGTGTCTCCTCCTCAAGGTGATGGTAGGGTCTTCTCGATGCCCTGCCGTCTCAGGTCATCTGTGGAGTGGTGCTTTTCCAGGCAGTGCTGTACTATCGGGCAGCTTTATTCCCACAACAAATGTGTCTTCTGTGCTTCCCAATCCTGGCCATAACTTGTTGGGATGTCTGTCTAATATAAATAGGGTTACAAGGGCACCAAATACAGTAGATCACATTGCTGGATCTCATTGGTCAAAGAGGGACCTGCAGTCGCACCCACACAATAGCTCATGCCAGGTGTAAACGTGGTACCTCCAGACACCCACTTCAAAACTATTTCTGGACCTGTGGAAGATCAGACTAGGATTAGACCTGCTGTCTGTGACCTAGGAGGAGCCCAGCAGGATGTATCTGCTCCCTCCTATACAAGGACC
The DNA here is from genome assembly GCA_963921515.1 of Calotriton arnoldi. Classification (NCBI taxonomy): domain Eukaryota; kingdom Metazoa; phylum Chordata; class Amphibia; order Caudata; family Salamandridae; genus Calotriton; species Calotriton arnoldi. The sequence continues at coordinate 203,050 of CAWUFW010013256.1, read as the reverse complement.
ATGACATTGACTCCAGGGGTCAGTTGGCTGACCTCCTGTGTGGTCACAGGGAGACAATAAGCTGCAGAAAGCCTTTTCTGGTAGTGCCCAGCTAACAAGTGCCAACTGGACCTTGAGTGGACCCTGCTGTTGGCCTCAGCCTAACACACGTTTAGTCTCTAAGGGCCTCCCCTAAGGTCCTTTGGGGATTTAGAAATGTACTTCTGTGATGGATTGAAACAGAATGTAAAAATCTTTGACCAGGGCAAACCTGATTTATGTATGCAACCCGCACTCCATCGCAGTCAGCCACAGATGGCGCCTTAGGTCCCGGTCTACAGATACCATTGATTATCATTGGCACTTTGTGTATTTTTAGCATGATTTCTGCTTAAAATTATGTATTTTGTCATTTGGTATCATTTTGTTTATTACATTTTACTTAATTCTTCAGTATTCAAATTTGTATTTCTATTTTTTGGTGTTTTTATTTTGTTACTCTTTTGGTACTGCATAAATATTTTACACTTTGCCCTAAGTTAAACCTGTTTGCTTTGGAACATAGCTACCAACCAATCAATCAATCAATCAATCAACTTGAATCTGTGGAGCACGCTAATCACCTGCGAGGGTATCCAGGTGCTAGGTTCATGCTGGGATTAGTCGAAGAGCCAGGTCTTGAGTCCCTTTACTGAATTCGGTGAGAGAGGGTGGCATTCGGAGGTGCAGGGGAAGGTCCTTCCATGACTTGGCAGAGAGGAAGAAAAAGGAGCGCCCTCCACTATTGCTTCGGCGGATGTGGGGAGTGTCAGCAAGGGCGAGTGAGGCAGAGTGAAGGTGTCTGGATGGTTGGTGGAAGTTCAGGTGGTGGTTGATGTATGTTTGTCCTTGGTCATGGAGGGCGTTGTAGGTGTGTGTCAGCATCTTGAATTGGCATCTCTTCTGGATGGGGAGCCAGTGGACGTTCCTGAGGTACGGGGTGATGTGGGTCCATTTGGGGAGGTTGAGGATGAGTCCGGCTACTGCGCTCTGTATCATCTGGAGTATGTTTAGGAGTTGGGTGGTGAGTCCTGTGTTGAGTGTGTTGCCTTAGTCTATGTGGCTGGTTACTAGGGCTTGAGTGACAGCTTTCCTGGTGTTGGCGGGGAGCCATCTCAAGATCTTTCAGAGCATGTGAAGTATGTAGAAGCAGGCAGAGGCAACTGCATTGTTCTGACATTTCATGGTGAGTTTGCTGTCCAGGATGATACCAAAGTTGTGGGCGTGGTCTGTCGGTGTGGGTGTGGCACCAGGTGTTGTTCCTTGGGGAGGTGTTGTTTCCAAAGATTTGCACTTCCATATTGTCTGTGTTGAGCTTCAGGTAGTTGGTCTTCATCCAGTCGGCGATGCTTGTCATGCAGTTGTAGAAGTTGGTCCTCATGGTGGAGAGGTCTACTGAGAGCGAGAGGTTGAGCTGGGTGTCATCTGCATAGGATATGATGTTGAGGCTGTGAGTTCTGACGATGTTGGCCAGTGTTGAACAGGGAGGGGCTGAGGGATGAGTCTTGAGGGATGCTGCAGATAATGCTCTTGAATTCCGAAGTGAAGGGTGGCAGGCAGGCAGATTCTATGGGTTTGTCCTGTGAGAAAGGATGTGATCCATTTGAGAGCGTTGCCATGGGTCCTGATTTGGGGAGTCTCTTGATAATGGTGTGGTGTGAAACGTTGTCGAATGCTGCTGAGAGGTTGAGGAGGATCAGAGCCACCATCTCTCCACGGTCAAGGAGGGTCCTGATGTCATTGGTTGCAGCGATCAGGGAGGTCTTGGTGCTGCGGTTGGCTCGGAAGCCGGATTGGGAGGTGTCTAGTAGGTTGTTGCTGTCCAGGTGTTCAGTGAGTTGGTGGTTGATGGTCTTCTCGAGGATTTTGGTGGGAAGGGGAGCATAGAGATGGGGCAGTAATTTTTGAGTTCGCTGGGGTAAGCAGTCGCTTTCTTGAGGAGGGGTCTGACCTTAGCGTTTTTCTATTGATTGTGGAAAGTAGCTGTGGTGAAGGATGCTTTGAGGATTAAGGTGAGTTTGCCACTGATTTCCTTGCTACCAAGGTTGAAGAAGTGGTGGGGGCAGGTGTCCATGGGTGCGCCAGAGTGGATGGAGTTCATGATGACTGTGGTGTTCTGTGTGGTGAGCTGTTTCCATGTGGTGAGTGGATGGTTGTGGGTGGTGTCGGTTGGCACAAGGAGGCTGTAGAAGTTGGTGGGTTGAGTTTCAACGTTTCTGTAGATGGTGTCTATCTTGTTGTAGAAGTAGTCTGCCAGGGTGTTGCGGAGTACCTGGGAAAGGGAGGTCATGTTCTCGATAGCTGATGGGCAGGGGAGATCGTGTTCTCAGTGGCTGGTGGGCAGGAGAACTCTCTTGCGATGTTGAAGAGCTCCTTGTTGTTGTGGGAGCTGATGTTGATGTGGTCTGCCAGGGTGCATCTTTTAGTGTCTTTCAGGTGCTGATGGTATCTGCTGAGGCCTGACTTTAAGGTGGCTCAGTCTGTTGGATCTTTGCTGGAGTGCCATTATCTTTCTAGGTGTTTGCAGTTGCATTTAATGGTCCTACGTTTTGGTGTATACCAACTGGCTTGTTTGGTGCATCTCCTGGTAGTGGCTGGTTTGATAAGGGCGACCCTTTTGGCATAGTTGATGATCTAGGTGAAGTAATGCTTGACGCCCTGTTCAAGTTTGGCAGTGGAGTCAGCCCAGGTGGTGTTGAGGACTTCTGTCCATTGGCTCTCGTTCACTTTGCACCAGCTGCAGTAGGAGGAGCTGGGGGGCTTGAAGGTGGCGTATGGGGATCCTGCGATGGTGAAGTGGAGGATGGCGAGGTCAGTCCAGGTGAGTTCGGTGACATGACTGTTCTTGACTCTGTCGCTGGCAGGGAAGATCACATTCAGCATGTGTCCTGCGCTGTGTGTGGGGTTCGTGACCAGTTGGGTGAGGCTAATGTTGCTCATGCTTTCCAGGAGGTTGGTGGGTGTTTGAGTCTTTGGGGTCATTGAGATGGAAGTTGAGGTCACCGAACAAGATGTAGTGCTTGTAGTCAATGGTGAGTAGGGGGAATGAATTTGGGAATTTTATTGCAGAAGCCGGGACATGGTGCTGGGGGTCTGTAGGTGAGAGTGCCTCTGATGGTGGTTCTGCCGTCGGTTTGGTGTTAGAAGTTGAGGTGTTCCATGATCGGTGTAGTGTCGTATTCAGTGGTGGTACAACAGATGGTTTCTTTGTGGATGAATGCAATGCCACCTCCATGTTTGTTGGTGCAGTCCTGGTGTGTTATCTTGTAGCTGCTGGGCGTCACAGTGTCAATATCGGGGGCGGAAGTGGAGTTTGTGATGAAAATCATGTCAGGGTGAGAGTGGTGATGGTGTTCCAGACTTCAGTGGCATGTTTGCAGAGTGATCGAGCATTGAACAGGAGGCAGTGGAGTAGCTCCAGGGAGGTTGTTGTGGGTGAGGTGGGTGTAGTGGTGGTTAAGGCAGCAGTTGTTGTTGCAGTGTCCGGGGTCCAGGGCTTGGAAATCTGCAGAAGAGTACCTTTGCATGGGCGGAGGACCAGGGACCCTGGCGCTAGGCATGGACAGGTGCCAACAGGCTTGCCTGTGTCAAGCCAGTGGAGCACCAGCTCCGTGTGTCAGCTGCGTAGCTGTGTTGTGGCCTCCATTAAGTAGGTCCAGGGAAGGGCGCTGTGTGTGGGAGAGCGAGCAGGTGGGAAAGGAGCAGTGGCACGGTGAGCCAGCACCTCACAGCAAACGTAGACAGAAAACAAACAGTAAGTGAGCAAAGAGACTGAATTTAACAGAAGAAAAGATACAGGCAGCACAATTGTAAATTAACAAGGAAATAGACACAGGGCAAAGTGCACAATCGGAAAAAACAAGGTGAAGCACATGGCGGAATACAGGGCAAAATGAAAGGGAGAACAGTAGGCAAGCACAAGAGAACCCACAGGGCAAGCAGAGGCCATATGTAGAGTCGGGAGACCTGTTGCAGGCGGATCGGATTGAGAATCTACTTAATAAGGTCACATGCGGCCTGCATTAAGTAGGTACTGGAAAAGGGGCCGGGTGCTGGGTGGCGGGAGAGTGCGTGGGTGGAAAAGGAGCAGCGTCACAGCGAGCTGGCTCCTCACGGTGTGGTGAACAGAGAGAGAAAACAACCAGTAAATGAGCAAAGAGGCTGTATTTAACATAAGAAAAGATACAGCCAGGATGTTGATCTCGGATTATATTTAGTGATTTCAACGGTTTACCCTGACATGTTTGTGATTATTCCTTGAGGTGAGCCTTCATCCACCCCAAATAATAATCACTTTCTTACACTTTATCATTAACTTGTCACCATAACTAACTCAGACCTACTGTATTCCACATAAACATTTCCACGGGGCAGCTATCAGTAAACAGACCTAAAATTACAAATATGTGCAAAATTGCACTTGCCAGAACAATATGCAACCAACAGGATAGCAAAGATTCTCAAAATGCAAATGGTAATATGCGAGATTACTTGTAAGAAAATACCTTTCTACAGGCTTTAACACAGTACAGAAATACGTCACCCTTAAAGTCCTCTTGGCTTATCATATCAGCAACAAATATGCCAGGACTTCTACCTTTGTCATAACTTTCAACAACAACGCAGGTTAATGGAGCATTTCGTAAATCCGTTTTCGGTTGATCACATAAGCTTCGGCTACTGCACAGTCAAGCCAGGTATAGCTAGTCAATTTGATGTACAATCACTACATTTAAAAATATTTTTTAGGTAAATTTACCCATTTTTCGTAGTTTTTCTCTTTACAAGCTAGAGAAAGTGGTAACTCGGATATAATGTTTCAGCAATTATGAAGAAACAAACCAGTTTGAGTAAGAACGCATCTGTGTCCAACAATTGGAAAGAATTAATTAGAACAACAAGCAATGTATTATTCAGAAAAGTAAATTATCGCTCCTGTACTGAAAAACGTATTTTTACCCAAGTGAAAATGTTAATATCAATAAAATTCATAAGTTACTGAACTGTAAAAATGATTAATTCGACAAAAGGAATTTAATTGAATAACTTTCACCAATCAAGTAAAGGAATTTAATTATTTTCTCCACCCCATACCTAATACTTAAGATAAAAGGTTGAGTGGAAAACAGACACCTTTCAAGACTGCTCAAATTAGCACAAAACAAAAAGTACTGAACATTAAAGCAAAATCAATAAATCCTTCACTAGAAATATCAAACAAAATGCTGCAAGAAATAACACCACTATTTTTACCTTTTTAAAATATTTTACTCTGACATGGTAAAATTGAGAATGCTGAACCATCAAAATAGGGAACATAATTAAACTACTTTTACATCGGGGATATCTACACTGTAATATTATTTATTTTTATAGAACACAACAAATACCCCAAGGATGATCTGGCGGTAAAACAAAAGATTCCTAACAAAGATATGGCTACAAGCAGAGCCTGTCGCGACTAAAAGGTGTACTATAAGTACAGACATAGGAAAAAAGAGCATACTGGAAGCATGGAGCATATTTCATCCCATAATGTCGTATGGAGCATATTTCATCCCAGAGCCATAACATTGGGTTATTAAGTGTAAAAACAAGCATTTGCAATGCAATAGGTCTTGTATTCACGCGGGTTTGAGCTATTGGCATTGTAAATGACAATGCCTTTTATTTATGTTTTGGGTTTTAAAACATAAATAAAAAGCATTGTCATTAACAATACTAATAGATTAAACTCTCGCAAATGCGAGACCTACTGCATTGCAATAAAGGGCCTTCTCGACCGCTTGTTAGATTGTAAATATCATAGGAAGAGACAGTCCTGCGACGTCTTCAAAGTAGCGATAAACAGTGAAGACGATGTGTAAGTGTTGTAAATTACACAGACACAAAGGGCCCGATTCTGATGCGGGTTGGAAAAGCTTCCCGACCGAGGGCCTGATTCTGATGCGGTTAGGAAGGCCTCCTAACGGCATTTGCTCCTTCCAAATCGGATCGGGAACGTGTCTTCCTGACCGAGGGCCCAATTCTGATGCGGTTAGGAACAAATGTTCCCATTGAAGTCAATGGGAGTTCAACCAAATCGTATCTGGAAGCATCCGGATGCATCCTACTCCGCCGGTCGGACTTTCCCGATCCGAGTGGGTCGGAAACCATTTCCCAACCGATTCGGTCGGGAAGCTTTTCCAACCCGCATCAGAATCGACCCCATAGTGTGAAGTGAGAGTTACATATGATCAAAGCTATAAACACTAACAAAGCGCTCCAACACCTTTCACTCGGTGATTACACAGTCGCGGCTCACGAGGAAGAGCAGGAGGGGGGCTATTTCCTGCCCTCTCCGTGATTTGAGTGTGCAGTGTGGCATTATGTATCGTCATTACTATCTTTGGCCTAATAAAAAACACTCCAGCTGTAGTAGGGCCCTGACTTCACCTCCTGGTTCAAGGCGGGCTGTGTTTTATGGCAGCCATGGAGGGAAGGAAGGATGGTCTCGGCTGCAGTGCCGGCCTTGTACAGTGCCCCTGCTAATACTAGTGAGCGAGAGGTGCTGAGGTGGTGGTATTGGTAGTGGTGATATTGGTGGTGGTGGTATTGGTATTGGTGGTATTGGTGATGGTGGTATTTGTGGTGGTATTGATGGTGCTGGTATTGGTGGTATTAATGGGGGCATTGGTGGTGGTATTGGTGGTGGTGGTGGTATTGGCGGTACGGGTATTGGTGGTGGTGGTATTGGTATTGGTGGTGGCATTGGTATTGATGGTGGTGGTACTGATATTGGTGGTGGTGGTATTGGTGGTGGTATTGGATTGGTGGTGGTGGTGGTATTGGTGGTGGTGGTGGTATTGGCAGAATGGGTATTGGTGGTGGTGGCATTGGTGGTGGCATTGGTATTGATGGTGGTGGTACTGATATTGGTGGTGGTGGTATTGGTGGTGGTGGTACTGGTATTGGTGGTGGTGGAATTGGTGGTGGTGTTGGTATTGGAGGTGGTGGTTTTGGTGGTGGTGGTGGTATTGGTGGTGGGGGATTGGTGGTGGGATTGGTGGTGGTGGTATTGGTGGTGGTATTAGTGGTATTGTGGTGGTGGTATTGGTAGTATTGGTAGTGGTATTGTTATTGGTGGTGGTAGTGGTACTGGTATTGGTGGTGGTATTGGTGGTGGTGGTATTGGTATTGATGGTCATGGTATTGGTATTGATGGTGGTGTTGGTATTAGCGGTGGTGGTATTGATGTTGGAGGTGGTATTGCTGGTGGTGGTGGTGGATTTGGTGGTGGTGGTGGTATTGGTGGTAGTATTGATGTTATTGGTGGTGGTGGTATTGGTGTTGGTGGTGGTATTGGTGGTGGTGGTATTGGTGGTGGTAGTGGTAGTAGTGGTGGTGGTATTGGTGGTGGTATTAGTGGTGGTATTGGTGGTGGTGGTGGTATTGGTGATGGTGGTATTGGTATTGGTGGTATTGGTGATGGTGGTGTTGGTGGTGGTGATATTGATGGTGCTGGTATTGGTGGTGGTTGTATTATTGGGGGCATTAGTGGTGGTGGTATTGGCGGTATGGGTAATGGTGGTGGTGGTATTGGTATTGGTGGTGGCATTGGTATTGATGGTGGTGGTACTGATATTGGTGGTGTTGGTATTGGTATTGGTATTGGTGGTGGTATTGGATTGGTGGTGGTGGTATTGGTGGTGGTGGTGGTATTGCCGGTATGGGTATTGGTGTGGTGGTATTGGTATTGGTGGTGGCATTGGTCTTGATAGTGGTGGTACTGATGGTGGTGGTGGTATTGGTATTGGTGGTGGTATTGGATTGGTGGTGGTGGCATTGGTGGTGGTATTGGATTGGTGGTGGTGGTATTGGTGGTGGAATTGGTATTGGTAGTGGTATTGGTATTGGTGGTGGTGGTACTGGTATTGGTGGTGGTGGAATTGGTGGTACTGGTATTGGTGGTGGTGGTATTGGTGGTGGTGGTTTCGGTGGTGGTGGTGGTATTGGTGGTGGGGTATTGGTGGTAGGATTGGTGGTGGTGGTATTGGTGGTTGTGGTATTGGTGGTGGTATTAGTGGTATTGTGGTGGTGGTATTGGTAGTATTGGCGATGGTATTGGTATTGGTGGTGGTAGTGGTACTGGTATTGGAGGTGGTATTGATGGTGGTGGTATTGGTATTGATGGTCATGGTATTGGTGGTATTGATGGTGGTGGTGGTATTAGCGGTGGTGGAATTGATGTTGGAGGTGGTATTGGTGGTGGTGGTGGTGGTGGTATTGGTGGTGGTGGTGGTATTGGTGGTAGTATTGATGTTATTGGTGGTGGTGGTATTGGTGGTGTTGGTGGTGGTATTGGTGGTGGTGTTGGTGGTGGTATTGGTGGTGGTGGTGGTATTGGTGGTGGTAGTGGTGATGGTGGTGGTATTGGTGGTGGTATTGGTGGTGGTGGTAGTAGTGGTGGTATTGGTGGTGGTGGTGGTATTAGTGGCAGTATTGGTGGTGGTATTGGTGGTGGTGGTGGTATTGGTGGTGTTATTGGTATTGGGGGTGGTGGTATTGGTGGTGCTGGTATTAGTGGTGGTGGTGGTATTGGTATTGGCACTGGTATTGGTGGTGGTGAGATTTGTGGTAGTAGTGGTATTGGTGGTGGTAGTGGTGGTGGTATTGATGGTGGTGGTATTGGTGGTAGTGGTATTGGTGGTGGTGATATTGGTGGTGGTGGTAGAATTGGTGGTGGTGGTATTGGAGGTGGTGGTGGTATTGGTGGTGGTGGTGTTGGGTGTGTTGGTGGTATTGGAGGTGGTGGTACTGGTGGTGGTATTGGTGGTGGTGGTCTTAGTGCTGGTGGTGGTATTGGTGGTGGGTGTATTGGTGGTGGTGGTATTGGTGGTGGTGAAATTGGTGGTGGTATTGGTGGTGGTGGCGGCATTGGTGGTGGTATTGGTGGTGGTATTGGTGGTGGTGGTGTTGGTGGTGGTGGTATTGGTGATGTTGGTTTTGGTGGTGATATTAGTGGTAGTGGTATTGGTGGTGATGGTATTGGTGGTGGTATTGGTGGTGGTGGTATTGGTGGTGGTGATTGTATTGGTGGTGGTGGTATTGGTGGTGGTGTTGGTGGTATTGGTGGTGGTGGTGTTGTTGGTGTTTGTATTGGTGGTAGTGTTGGTATTGGTGGTAGTGGTAGTATTGGTGATGGTGGTATTGGTGGTGGTATTAGTATTGGTGGTATTGGTGGTGGTGGTGGTATTGGTGGTATTTTTGGTGGTGTTGGTATTGGTGGTGGTGGTATTGGTGGTGGAATTTGTGGTGGTGTTGGTATCAGTAGTATTGGTGGTGGTGGTGTTGGTGGTAGTGGTATTGGTGGTGGAGGTGGTATTGGTGGTGGTGGTTTTGGTGGTGGTATTGGTGGTGGTGGTATTGGTGGTGGTGTTGGTATGGGTGGTGTTGGTATTGGTGGTGGTGGTGGTAGTATTGTTGGTGGTGGTGGTGGTGGTATTGGTGGTGGTGGTGCTAATGATGGTAGTGGTGCTGCTGGTATTGGTGGTGGTGGTATTGGTGGTGGTATTAATGGTGGTGTTGGTGGTGGTGATATTGGTGGTGGTGTTGTTGGTGTTGGTATTGGTGGAAGTGGTGGTATTGGTGGTGGAGTCAGTGGTATTGATGGTAGTGGTGGTGACGGAATTGGTGGTGGTGGTATTGTTGGTGGTATTGGTGGTGGCAGTATAGGTAGTGGTGGTGGTATTGGAGGTGGTATTGGTGGTGGTGGTGGGGGTGGTGGTATTGATTGTGGTGGTTGTTTTGGTGGTGGTGGTGTTGGTATTGGTATTGGTGGAGTTGGTATTGCTAGTGGTGGTATAGGTAGTGGTGGTGGCATTGGAGGTGGTATTGGTGGTGGTGGTGAGGGTGGTGGTATTGATGGTGGTGGTTGTATTGGTGGTGGTGCTGGAATTAGTAGTAATGGTGGGTGTATTGGTGGTGGTGGTATTGGTGGTGGTATTGGTGGTGGTGGTGGTAGAATTGGTGGTGGTGGTATTGGAGGTGGTGGTTGTATTGGTGGTGGTGGTGTTGGGTGTGTTGGTGGTATTGGTGATGGTGGTAGTAGTATTGCTGGTAGTGGTATTGGTGGTTGTATTGGTGGTGGTGATATTGGTTGTGGTATTGGTGATTGTGGTGGTATTACTGATGATATTGGTAGTGGTATTGGTGGTGGTGGTGGTGGTGGTACTGGTGGTAGTGGTGGTATTGTTGGTATTGGTGGTGGTGATGGTATTGGTGGTGGTGTTCTTGGTGTTGGTGGTGGTCGTGGTATTGTTGGTGGTGGTGTCTGTGACATTGGTGGGGGTATTGGTATTGACAGTGGTATTGGTGGTGGTGATGGTATTCATGGTGGTGTTGGTATTAGTGGTGTTGGTATTAGTGGTGTTGGTATTAGTGGTATTGTTGGTGGTGGTGGTGTTGGTGGTGGTATTGGAACTGGTGGTATTGGTGGTAGTGGTGGTGCCATTGGGGGTAGAATTGGTAGTGGTGTTGGTGGTGGTATTGGTGGTGGTGGTATTAGTGGTGGTAGTATTGGTGGTGGTATTGGTGGTGGTGGAGGTGGTGGTATTGATGGTGGTGGTATTGATGGTGGTGGTATTGGTGGTATTGGTGATGGTGGTATTGGTGGTAGTGGTAGTATTGGTGATGGTGGTATTGGCAGTGGTGGTGGTATTGGTGGTGGAGGTGTTGGTATTGGTGGTTGTGGTATTGGTGGGGGCATTGGTGGGTGTGGTGGTATTGGTAGTGTAGTGGCGGTATTAGTTTTGGCTATGGTGGTGGTATTGGTGGTGGTGGTATTGGTGTTGGTATTGGTGGTGGTGGTACTGGTATTGCTGGTGGTATTGGTGGTGGTGGTATTGGTATTGATGGTCGTGGTATTGGTGGTGTTGATGCTGGTGGTGGTATTGGTGGTGGTGGTATTGATGTTGGTGGTGGTATTGGTGGTGGTGGTATTGGTGGTGGAATTGGTGGTGGTGGTTGTATTGATGGTAGTATTGGTGGTATTGGTGGTGGTGGTATTGGTATTGATGGTCGTGGTATTGGTTGTGTTGATGGTATTGGTGGTGGTGATGGTGGTGGTATTGGTGGTGGTATTGGTGGTGGTGGTTGTATTGGTGGTAGTATTGGTGGTATTGGTGGTGGTGGTATTGGTAGTGGTGGTATTGGTGGTGGTGGTGTTGGTATTGGTGGTAGTAGTTGTGGTGGTGGTGGTATTGGTGGTGGTATTGGTGATGGTATTGGTGGTGGTATTAGTGGTGGTATTGGTGGTGGTATTGGTGGTGGTGGTATTGGTATTCGTGGTGGTAGTATTGGCATTGGTGATGGTGGTATTGGTGGTGGTGGTATTGGTGATGGTGGTATTAGTGGTGGTGGTATTGGTGGTGCTGGTATTGCTGGTGTTGGTATTAATGGGGGGCGTTGGTGGTATTGGTATTGGTGATGGCTTTGGTATTGATGGTGGTAGCACTGATATTAGTGGTGGTGGTATTGTATTGGTGGAGGTGGTATTGGTGGTGATATTGGTATTGGTTGTGGTGGTACTGGTATTGGTCTTGGTAGTATTTGTGGTGGTATTGGTGGTGGTGGTTTTGGTGGTGCTGGTGGCATTGGTGGTGGGGTATTGTTGGTGGTAGTGGTATTAGTGGTGGTGGTATTGGTGGTGGTATTAGTGGTATTGTGGTGGTGGTATTGTTGGTGGTGGTATTGGTAGTGGTATTGGTATTGGTGGTGGTGGTGGTACTGGTATTGGTGGTGGTGGTATTGTTGGTGGTATTGGTGGTATTGGTGGTGGAATTGGTGGTGGCGGTATTGGTGGTGGTATTGGTGGTGGTGGGATTGGTGGTGGTGGTTGTATTGGTGGTATTGGTGGTGGTGGTATTGGTGGTGGTGTTATTGGTGGGGGTGATTTTAGTGGTGGTGGTGGTATTGGTGGTAGTATTGGCAGTGGTATTGGTGGTGGTGGGATTGTTTTAGTGGTGGTATTGGTGGCGGTATTGGTGGTGGTATTGATGGTGGTGGTATTGGTGGTAGTACTGGTGGTATTGGTGCTGATGGTATTGGTGGTGGGGGTTGTATTGTTGGTGGTGGTACTGGTGGTGCCATTGGGGGTGGTGGTATTAGTGCTGATGGCGGTATTGGTGGTGGGTGTATTGATGGTGGTATTATTGGTGGTGGTGGTATTGGTTTTGGTGGTATTGGTGATGGTGGTATTAGTGATGTTGGTATTGGTGGTGCTGGTATTGGTGGTGGTGGCATTAATGGGGGTGCTGGTGGTATTAGTATTGGTGGTGGCATTCGTATTGATGGTGGTGGTACTGATATTAGTGGTGGTGGTATTGGATTGGTGGTGGTGGTATTGGTATTGATGGTACTGGTATTGGTGGTGGTAGTATTGGTGGTGGTATTGGTGATGGTGGTATTGGTGGTGGTGGTTTTGGTGGTGGTATTGGTGGTGGTATTAGTGGTATTGTGGTGGTGGTATTGGTATTGGTGGTGGTGGTGGTAGTGGTACTGTTATTAGTGGTGGTGGTATTGGTTTTGATGGTTGTAGTATTGGTGGTATTGATGGCCGTGGTATTGGTGGTGGTGGTATTGGTATTGGTGGTATTGGTGATGGTGGTATTAGTGGTGGTGGTATTGTTGGTGGTGGTGGTATTGGTGGTGGTATTGATGGTATTGGTGGTGGTGGTATTGGTGGTGGTGGTGTTGGTATTGGTGGTGGTGTTGGTGGTATTGGTTGTGGTAGTTGTGGTGGTATTGGTGGTGGTATTGGTGGTGGTGGTGGTATTAGTGGTGATATTGGTGGTGGTAGTATTGGTGTTGGTGGTGGTATTGGTGGTATTGGTGGTATTGGTGGTGGTGGTATTAATGGTGTTGGTGGTGGTGTTTGTATTGGTATTGGCAGTGGTATTGGTGGTGGTGGTGGTATTAGTGGTGATATTGGTGGTGGTAGTATTGGTGTTGGTGGTGGTATTGGTGGTATTGGTGGTGGTGGTATTGGTATCGGTGGTGGTGGTATTGGTTGTGGTGGTATTAGTGGTGGTGGTGGTTGTATTGGTATTGGCAGTGGTATTGGTGGTGGTGGTATTGGTGGTAGTGGTGGTATTGGTGGTGGTATTGATGGTGGTGCTATTGGTGGTGGTAGTATTGGTGGTATTGGTGGTGGTGGTGGTATTGGTGGTGGTGTTGGTTGTGGTGGTATTGCTGGTGGTGTTGGTGGTAGTGGTATTGGTGGTGGAGGTGGTATTGGTGGTGGTGGTATTAGTGGTGGTATTGGGGGTGGTGGTATTGGTGATGGTGGTATTAGTGGTGGTGGTGTTATTGGTGGTGTTGGTGGTGGTATTGGTGGTGGTATTGGTGGTGGTGATATTGGTGGTGGTGTTGTTGGTGTTGGTATTGGTGGAAATTTTGCTATTGGCGGTGGGGGGTGGTATTGATGGTGGTGGTTGTGATGGAACTGGTGGTGGTGGTATTGGGAGTGGTATTGGTGGTGGTATTGGTGGTGGTGGTGGTATTGGTGGTGGAGTTGGTGGTATTGATGGTGGTGGTTGTATTGGTGGTGGAGGTGGTGGTATTGATGGTGGTGGTTGTATTAGTGGTGGTGCTGGTATTGGTACTAATGGTGGGTGTATTGGTGGTGGTGGTATTGGTGGTGGTGATGGTAGTATTGCTGGTGGTGGTATTGATGGAGGTGGTGGTATTGGTGGTGGTGGTAGTGGTATTGGTGGTAGTGGTATTGGTGGTGGTATTGGTGTTGGTGGTGGTATTACTGGTAGTATTTGTAGTGGTACTGGTGATGGTGGTGGTACTGGTGGTAGTGGTGGTATTGGTGGTGGTGGTCTTGGCATTCGTGGTGGTGGCATTGGTGGAGGTCGTGGTATTGGTGGTGGCGGCATTGGTGGTGGTGGTGGTATTGGTGGTGGTATTTGTGTTATTGGTATTGATGGTAGTGGTATTGTTGGTGGTTGTATTGGTGACATTGATGGTAGTATTGACAGTGGTATTGGTTGTGGTGGTGGTATTCGTGGTGGTGGTGGTATTAGTGGTGGGGGTATTGGTGATGCTGGTATTGGTTGTGTTGGTTTTGGTGGTATTGTTGGTGGTGGTGGTATTGGTGGTGGTATTGGAGCTGGTGGTATTGCTGGTGGTTGTGGTGGTATTGGTGGTGGTGGAGGTGGTGGTATTGATGGTGGTGGTATTGGTGGTGGTGGTATTGGTGGTGGTATTACTGGTAGTATTTGTAGTAGTATTTGTGGTGGTACTGGTGGTAGTGGTGGTATTGGTGGTGGTGCTGGTATTGGTGGTGGTATTGGTGGTGGTATTTGTGTTATTGGTATTGATGGTAGTGGTATTGTTGGTGGTGGTATTGGTGACATTGGTGGTGGTATTGGTATTGACAGTGGAATTGGTGGTGGTGGTGGTATTCGTGGTGGTGGTGGTATTGGTGATGGTGATATTGGTGGTGGTGGTATTACTGGTAGTATTTGTAGTGGTATTGGTGATGGTGGTGGTACTGATGGTAGTGGTGGTATTGGTGGTGGTGGTGGTATTGGTGGTGGTGGTCTTGGTATTCGTGGTGGTGGCATTGGTGGATGTCATGGTATTGGTGGTGGTGGTATTGGTGGTGGTGGTATTAGTGGTTGTATTGGTGGTGGTATTTGTGTTATTGGTATTGATGGTAGTGGTACTGTTGGTGGTTGTATTGGTGACATTAGTGGTAGCATTGACAGTGGTATTGGATGTGGTGGTGGTATTCGTGGTAGTGGTGGTATTAGTGGTGGGTGTATTGGTGATGGTGGTATTGGTGGTATTGTTGGTGGTGGTGGTATTGGTCGTGGTATTGGAGCTGGTGGTATTGCTGGTGGTTGTGGTGGTATTGGTGGTGGTGGCGGTATTGGTCGTGGTATTGGTGGTGGTATTTGTGTTATTGGTATTGATGGTAGTGGTATTGTTGGTGGTGGTATTGGTGACATTGGTGGTGGTATTGGTATTGACAGTGGTATTGGTGGTGGTGGTGGTATTCGTGGTGGTGGTGGTGGTATTGGTGATGGGGGTATTGGTGGTAGTGGTATTGGTGGTGTTGGTATTGGTGGTGGAGGTATTGGTGTTAGTGGTAGTGGTATTAGTTGTGGTGGTATTGGTGGTGGCGGTATTGGTGGTGGTATTGATGGTGGTGGTATTGGTGGTAGTATTGGTGGTATTGGTGGTGGGGGTGGTATTGTTGGTGGTGGTACTGGTGGTGGGTGTATTGTTGGTGGTTATTGGAATTGGTGGTAGTGGCAGCATTGGTGGTGGTATTGGTGATTGTATTGGTGGTGATGGTATTGGCGGTGGTGGTTTTTGTGGTGGTATTGGTGGTGGTGGTGGTATTGGTGGTGGTGGTATTGGTGGTGGTATTGGTGGTGGTGGTATTGGTGGTGGTGGTTGTATTGGTGGTATTGGTGGTGGTGGTATTGGTGGTGGTGTTATTGGTGGGGGTGATTTTAGTCGTGGTGGTGGTATTGGTGGTAGTATTGGCAGTGGTATTGGTGGTGGTGGGATTGTTTTAGTGGTGGTATTGGTGGCGGTATTGGTGGTGGTATTGATGGTGGTGGTATTGGTGGTAGTACTGGTGGTATTGGTGCTGATGGTATTGGTGGTGGGGGTTGTATTGTTGGTGGTGGTACTGGTGGTGCTATTGGGGGTGGTGGTATTAGTGCTGATGGCGGTATTGGTGGTGGGTGTATTGATGGTGGTATTATTGGTGGTGGTGGTATTGGTTTTGGTGGTATTGGTGATGGTGGTATTAGTGATGTTGGTATTGGTGCTGCTGGTATTGGTGGTGGTGGCATTAATGGGGGTGCGTTGGTGGTATTAGTATTGGTGGTGGCATTCGTATTGATGGTGGTGGTACTGATATTAGTGGTGGTGGTATTGGATTGGTGGTGGTGGTATTGGTATTGATGGTACTGGTATTGGTGGTGGTAGTATTGGTGGTGGTATTGGTGATGGTGGTATTGGTGGTGGTGGTTTTGGTGGTGGTATTGGTGGTGGTATTAGTGGTATTGTGGTGGTGGTATTGGTATTGGTGGTGGTGGTGGTAGTGGTACTGTTATTAGTGGTGGTGGTATTGGTTTTGATGGTTGTAGTATTGGTGGTATTGATGGCCGTGGTATTGGTGGTGGTGGTATTGGTATTGGTGGTATTGGTGATGGTGGTATTAGTGGTGGTGGTATTGTTGGTGGTGGTGGTATTGGTGGTGGTATTGATGGTATTGGTGGTGGTGGTATTGGTGGTGGTGGTGTTGGTATTGGTGGTGGTGTTGGTGGTATTGGTTGTGGTAGTTGTGGTGGTATTGGTGGTGGTATTGGTGGTGGTGGTGGTATTAGTGGTGATATTGGTGGTGGTAGTATTGGTGTTGGTGGTGGTATTGGTGGTATTGGTGGTATTGGTGGTGGTGGTATTAATGGTGTTGGTGGTGGTGTTGGTGTTTGTATTGGTATTGGCAGTGGTATTGGTGGTGGTGGTGGTATTAGTGGTGATATTGGTGGTGGTAGTATTGGTGTTGGTGGTGGTATTGGTGGTATTGGTGGTGGTGGTATTGGTATCGGTGGTGGTGGTATTGGTTGTGGTGGTATTAGTGGTGGTGGTGGTGGTTGTATTGGTATTGGCAGTGGTATTGGTGGTGGTGGTATTGGTGGTAGTGGTGGTATTGGTGGTGGTATTGATGGTGGTGCTATTGGTGGTGGTAGTATTGGTGGTATTGGTGGTGGTGGTGGTATTGGTGGTGGTGTTGGTTGTGGTGGTATTGCTGGTGGTGTTGGTGGTAGTGGTATTGGTGGTGGAGGTGGTATTGGTGGTGGTGGTATTAGTGGTGGTATTGGGGGTGGTGGTATTGGTGATGGTGGTATTAGTGGTGGTGGTGTTATTGGTGGTGTTGGTGGTGGTATTGGTGGTGGTATTGGTGGTGGTGATATTGGTGGTGGTGTTGTTGGTGTTGGTATTGGTGGAAATTTTGCTATTGGCGGTGGGGGGTGGTATTGATGGTGGTGGTTGTGATGGAACTGGTGGTGGTGGTATTGGGAGTGGTATTGGTGGTGGTATTGGTGGTGGTGGTGGTATTGGTGGTGGAGTTGGTGGTATTGATGGTGGTGGTTGTATTGGTGGTGGAGGTGGTGGTATTGATGGTGGTGGTTGTATTAGTGGTGGTGCTGGTATTGGTACTAATGGTGGGTGTATTGGTGGTGGTGGTATTGGTGGTGGTGGTGGTAGTATTGCTGGTGGTGGTATTGATGGAGGTGGTGGTATTGGTGGTGGTGGTAGTGGTATTGGTGGTAGTGGTATTGGTGGTGGTATTGGTGTTGGTGGTGGTATTACTGGTAGTATTTGTAGTGGTACTGGTGATGGTGGTGGTACTGGTGGTAGTGGTGGTATTGGTGGTGGTGGTCTTGGCATTCGTGGTGGTGGCATTGGTGGAGGTCGTGGTATTGGTGGTGGCGGCATTGGTGGTGGTGGTGGTATTGGTGGTGGTATTTGTGTTATTGGTATTGATGGTAGTGGTATTGTTGGTGGTTGTATTGGTGACATTGATGGTAGTATTGACAGTGGTATTGGTTGTGGTGGTGGTATTCGTGGTGGTGGCGGTATTAGTGGTGGGGGTATTGGTGATGCTGGTATTGGTTGTGTTGGTTTTGGTGGTATTGTTGGTGGTGGTGGTATTGGTGGTGGTATTGGAGCTGGTGGTATTGCTGGTGGTTGTGGTGGTATTGGTGGTGGTGGAGGTGGTGGTATTGATGGTGGTGGTATTGGTGGTGGTGGTATTGGTGGTGGTATTACTGGTAGTATTTGTAGTAGTATTTGTGGTGGTACTGGTGGTACTGGTGGTAGTGGTGGTATTGGTGGTGGTGCTGGTATTGGTGGTGGTATTGGTGGTGGTATTTGTGTTATTGGTATTGATGGTAGTGGTATTGTTGGTGGTGGTATTGGTGACATTGGTGGTGGTATTGGTATTGACAGTGGAATTGGTGGTGGTGGTGGTATTCGTGGTGGTGGTGGTATTGGTGATGGTGATATTGGTGGTGGTGGTATTACTGGTAGTATTTGTAGTGGTATTGGTGATGGTGGTGGTACTGATGGTAGTGGTGGTATTGGTGGTGGTGGTGGTATTGGTGGTGGTGGTCTTGGTATTCGTGGTGGTGGCATTGGTGGATGTCATGGTATTGGTGGTGGTGGTATTGGTGGTGGTGGTATTAGTGGTTGTATTGGTGGTGGTATTTGTGTTATTGGTATTGATGGTAGTGGTACTGTTGGTGGTTGTATTGGTGACATTAGTGGTAGTATTGACAGTGGTATTGGATGTGGTGGTGGTATTCGTGGTAGTGGTGGTATTAGTGGTGGGTGTATTGGTGATGGTGGTATTGGTGGTATTGTTGGTGGTGGTGGTATTGGTCGTGGTATTGGAGCTGGTGGTATTGCTGGTGGTTGTGGTGGTATTGGTGGTGGTGGCGGTATTGGTCGTGGTATTGGTGGTGGTATTTGTGTTATTGGTATTGATGGTAGTGGTATTGTTGGTGGTGGTATTGGTGACATTGGTGGTGGTATTGGTATTGACAGTGGTATTGGTGGTGGTGGTGGTATTCGTGGTGGTGGTGGTGGTATTGGTGATGGGGGTATTGGTGGTAGTGGTATTGGTGGTGTTGGTATTGGTGGTGGAGGTATTGGTGTTAGTGGTAGTGGTATTAGTTGTGGTGGTATTGGTGGTGGCGGTATTGGTGGTGGTATTGATGGTGGTGGTATTGGTGGTAGTATTGGTGGTATTGGTGGTGGTGGTATTGGTGGTGGGGGTGGTATTGTTGGTGGTGGTACTGGTGGTGGGTGTATTGTTGGTGGTGGTGGAATTGGTGGTGGTATTGGTGGTAGTGGCAGCATTGGTGGTGGTATTGGTGATTGTATTGGTGGTGATGGTATTGGCGGTGGTGGTTTTTGTGGTGGTATTGGTGGTGGTGGTGGTATTGGTGGTGGTGGTATTGGTGGTGGAGGTGTTGGTTGTGGTAGTATTAGTGGTGGTGTTGGTGGTAGTGGTATAGGTGGTGGAGGTGGTATTCTTGGTGGTAGTATTGGTGGTGGTGGTATTGGTGGTGGTGGTATTGGTGGTGGTGGTATTGGTGGTGGTAATGATGGTGGTGGTGCTGCTGGTATTGGTGGTGGTGGTTTTAGTGGTGGTACTGGGGGTGGTGGTATTGGTGATGGTGGTATTAGTGGTGGTGGTGTTATTGGTGGTTTTGGTGGTGGTATTTGTGGTGGTATTGGTGGTAGTGATTTTGGTGGTGGTGTTGGTGTTGGTATTGGTGGAAGTTTTGCTACTGGCGGTGGGGGTGGTGGTATTGATGGTGGTGGTTGTGATGGAACTGGTGGTGGTGGAAGTATTGGTGGTGGTATTGGGAGTGGTATTGGTGGTGGTATTGGTGGTGGTGGTGGTATTGGTGATGGAGGTGGTTTTATTGATGGTGATGGTTGTATTGGTGGTGGAGGTAGTGGTATTGATGGTGGTGGTTGTATTAGTGGTGGTGCTGGTATTGGTAGTAATGTTGGGTGTATTGGTGGTTGTGGTATTGGCGGTGGTGGTGGTAGTATTGCTGGTGGTGGTATTGATGGTGGTGATGGTATTGGTGGTGGTGGTATTGGCGGTGGTGGTGTTGGGCATGTTGGTGGTGTTGGTGGTGGTGGTATTGGTATTGGTGGTGGTTGGTATTGGTGGTGGTATTTGTGGTGGTGGTATTTGTGGTGGTGGTAGTGGTATTGGTGGTAGTGGTATTGGTGTTTGTGGTGGTATTGGTGATGGTGATATTGGTGGTGGTATTGGTGGTGGTGGTGGTATTACTGGTAGTATTTGTAGTGGTATTGGTGATGGTGGTGGTACTGGTGGTAGTGGTGGTATTAGTGGTATTGGTGGTGGTGGTGGTATTGGTGGTGGTGGTCTTGGTATTCGTGGTGGTGGCATTGGTGGAGTTCGTGGTATTGGTGGTGGCGGTATTGGTGGTGGTGGTATTGGTGGTGGTATTGGTGGTGGTATTTGTGTTATTTGTATTGATGGTAGTGGTATTGTTGGTGGTTGTATTGGTGACATTGGTGGTAGTATTGACAGTGGTATTGGTTGTGGTGATGGTATTCGTGGTGGTGGTGGTATTGGTGGTAGGGGTATTGGTGATGGTGGTATTGGTGGTGTTGATATTGGTGGTATTGTTGGTGGTGGTGGTATTGGTGGTGGTATTGGAGCTGGTCGTATTGCTGGTGGTTTTGGTGGTATTGGTGGTGGTATTGGTGGTGGTGGAGGTGGTGGTATTGATGGTGGTGGTATTGGTGGTGGTGGTATTGGTGGTGGTGGTGGTATTACTGGTGGTGTTTGTAGTAGTATTTGTGGTGGTGGTGGTACTGGTGGTAGTGGTGGTATTGGTGGTGGTGGCGGTATTGGTGGTGGTATTGGTGGTGGTATTTGTGTTATTGGTATTGATGGTAGTGGTATTGTTGGTGGTGGTATTGGTGACATTGGTGGTGGTATTGGTATTGACAGTGGTATTGGTGGTGGTATTGGTGGTGATGGTGGTATTGGTGGTGGGGGTATTGGTGGTAGTGGTATTGGTGGTGTAGTTATTGGTGGTATTGTTGGTGGTGGTGGTATTGGAGCTGGTGGTATTGGTGGTGGTGGTGGTATTGGTGGTGGTATTGGTGGTAGTGTTGGTGGTGGTATTGGTAGTAGTGGAGGTGGTGGTATTGATGGTGGTAGTATTGGTGGTGGTGGTATTGGTGGTGGTATTGGTGGTAGTGGATTGGTGGTGTTGGTATTGGTGGTGGTGGTATTGGTGGTGGTGGCAGCATTGGTGGTGGTATTGGTGATGGTATTGGTGGTGATGGTATTGGTGGTGGTGGTGGTATTGGTGGTGATGGTGGTATTGGTGGTGGTGGTATTGGTGGAGGTGTGGGTTGTGGTGGTATTAGTGGTGGTGTTGGTGGTAGTGGTATAAGTGGTGGAGGTGGTATTCTCGGTGGTAGTATTGGTGGTGGTGGTATTGGTGGTGGTTTTGGTATTGGTGGTGGTGGTATTGGTGGTGGTAATGATGGTGGTGGTGCTGCTGGTATTGGTGGTGGTATTGGTGGTGGTGGTATTGGTGATGGTGGTATTAGTGGTGGTGGTGTTATTGGTGGTGTTGGTGGTGGTATTGGTGGTGGTGATATTGGTGGTGGTGTTGTTGGTGTTGGTATTGGTGGAAGTTTTACTATTTGCGGTGGGGGTGGTGGTATTGATGGTGGTGGTTGTGATGGAACTGGTGGTGGTGGTAGTATTGGAGGTGTTATTGGGAGTAGTATTGGTGGTGGTATTGGTGGTGGTGGTGGTGGTATTGGTGGTAGAGGTGATGGTATTGATGGTGGTGGTTGTATTGGTGGTGGAGGTGGTGGTATTGATGGTGGTGGTTGTATTAGTGGTGGTGCTGGTATTGGTAGTAATGGTGGGTGTATTGGTGGTGGTGGTATTGGTGGTGGTGGTGGTAGTATTGCTGGTGGTGGTATTGATGGTGGTGGTGGTATTGGTGGTATTGGTGGTGGTGGTGTTGGGTGTGTTGGTGGTATTGGTGGTAGTGGTATTGGTATTGGTGGTGGTTGGTATTGGTGGTGGTATTTGTGGTGGTGGTATTGGTGGTAGTGGTATTGGTGTTTGTGGTGGTATTGGTGATGGTGATATTGGTGGTGGTATTGGTGGTGGTGGTGGTATTACTGGTAGTATTTGTAGTGGTATTGATGATGATGGTGGTACTGGTGGTAGTGGTGGTGTTGGTGGTATTGGTGGTGGTGGTGGTATTGGTGGTGGTGGTCTTGGTATTTGTGGTGGTGGCATTGGTGAAGGTCGTGATATTGGTGGTGGCGGTATTGGTGGTGGTGGTATTGGTGGGGGTATTGGTGGTGGTATTGGTGGTGGTATTTGTGTTATTGGTATTGATGGTAGTGGTATTGTTGGTGGTTGTATTAGTGACATTGGTGGTAGTATTGACAGTGGTATTGGTTGTGGTGGTGGTATTCGTGGTGGTGGTGGTATTGGTGGTGGGGGTATTGGTGACAGTGGTATTGGTGGTGTTGGTATTGGTGGTATTGTTGGTGGTGGTGGTATTGGTGGTGGTATTAGAGCTAGTGGTATTGCTGGTGGTTGTGGTGGTATTGGTGGTATCGGTGGTGGTGGAGGTGGTGGTTTTGATGGTGGTGGTATTGCTGATGGTGGTATTGGTGGTGGTATTGGTGGTGGTATTAGTGGTGGTATTGGTGGTGGTATTGGTGGTGGTGGTGGTATTGGTGGTATTGGTATTGGTGGTATTGGTGGTGGTATTGGTATTGGTGGTGGTGGTATTTGAATTGGTGGTATTGGTGATGGTGGTATTGGTGGTGGAGGTATTGGTGGTGCTGGTATTGGTGGTGGTGGTATTAATGGGGAGCGTTAGTGGTATTGGTATTGGTGGTGGTATTGGTATTGATGGTGGTGGTACTAATATTAGTGGTGCTTGTATTGGATTGGTGGTGGTGGTATTGGTGGTGGTTTTGAAGGAAGTGGACCTTAGGGGCCACCCGGGCTACTTACAACCTCCTGCTATGCATTCCCAAGTAATGAAGAGTCGGTCAGACAGTAGAGAATACAAACACACCTTTATTAGCAAAATCTCTGCAGCGAAGTCCAATCTGACCTGCACCCTGAGATGTCTGCCGAGGGACTGAACCCCCAACAGTCTGCAGTGAGTAATCATTCTTCCCAAGGAGCCTCCAACCACGCCCGCCATGGAAAGTTACTGGCCTGGGCCGAACATGAACAAAGGAGGCACAGGAGGATGGGCTACCACCTGCCAGTTGGGTACATGCTATCTTTACTTCGAGGTCATCACACTGAGTCTCAGCGTCTCCCAATGTGGGAGCAGAACTACACACTCAGATAGGTATGCGAGGGCAGAATGGCCTATTCATTAGTAAGTCAGAAAACAGCCTTGAACAGAGAGAAAATATTAACGAAATACAGTGTTCTGCTGAGGCAAGCAATACGAATGATGAGGCCTAGTTCAGACATGGCCTAAGCGGCTCAATAGGATTACGGAATACAAAATGGAGTCACACTGGCTAACTACGGGAAAGCTTGCACATTGCAGGGATACCTCAGTGGGTTGCATAACATGAATACAAATGGCGTATATTTATCCACACATCGCTAACCTAATATAGCATGATACGAGTGCATAGCAGGAATGGGATTTTCAAATCTAACAGACCCTCCTTTTAGCGTGGGTGGCTAAATGCTTTATTGATGCTATCCGGTAGGGTCTTTACAATTCTAAGTGGGAAGGAGGAAAATGCATAGTCACTCAAGCTATCAGGGAAAATAAAACAACACATGAGGATCAACATCTACTTAATATTCAAAAATTCCCTCATCGGTAAGCATGATGTCCTGGATATCCTGCATCATCATAGTAGACACCTTAGTATCACGTCCTGACAATTTAGGGGTAGGGGTGAGCTTGCTCACACAATAGGTGCAACATGCTGGAAGGCAATTAATACATAGGCAACATGTAAAGATGACACCTGCAATGACTACGAGGGCGAGTAGTATCTTCCAACCCCATGATGTCAGCAGACCCCAGAACCACCCCGTGAGGGACCATGATCCATTATCCTGATGGATATCTGAAGCAAGCCTGTGTAATTTCTGTATGGCGGAGTACACAGTAGGGGCGTTATCAGGAATGTAAACACAACAACTGCTGCCGATGACGCGGCAGGCTCCACCCCTATCAGCAAGGATGACGTCTAAAACCATCCGGTTTTGAAGAGCAACGAGTCTCGTAGCCTGAAGTTCAACTGTAATATTAGTCAGTATACCGGCAGTAGTATTAATAACTCCCTCAACTAGGCAAGGCGACGTATATTACGACTATTGAACATGGGGCCCCAGAACAGCAGAATGCCCTTCATTATGTCAGTATCTGGGGAGGAAAGTATCTGTTTGGTCTATATCTTCTGGATTGACAACTCTCTTGGCCCGATGCAAATGTAGATCCCTACGCTGTAGCCTATGATCCTTGTGATAATTAGACGGTGCAATGTAAACGGGAGGTAAAAGGAAAGAGACATAACACCGGCCAGACCATCCCCTGGGAAGCCTTGTATAGGCATGCTCCCCACAAACAAAGTATACATTTGGAGGTGTGAGCAAAGGTGGGCTACTAGTAGTGTTCAATCAGTATGTGTAGTTGCCACTGCTTTGTCCTACTGGAACGGTCCCTGAACCTTCAACACAAAAACTAGCTGCTGTATTGATCACAGGGATGGGCATGGCTTTGTCTTCAGTTATATTTCGTTCCTGGAAACATTTAAAATATTCGGTAACATTAAATCCTTGGAAATCTAGCATTTCATTTTGTAACCAAGTGACATTCTTATTATTTTCAAAAACATTCATACAGGCTTCTGGATGTAGGGTACCCTCCTTTCCATCTGCCCCAGGTGTGTATCCTTGGTGTACCACTATGTACTCCAATACTGCTTCATAATCAGCCTGTACCATATTCATAGTGTTGGCATGATAGTGCATATATACCATAGAAAGCAACTGGAACCAGGCCTCAAAACTACCCAAGTATGACAGGGGCAATTATACCAGTAGATCATTCTTGTGCATAACTGAGGGAAGTAAACCACACACCCAACAGTTCGTGGCATTGGTGGTGCTGTGTACCTGATGAAGCATCTGCAGGAATGCATTCTGGGCATAAGTCTGTCTATGTCTTTCTTTATGCGGGGCCAGTGTAACAAACGAATGCTCAGGTGGAGCCAGAGTAGTCCCTATCAAAGTGTGCACAGGATACCACACCACCCCGAATAATGTTATCGTCACTATGAGAAGGAACACTACCACTACTACCCTACTCCCAGTGGACCAACTAGACCACCCTGGACCATTCTGCTGTAATGGTGGGGCCACCAGAGGCTGTCCCTCCTTCATGACTGCACGGCCAAATGGGTACATAGAAAGAAACCTTAGGAATTGGAGCCACAAAAATACAACCGACCAGAGGGGTACAAATCACCCAGTGCCCTTCAGAGCCTCACTGGTAGGCTCCTATTGTTCATCAACGACGGTGCTATGAAGCACTCCCACGGGGGTGCTGCGCGATCGCAGCCCTTGCTGGAAAACAAATCCTCTTCTTTCAGGATAGGGCACCCTCCCTCCTGGGCAAATACCCTTAACGATCCTGTCCAGTGTCTAGGGCAGTGCACCAGTGTTGTTCACTCTAATCTAAAGCAGGCACCATAGACATAGCACCACCTCCCTAAGCTCAAGTCCTTCTCTAACTCCTGGACTGTCCTGCTGGCGCACTGTCCTTCCGTCGGGGCCGCAAGTTGTATCTGACAACTTCAGGCACTTCTTCATCAGCAAATTGGGGAAAAAATTCAGGCTCAGCAGGGCATTGAGACTCAGGAGTCTGTGCACTAGAAGTGGGAGCATCCGGGGCGGCCCTTATCTCTGGGGGGACTCCCTCAAGTAAGGCCGCGTCGCTTTCTTCGTCTGTCTGCGCCCACCTCAATCGGGCATCAGAGAAAGGAACGAAACGGGGCATGAGCTCCCCTTCCTGGTCAGCTATTCCTTCGAGGGCCCACTGATCATACGGAAGTGGTAGAGGTACCCTTTTTACATGCGATGCATGCACCCAGTGCTTCCGGCCTTCAAGCTTAACGGGGGTGCGGGTTGCGAGCAGGACAAGCAGGGGCCCTTTCCACCTCGGCTCCATGCAGTTCTTCCGTTGAAAATTCTTGACCATAACAAAATTCCCAGGTTGTAGCTGATGCCCGGGCCCCTCTGGTACTGGTTGCAGCGTGGCGTGAATCTGTTGGTGGACAGAACGGAGATCTTTAGACAATTCATACAGATAATCTATCAACAGAGGGTACTCTATCTCGGAGAAGCGCTTGGGTCTTGGGACGCCCCAATCGTTGGCAGGGCACCCAAAGACCACCTCGTACGGGGACAACCCTGTTCTAGAATGCGCTGTCGCTCTGGTAGATAACAAAGCCAAAGGTAATGCATCTGGCCATCGCAATTCTGTGCTTTCTTGGATCTTCGCTAACTTCAGTTTGAGAGTACCATTGTACTTCTCAACGAGGTCTGCTGACTGGGGGTGGTTCGCTGCATGAAACTTCTGCTTGATATGCAAGCCCTTGCACACCAATTCAATGACTTTTGAGTTGAAGTGACTTCCGTTGTCACTCCAGATCACACGTGGCAATCTGTAGCGTGGGAAGAACTCTTTTACGAGCGCCTTCGCCGTCGCAATGGCCGTATTCTCCTTAGTGGGGTAAGCCTCAATCCATTTACTGAATGCACAAATTACTACTAGCACATACTTCAAGTTGTTAACTCGTTCCATTTTGATGAAATCCATCTGGAGAACCTCGAAAGGGAAGGAAGGTGGTGCAAAATTACCTGCGGGTGTAGGAGTACCGTTCCCAGGATTATGTTTCAGACAAATGATGCAGTTTTTCACTAGGTGTGTGGCTACCTGTCGCCTCGCCCTGTATTTCCCTGACATTTTTCAATGTGTCCTCAAACATTCCATTGTCTGGAACCCACCTAGCGGGACCTGCCACAAACATCTTTTTCATCTTTGATCTAGCTGTCTCCTTAGCTGTCTGATCCGCAAACGCATTGCCCCTTCCAACATCGTCTGTTACTGCTTTGTGAGCGCTACATTTTATTATTGCCAGCTTATCAGGAAGTGTCAATGCTGACAACAGTCTATGTATCAAAGGACCATGCTGTATTCGCAGCCCATGCGAAGTAAAAAATCCTCTCTCCGCCCAGAGGCGCCCGAAATTATGGGTCACCCCAAAGGCGTACTAGCTGTCGGTGTAGACATTGACAGGCAGTCCCTCACTTAACTCGCAAGCCCTAAGGAGGGCAACTAACTCTGCAGCCTGAGCTGATTGGTATGGGATACGGGATGTCTCAACTACAGTGCGTAACGTTGTGATTGCATATGCTGCAGTGGTAGTGCCATCTGGTAGCTTGAAACAAGAGCCATCGACATATAGTTCCCCTTTGGGGTCAGATAAGGGAAAATCAGTCAGGTCTACCCGTCCCTTCGTTTCTTCCTCAGTCCGAAATAAACAATCATGGACATCATTGTCCTTTTCTTCCGAACGGAGGGGTAGTAACGTGGCTGGGTTCAGAGTAGCACAGCGTTTGATGGTAATGTGCGGAGCAAACAAGGTTAACTCATATCCAGTGAGACGCGCACTAGTAAGGTGCTGTGTCTTTGTCTTATTCAACAGTGTGTCCACAGCATAAGGTACCATGACTGTGAGGTCCATATCAAGGACGAGCCCTGCCGATTGTCTGATAGAAACTGCCACTGCCGCGGCAGCCCTCAGGCAGCTCGGGAGAGCTCTGACGACGTTATCAAGAATAGCAGAGAAATACGCGCAGGGTCTCTGCTTACCACCGAAACCCTGTGTTAGAACAGAAAGCGCACACCGTCCCCCTCATATACATAAAGCACAAAGGGCTTCTGGTAATCAGGAGTACCAAGCACAGGAGCAGAGCAAAGCGCAACTTTTAATTGCTCAAAGGCTTGCTGGCATGCAGATGTCCAAGGCAAGGGTTCATGCACGTCTTTAGTGGTCAGGTAAAGGATAACCCTGGGCGTAGTTCACGTAGTAGCGCTACGCGTAGCTACGCGAAGTGCACTTCGCACTACGCGAGCTACGCATAGCACTACGCGAACTGCGTAGTGCGGTAGGAAATGCTGTTCGCAATGTTTGCACAGTGCCAGATGCTTGTCCGCACTGTGCAATTATTGCAAACGGCATCTTGCACAGTGCAAGCGGTCGTTTTCTGCCGCTCGAGTACATTTGTACTCGAGCAGCAGTTTTCTCAACGCGGACTGGTAGTTTCTAATCGCGAGCGGTCGCGAGCATACGCGACCACTCGCAATGAGAAACCTGACCTCCCGCGTTGAGAATCTCGCCGGGAGGTTTATTTTCCACGCTCGCGATCGGCAACTTGATGTTGCTGATCACGAACGAGGAAAAAGTCTCGCCGGGATGTCATTTTGCTCGCTCGTGGTCGCCAACTTGACGTTGAGGACCGCGAGCAAGCAAAAAATGCCCGCTACGCTATGCGTTTTTGCACTGTGCTACGTGCAATTCGCGTAGCGCGTAGTTGCGCAAACTACGCGAGCGTAGCGTAGTTTTCCGCCCAGGCCTAGTAAAGGAGGGGTTTTGTTAGTAGGAAATAGTTAGATATCCACTGTCGACAATACGTAGTTATCCCAATGAACGCGCGTACCTCGCATTGGGTCTTAGGAACAGGCATATTAGTAATAGCAGCTATGCATTCAGGTGTTAGTCTGCGACCCTCCTTCGACAGTAGGTGACCTAAATAGGTGACCTCCTGTCGACAATATTGAAATTTTGAGAGTAACACCTTGTGTCCATGGTGAGCCAAATGTAACAGTAATTTAACCGTGGCTTCTTTACAACCATCCTCAGTGTCTGAAGCCACAAGGAGATCGTCAACGTACTGCAACAGCACATTACCAAGGGGAAGCTCCAAGGAATCCAATTGAGCTTTTAAAGCCTGACTATAGATACTCGGACTTTCTGTATAGCCTTGTGGAGCACGGCAGAATCTAAAGCTCCTTCCGGCTATTGCAAATCCAAACAGATATCTGCTATCTGTATGGATTGGAATGCTGAAGAAAGCATTCTTCAAATCGATCACTGAAAAGAATTTGGCTGATGGGGGAATCATTGTCAAGATCGTGGTAATGTCTGGGACTACAGGGTACTGGGGAACCACTATTTTGTTAACCTCTCTAAGGTCAATGACAAAGCGGTAAACATCAGGATGGGCATCAGAAGAATCCAAAGGTGCCTTTTTGAGTATAGGAAGGATAGGGCTATTACACACATTCGTTACTGTCTCTTCAACCACACCAGACTTAATCAAATCCTGTATTATTTGCAATAAAGCCTTTTCTCCTGCCTGGGATATCTTGTACTGGGGAATACGCAGCAATTTAGCATTGTCTTTGATCTGCATAGAGGCTGGTGGGATCTGGAGCAACCCTACATCCGTGTCTCCTGTAGCCCATAATGAGCGTGGCACATCTTTAAACTCAACAGGAAGGGGGGGCATCCTTTGCAAGGCATTGCTTGGCTCGGGCCACTCGTGGTCCAATAGTCATGTAAACACCGTCTGGAGAGCAAAAAATTGTCGCATGCAACCTTTTTAGCAAATCCAATCCTAACAAATTCTCCCCACAATTTGACGTTAATAGGAATGGTGACTCAACCGTAAAGGGGCCAATTGTCAAAGCAAGAGGTTTGGAAATGGGGCTAACAACCGGCATGCCTGAGAAACCCACCTAAACATTGCTTTGGCTAGACAGAGCTGCCCCCGGGACCAGTGAACGGGAAACAGAGCTATTCATAGCCCCTGTATCGACTAAGAATTTCTCGGTCGTACCATGTAAATCTGCAGTGACATAAGGTCCACACTGATCTACAGGCACCGGAACTGGTCCCTTACCCTGTCCCTGGCTGTCCTAGCTGTGAGTCATCCCTGTCACTTCGTCCATGTCATAGTCGTCATGATAGTACGTCTCCCTCGGGGGTCGTCAAAGTAGTTCCCGCTCTGTCTATTAGATGATGCGTTCTCTGATCGCATGTCCCCACGGCCTCCTCCTCTCCTTCCACGTCCTCCAAACCCCCCACCTCTCGGGCCTCACCTCTCTGCGACAACTCCGGGCACTCATTCCGCCAATGTCCCTCCCGCTTGCAATATGTACATTGATTGAGCCCAATGGGTGCATTCGAAGTACCACCCCTGTTAGTCCGGGGCAGCCGCTGGGCCGAACCCGAACCTCTTCCTCTTCCTCGTCCCCTCGCAACTTGCTGCATCAACACCCTCGCCTTCAAATCCTTCGACTTTTTCTCCACTCGTTCCTTGTCCTCATTCTCGCTATGCTCGTAGTACTGTGCCATACTCAAAATCACTGACAGGGAAGAGGTGCTCCGAGTGCTTTCTGAAGCTTTTTTTTTTCTTCCCTTTCCGGCAGCAGGAGAGACGCAAGATACCCGGTGTTACAGTAAAAGACGTGAACCAGCAGGAGTTTGTCAGAGCTCTGTCTGCTTTCCTGAAAAAGTCAGGAAAACTAAAGGTACCCGAATGGGTGGACACTGTCAAGCTGGCAAAGCACAAAGAACTGGCTCCCTACGATGAGAATTGGTTTTACACCAGAGCTGATCTAGAGACTAGAGGCCTGAAGGCAAGAACGATGCCTACAGTCTTAGGCTAGAGGGAGGACGAAGCGGAGGGTGTTTCCAATTACACCGGGACCGATGCCTTCGATTGAACTATGATGATGCCCCATGGGCGAAAAACCGAATCTGTTTGAAATTTCTGCTGAACCCGAGTACCATTGGCCGTTACCCGGTGGAGCTGTCCTATGCAGCTATAGAGGAGTCTGGCCATGGTTCACCCCCTCGGCTGTCACCTACCCAGCCGGACATCGTACATTGTTCTTAACGGTGCTTCGCGGTCTTGTCTATCTTTCACTTTGACAGCTTGTTTCCCCTGAGGTCCCTTTCCCCCTCTGGTCTGCCTGACACTATCTGCATTCCTTTTCCCCTGTTTACCTTTCTCCCTCTACCTTCCATTCCACATAAGACGTTTCTGTCTTTGCTATGTAACTTGAAAACAACCTATGTTATCGTGTAATCTCATGTTTTTCTACTGTCTGTTCTCACCGCGGAGTCCGAACAACCTTGTCCGATGCCCGGTGGAGCTGTCCTATGCAGCTATAGAGGAGTCTGGCAAGGGTTCACCCCTCGGCCGTCACCTACCCAGCCGGACATCGGACATTGTTCTTAACGGTGCTTCACGGTCTTGTCTATCTTTCACTTTGACTGCTTGTTTCCCTGAAGTCCCTTCCCCCTCTGGTCTGCCTGACGCTATCTGCATTCCTTTTTCCCCTGTTTACCTTTCCCCCCCTCTACCTTCCATTCCAAATAAGACGTTTTGTCTTTTACTACATAACGCAAAAATAACTTATGTTATCGTGTAATAGCACGTTTTTCGACTGTCGGTTCTCACCTCGGAGTCTAAACAACCTTGGCCGATGCCCGGTGGAGCTGTCCTATGCAGCTATAGAGGAGTTTGGCCCTGGTTCACCCCCTCGGCCGTCACCTACCCAGCCGGACATCTGACATTGTTTTCCTCGCCTCCCCGTTATGTTTCCTTCCCCCTATATTTCTCTGATGTCTATACTTGGAATCTGTAACTGAAGTAATTATGTAATCTTTAACTTGCTGATCCACATGTAAAGCGCTCTGATGCCTACGGGTCTAGCCAGCGCTATATAAAACTTTGCAAATAAATAAATAAATAAAATAAGCCTGCAACCTAGTCGCAATCTCAGGAAGGAAGTTGTTAACAAACCTGCTGACAAACAACCATACACCACCCTCCAATGACAGGTCCTGGCCACTAAGGTCGAGAAACACCCCTTCAAACCTAGTAAAGAAGTCAGACACACTCTCGTCCTTCTTCTGACGACATGCAGTCAACATGTCCCAATCTACTCGTCTCGGCGTGATAAGGGAATGCATATAAGTGATAATGCGACACAGTAAAGCCAATATCTCCGCCTTCGGTTTGTCACCGGGCATGCGGTCCTTATCCCACGCCCTGATCTGATCCCATGTTCCTCCCAATTCCACCACATGGTCCTGTGTATGCACTTGCCTCCATATATCCACCGGTACCAACAAGCCAAAGAACAACTCAATATCTGCTAACGTCATCACCGTGGAGGAGGCCGCCTCTGTCAACTCTTTATAGTACGCAGTCGGGTTTTTCCGAGGGTCCGGCAACTGACTTTTAAGGGATATTACCTCACTCCTCTTCCAAGGAGCATAGATCCACTGTTCCTGAAACCAAGCATCAACTCGTGGCCTAATTACAGTATTCGTGGAGTCGCGCAGTTCTGGTATCTCAGGATGATAAATGGGATGGACCTCCCTCATGGGGCACTGGGTCACCATCGTCGGAACCTTTTGGAGCAATCTGCCCCGATAACCCACCAATGTCGTTACATTGCTAAAAACCTCATTAGGAGCCATACCTGCAGCATATACCCTATCTCGTATGTCATAGATGATCTGCGGTGCAATACCCTGAAAACACTGTTCCCACAGTCCTATTAGCGTGGCCGACATGTGCTTAAGGGCATGCTGCTGTATGAAGGGCTCATAATTTTTCATCACACTCCACACATCTTCCACACTATAGATCCGGCTCCGAGCCCACTGAGCCTCCTGATTCTCCACCATTTTCTTCTCCTCATCGCCCACAGCAGAACGCACCAACACTTTGTCCATACGGTCTCGTGCTGCCGCCCAATTCCCTTCATGAATCCCCCGTAAAGGGGTTTTGCCATTCAGCAGTGTCTGGGGCGTCATACTCGAGGGAGAAAGAGCAGATGAGGAGACAGGTATCATCATGTAAGGAGACAGTGTTGTAGGAGTGAAAGGGGGTGTAGCGGTAGATACAGAGTCAGTAGACGAAACAGGAGAGCTAAGGGCTCCCACCCCTGTTACTGGCGTGAGCAAAGAGGAAGCAGGCGGGGCTGGGGCCGAAGCAGTTGGACTAGAGGCAGAAATATTAGAAGGAGCGGCACCAGAGGCCGGGGACTGAGATGCTGGAACCCTTGGGTATATCCGCTCGGGAGCGTAAGGTGGAGGAGGGCGAGAATCCAATAGCTCTTCAACGAAAACACCACCTTCCTCCCTAGTAACATAGCATTTATCTGTCTACAATCAAAATTTTCTATCTGCACATTCTATGCCTTTCTCTATCTTTTCCCTTTCATAGGCCACTGCTTTCTGCGTTATAGTCTGCGTCTGTCTCTTCCGGGCCTCTTTCTCTGCTCTCATACGCCGCTGCTTTGCTTCCTTCTGCCATACTCTTAGGGAATCAAACATCAACTGTCTGCTCTTTTTGGCGAACAACTTGTCCTGCAAGAAATTCAATTTTTGCTCATCAAACGAGCGAGTAAGTGGTTATTGTAACTCAGCATTGTCCCTCGTATATTTATTCCACAATGTGCTAAACATAATAGGGCCAATACCATGCTTGACGTACACATCAAAATTTGGGGTACCCTCCGGAGGCGCAGGCTGACTCTCTTCCAATCGAGTCTCAGTAGAACAACACCGACATCCAAAACACCCCAATTTGCTTAAACAAGGCATCTTAATATAAGACACATGCACTGTCCCTATCGGACAAGTATAACAGTAGCAACGGTAATATAAAAGAAAGAGAAATCATAAACAAAAATAAAAAAATAATCAAGAACAAAACCAAATGGTCCGGAGACCACTCCCTACAGTCCGAAGACTGTACCAAGTTCAAGAAGACAGGCTCTAGCCCCAGACCTTTTCAAGCATTGACCAAATTACCAGTTGGCCTGGCAGATTGTTCGCGAACAGTCCCAGACATTTTCAAGCGCGGGCCAAATTTCCAGTTGGTCTGGTAGACTGCTCACAAACACTCTGTGCCTTCTCAAGGGTCCGCAGACCCACCAAGTTCAGGACAAGACAGCCCGAAGACCGTACCAAGACACAGCCCGTTGGCTCGTGCCGTTCAAGCAAGGCAGTCTGAAGACTGCGCCAAGACAGTACGGAGACTGTACCAAGACACAGTCCGTAGGCTCGTGCCGTTCAAGAATGGCGCCATTTTTCCAAGAATCAAATCACTCACCTGGTGCACACAGGTCGAGTCAAGTAATTCTCCACTGCCGACTCTTCGGACCAAACGGTCAACTCCAAAGTTTCGCCTTCTCAGGACCCCAGCCGGTGACCACTAGATGAGGAGTCGCCTGATCAGATGGGCGGGGCAGCTGCGAGAACCAAGCTCGATCGTGTGGGGTACCCCAATCCGCCCAACCGACTGGATGCCACCCAGACCCTGCAACCCAATTACGGGTGAGCTGGATCACCTTGCGGAGTCCCTGTTCGGGCGACAACTGAAGGAAGTGGCCCTTAGGGGCCACCCGGGTTACTTACAACCTCCTGCTATGCCTTCCCAAGTAATGAAGAGTCCGTCAGACAGTAGAGAATACAAACAAACCTTTATTAGCAAAATCTCTGCAGAGGAGTCCAATCTGACCTGCACCCTAAGATGTCTGCCGAGGGACTGACCCCCCAACAGTCTGCAGTGAGTAATCATTCTTCCCAAGGAGCCTCCAACCACGCCCGCCATGAAAAGTTACCGGCCTGGGCCGAACATGAACAAAGGAGGCACAGGAGGATGGGCTACCACCTGCCAGATGGGTACATGCTATCTGTACTTCGAGGTCATCGCGCTGAGTCTCAGCGTCTCCCAACGTGGGAGCAGAACTACACACTCAGATAGGGTTTGCGAGGGCAGAATGGCCTATTCATTAGTAAGTCAGAAAACAGCCTTGAACAGGGAGAAAATAATAACGAAATACAGTGTTCTGCTGAGGCAAGCAATACGAATGATGAGGCCTAGTTCAGACATGGCTTAAGCGGCTCAATAGGGATTAAGAAATACAAAATGGAGTCAAACTGGCAAACTACGGGAAAGCTTGCACGTTGCAGGGATAACTCAGTGGGTTGCATAACTGAACACAAATGGCGTATATTTAGCGACACATCGCTAACCTAATATAGCATGATACGAGTGCATAGCAGGAATGGGATTTTCAAATCTAACAGTATTGGTATTGGTGGTGGTGGTGGTACTGGTATTGGTGGTGGTAGTATTGGTGGTGGTATTGGTTTTGGTGGTGGTGGTATTGGTGGTGTTGGTTTTGGTGGTGGTGGTGGTATTTGTGGTGGCGTATTGGTGGTGGTATTGGTGGTGGTGGTGGTATTGGTGGTGGTGGTATTGGGGGTGGTATAGTGGTATTGTGGTGGTGGTATTGTGGTGGTGGTATTGGTGGTAATGGTGGTGGTGGTGGTATTGTTGGTGGTATTGGTTTTGGTGGTGGTGGTATTGGTATTGATAGTCATGGTTTTGGTGGTATTGATGGTGGTGGTGGTATTGGTGGTGGTGGTATTATTGCTGGTGGTGGTATTGGTGGTGTTGGTGGTGGTATTGGTGGTAGTATTGGTGGTGGTATTGGTGTTATTGGTGGTGGTGTTATTTGTGGTGGTGGTATTGGTGGTGGTGGTGTTGGTATTGGTGGTGATAGTGGTGGTGGTGGTGATAGTGGTATTGGTGGTGGTATTTGTGGTGGTGGTGTTATTAGTGTTGTTATTGGTGGTGGCATTGGTGGTGGTGGTGGTATTGCTGGTATTGCTGGTGGTGGTATTGGTTGTGGTGGTATTTGTGGTGGTATTGGTGGTGGTGGTATTGGTGGTGGTATTGGTATTGGCAGTGGTATTGGTGGTGGTGGGATTGGTGGTATTGGTGATGGTATTGGTGATGGTATTGGTGGTGGCATTGATGGTGGTGGTATTGGTGGTGGTACTAATGGTGGTATTGGTGGTGGTGGTATTGGTGGTGGGGGTTTTATTGGTGGTGGTGGTACTGGTGGTGGTATTCGTGGTGGTGGTATTAGTGCTGGTGGTGGGTGTATTGGTGGTGGTGGTATTGGTGGTGGTGGTGGAATTGGTGGTGGTATTAGTGGTGGTGGTGGCATTGGTGGTGATATTGGTGGTCGTATTGGTGGTGATGGTATTGGTGGTGGTGGTTTTGGTGGTGGTATCGGTGGCATTGGGGGTGGTATTGGTGGTGGTGGTAGTATTGGTGGTCTTGGTATTGGTGGTGGTGGTATTGGTGGTGGTGGTGGTGGTATTGGTGGTGGAGGTGGTGGTATTGATGGTGGTGGTGATGGAATTGGTGGTGGTGGTGGTATCAGTGGTGGTATTGGGAGTGGTATTGATGGTGGTGGTACTGGTGATGATGGTGTTGGTATTGGTGGTGTTGGTATTGGTGTAGGTGGTATTGGTGGTGGTGGTGGTGATGGAATTGGTGGTGGTGGGATCAGTGGTGGTATTGGGAGTTTTATTGATGGTGGTGGTATTGGTGATGATGGTGTTAGTATTGGTGGTGTTGGTATTGGTGTTGGTGGTATTGGTGGTGGTGGTATTAGTGGTGATATTGGTGGTGGTATTGGTGGTGGTGATGGACGTCCTGGTATTGATGGTGGTGGTTGTATTGGTGGTGGTGCTGAAATTGATAGTAATGGTAGGTGTATTGGTGGTGGTATTGGTTGTGGTGGTGGTGGTAGTATTGGTGGTGGTGGTATTGGTGGTGGTATTGGTATTGGTATTGGTGGTGGTTGTTATTGGTGGTGGTATTGGTGGTGGTGGTAGTGGTATTGGTGGAGTTTGTATTGGTGGTGGTGGTGGTATTGGTGGTGGTATTGGTGGTGGTGGTATTACTGGTAGTATTTGTAGTGGTATTTGTGGTGATGGTGGTACTGGTGGTAGTGAAGGTATTGGTGGTATTGGTGGTGGTGGTGGTGGTATTGGTGGTGTTGGTCTTGGTATTCGTGGTGGTGGTATTGGTGGAGGTCATGGTATTGGTGGTGGCGGTGGCGGTATTGGTGGTGGTGGTATTGGTGGTGGTATTGGTGCTGGTGGTGGTATTGGTGGTGGGGGTATTGGTGGTGGTGGTATTGGTGGTGGTATTGGTGGTAGTGGTATTGGTGGCGTTGGTATTGGTGATATTGGTGGTAGTGGTGGTATTGGTGGTGGTGGTATTTGCAGTGGTGGTGGTATTGGTGGTAGTATTGGTGGTATTGGTGGTCGTGGTGTGGTATTGGTAGTGGTGATGTTGGTATTGGTATTGGTGGTGGTGGTATTGGTGGTGGTAGTGGTGGTGGTGGTATTGGTGGTGGTATTGGTGGTGGTGGTGGTATTAGTGGTGGTATTGGTGGTGGTATTGGTGGTGGTATTGGTGGTGGTGGTATTGGTATTGTTATATCCTGCATAGAGGCCCTAATGTAGACCCGTTCGTACATGCCCTAAAATGGACGTATTCATATTTACCCTAATATGGTCATATTCGTACTTGCCCTATTATGGTCATGGCTGCATATGCCCAATTATGGTCACAACTGTACATGTCCTATTATAGTATGATTCCTTATATAGGCATGATCTTTCACCTACATTGGTCCCAGCTAGTACGCAACGAGCTCTGAGGGCTGAACGTTATCTATCCTGTGGTTTTGAATACAGCAGGGTTTTTCCAAACACAGGCCCACACTGTACTCATTAATTATGCATGGCTCTCTAAGAATACACCACTGGCATAATATGTATGTGCAAAGTTCACCCCGACGTCTTCCTCATGTCCAATACAAACCATACTGAGGACCGAGACTCTTTAGGGTATAAATACACCACATCTTGCCCCGGTAAGATAGAGGGAACCGAGACTTCCATGCTGACTGTAGGAAGGTGGAATCTGACTGCATGGTTGCCCCCACTTTTTTCCTGGTGTTTTAAAAAAAAAAAATTTTTTAATCCTCATAAGCCTCTTTAGTGGAAAGAAAAAACAATAAACGTTCTTCCACTTGCACATGCACATCTTGATGTGCACCTGAAAGCCTGTGCTCTTGTGCTTTACAGCAGTACAAGTAGGTACGAGTAGAGAGGGAGATCGAGATTTCTGATGGCCCTTGGAATCGAAATCCATCTACTCTCTTGTCCAAATGTCTGCTTTCTTCCTCTTTCTTTCCAACCGGCAGACAAAGCCACAAGGACCTAAACCCGGAAACCTGATGAGGCTGATAAGGCATAATCATAGGACCGCTGAAAAGCCTAAATATTGTTGTTTAGAGCGTCACACCATTCAATCAAGGGAAGCCAAAAGTTAACATCTCTAGAACTCATCCAATCCATAGTAGCTATATATTTAATTGAGACCAACAAATTATCCAGGCTAGGGGAGAGGGGATACACCCATAACTTGCTAATTTCCCTGCGCGCCAACAGTGCAATGTAAAAGATAAGCCTTGCCTGACCTTTAGTAGGTTTTACTTCAGGCTCCAACTGACCGAAGATAACAAGTAGAACGCTTACCTTTACATGCAGCTTAAGCTTAAGCATTTGAGACAGCGCCCTACTCACTTCATTCCAAAAAGTTTGCAACTCTATACATTCTACAAACATGTGGACGTCATCGGCCTTCATGTTGCCGCACTTCGGGCAGGGGACTTCACCTCCTCTCCCGAACTTTGACAGCTTCGAGGGTGACCAATACGCTCTATGGATGGAAAAAAGATGCTTTCTCCTCAGGTGTGCAGGCTTAACCAATTTAAAAAGCATAGCCATAGATACTTGCCAGTATTTTTCCAGCGATGATTCCGGCAAGTATTTGCCCCACAGTTCCACAGGAAGCGTAAAATCTCCATCCTCCATTTCCACCAGTAGCCAGTAAATAGTCGCTAACTCCTTCTTTTGACTGGATTGCTGCATCAGCTTAAACTCTAGGTCGTTTGGTACACCTATCTTCGTTAGTGGGTCGTGAATCCAGCCCTGCATTTGAGCATATTTAAACCTAGATAGGCGAAAGTTTGTAAGCTGACTACAAGTCTCCCTGGAGATAAGCTCACCGTCATTTATAATCTGGTCCCATTGAGTAAACCCCCCCTCTAACAGGGGTTTGGCAAGGATATCTTTTGTCCACTCAGGGGAGCCGGGACTGTCCCAAATGGGAGCTAAAAACCTATGGTATGGAATTTTCAAGTTTTTCCTCACTTTATACCAAGTCTCTGCAAGCCCCCTCAAGATCTTCAGCCTGACCTTTTAAAAAAAATTTGGGTCAGCATATTTGAAGAGAAAACCCACATTGCCTCCCGACTCCAGATTCGCCATTTTGGTCCATAAACCACCTGCCATAGAAGGATTTGGAGAGTAGAAAAGACACTTCCCATTTTTTAAAAGAAACGCCCATGAATAAAAGAGTAAATCTGGCAAGGCTAAGCCTCCTTTCTCAACCCTTCTCCGCTGCTTCTTCCAAGCTATTCTTGGACCTTTACTCGCCCATATAAAGGAACCTATGTCTCCTTGTAGCTTTTTGATCCAATCCGTATTAAACGGTAAGGGGATAGCATCAAAGATGAAAGTCAGCTTTGGGAGAATTACCATTTTAATCAAATTACTTCTTCCGAAAAGAGATAGCTGGAGATGAGACCAATTTTTCAAAAGTTTCAAAATCTCCTTTCGGACTTTATCGAAATTTAGTTTCGCTATTTTGCTAATATCATGAGATATCATCACACCCAGATACCTGATCTCATCCTTTCCAGTTTCCCCCTCGATGTTCCAAGACATAATTTCAGACTTATCGCCGTTAACCTCATAACCTGAGATCTTCCCAAAGTCTGTCGTTAGAGCCATCAAATGAGGCCAAGTAGTCAAAGTATTTGTAGTTAAAATCACGATGTCATCCGCATAGAGCCCCAGTTTTTTTCCCAGCCAGAGAAACTAAAAGGTATAATTTCAGGATCCTCTCTGATCTTTCTTGCCAATGGCTCTATGTAGAGATTGAAAAGCAAAGGCGACAGGGGACAACCTTGCCTAGTTCCTCTGGATATTATTACAGGTTGGGACAAGCAGCCATTAACTAGAATCCTGGCTTCTGGGGCTTGATAAAGACCAGTAAGAGCATTACAAAAATTTGTACCTAGGTTCAGGGAGGTAGCGACTTTTTCAGGTAGACCCAGTTCACGCGGTCAAAGGCCTTGGTAGCATCCAAAGCCACCAAGGCAAAAGGAAGATTATACGTGGATGCTAGATCTATAGTGCCGACCAATGTAAAGGTCAGATCTTTCAAAAATCTTCCCGAATAAAACCTTTTTGGTCGTCATTTATTAGCTCATCCATCATCCCATTTAACCTATCCGCCAAGATCTTAGTGTAAATCTTGTAATCGCTGTTTAGCAAGGAAATAAGGCGATATGAGTCACATTTTCTGGGGCATTTTCCAGGCTTCAAAATTAACGATATTGTGGCTTCCTTCCAGGAGGCTGGCAGGTCCAAGTGTTTGACGAATAGCTCATTAAAAAGATTGACTAAAATAGGAGCTAAAGTACCATCCAAAACTTTGTAGACCTCTTGAGGAATGCCATCTGGCCCTGGGGCCTTCCCCTTTTTTAACTGAGCAATTATATTTCCCACTTCCAGGACGTCTATTTCTCTATTTAGGAGATCTGCTTTTTCTGTTGTCAAAGGGTTTCCCATGCCCTGTCCTGCCCATTTATTAAGAATATCTTCAGGTGGCGTAAGATCTTCTCGATAGACTTTACTGAAATGGCTTTGAAATACTTGCTCAATTCCTCTACTATCACCTACTCAGCTGCCCGTTTGATCGCATATAATTTCCTCAACTCTATTTCTTAGTTGTTCTTTCTTTGCCTTCCATGCCAGAAGTTTGCCACACCCTTCGCTATATTCGAAGTGAGACATCTGACTGACCTCCCATCTCTTTCTCAACCGCTCTTGCAATATGGTGGACAAACTCGCCTTCACCTGTGACAGTTCTTGGAACCAACTCAACCTGGCCTCATCATCTATATTTGGATTGATTAGTTTTTTTTTCCAAGCAACAAATCTTCTCCTCCTGTACTGCCACTTCTTTGTAATAGCTCCTCCTCTTCTCTGCCGCTAGAGCCCCAAGTCTGCCCCTTAAGAACGCTTTATAGGCATCCCATGTGACCCCGGGGGCTGCGGTTCCCCAATTGAGTTCAAAAAATTCTTTTGTTTCTATTTTAAGGGCTTGTACTACTTCCTCTTCCAACAAAATTGTACGGTCAAGGGTCCATCTGGACTGAGTACCAACCTTACTGACCTCCAATGTGAGCATCACCGCTGAGTGGTCTGACAAGTGTACTCCCACATGTTCAACCTGCTGTATTTCATCCTTCAACTTGCAATCTACTAAAAAGTAATCAATCCTGGACTGATGCCTGTACTTCTTATTAAAGAAAGTAAAGCCTTTTTGTTCCCCTACTTTCTGTCTCCATATATCCAACAGACCCAGTTGTTCCATCATTTGCTTAATTAAACTACGCATCTTAGGGTTAGTCTGAGCTCTACTATGTATGGATCTATCCAATACGTGATTTAGCACAACATTAAAATCTCCAGCCAGAATAATTGGATCTGAAGAATTTAAAAGTTCGACCAACAGATCTTGCAAAGGACCAACTTCATCGTGATTTGGCCCGTAGTAGCCGGCTAAAGTGAAGGGCTGAGCCAAGATCTTTACTTTGGCTACTACCCATCTACCTGCTTTATCGGATGTATAGGAGTCCAAGCTTATTTGAAGACCTCGCTTGATTAAAATTACCACCCCTTTTGTCACTGCTGCTTGGGCTGTACATGCAAAGTGCGCTACCCATTTAGTCGCTCGAAAGAGCTCTACTGCCTCCTTCTCAGTTAAATGAGTTTGCTGGGCTATAATAATATGAGCTGAGGAATCTTTCAAATACTGAAGTATTTTCGGCCTCCTACCTCTGACCCGTAAGCCGTTTAGATTCCAGGACAGGATATTTATGAACCCTCCCTTCTTACTACCCATCATCTCTTACTGCTAAAGCATTTGTTTCTAAAAACATAAAAAGAGACTCTAGAGGAAACATTTTTTTGATTTGTTCCCACTGCACCCCACCCAGTGCACCCTCCCACCCATAGAGAACCCCCTCCCAGCTTTTCCAAGACCAAAAGGGCATATGGAGTTCCCCATAGAGCATATTTCCATCTAGTGTAGAAAACTACCATCCCAGTAAACCTTTTTTTTTATACTAAAAAGAAAAAGGGAAAAAAGGAGAGTTTTTTTTTTTTTTAGGAGAGAAAGCTTTATATAATTCACCTCGCTTTGACTTAAGCGGGTTTCTTCACAAATATGTTAGTTTATTTTCAACTTAATTGTTATTATATTTTGTCTACATATTTTTTTTTTCTCTCTTTCTTTCCCCTCCCTACTCTTCCTCTACCCCCCGTTGCTTTCTCCCGTAATCTAATCATTTTAACATACTTCACATAACATACTTCACTATAACTGCTCTTTTAGCTTTCCCTAGCTAAGCCAAGTAGCAGGGTTAGAAAGGCATTGAGAGAAAAAAAGGATTATTTTCTATTAGGTTGAAAATCTTTTAAGAACTCATCTACCTTCTCACAAGAGTGAAAGATAAGCATTTTATTATCAATCATCACCTTGAGGTACGCAGGGAATCTCAACTGGACTACTGCTCCCAAACTTTTCAGTTGGTCCATCCTTTTGCCTAACTCCCATTTCCTGTTTGAAGTGGCAGCTGAAACGTCTGATCTAAAATCATATTTTACCCCATCCACTTCTACGGATTTCAGGCTCAAAGCTTTTGAAAGTATTTTCTCCTTTAAAGAGAAAGTTAAAAAATTAAGCAAAATTTTCCTAGGCTTTGTCCTATTTGTGTTTAGCCTAAACGGGTCTCTATGTACACGCTGAATGTCCTTACTTATATCCTCTTCAGATTCCTCTAATTGTAGCTCTTTTTTTATCAGGCGTACTACGAAGGCTTTGATATCTTCTCCCTCCTTTCCTTCAGGAACTTTCAAGATTTTTATGTTGTTTCTCCTCTGAAAATTTTCTAATCTTTCCACTCTCTCTAAGCACTCAGACTCTGATAACTTTAGCTTTGTAATCTCGGCTGAGTTTATGCTGACCTTCTCCCTGAGCTCCTTTACCTCCCCCTCCGACAGGCCTGTTCTACTATTAAGGTCGTCCATCTTTCTCTCCAAGGTATCGCAGGCTTGTCTTATCTCCCTCTGATTCCCTTCCGAAGTCTCAAATCTTGATCTAATCTCTACTGTCAGGGCTTTTAACAGACCACTCAGTGGTAGATCCTCACCTCCCGAGGCCCCTGAAAAGACCAGACCTTGGCCTTGGCCCGGGGCTGCTGAAACTGCTCCCTGCTGTAACCCTCCCTGTATAGGTGGGGTACTCATACTCTCTTCGGCAGGAAGCCCGGCCAGTATTTGGTACCTATTAGAAGAAGTATTGTTACTCCAATCTATAGCATCAATTAAATTTTCGGGGGATATCACACTCTCAATGATCTTTTCTTTATCTACCTCACTTCCCCCCTCCATCCTACTCTCTGTTAGAATAACAGTTTGAGGCACAGCCTTAAAATAAGCCTTTAGGGAGGGAGTAACCTTGATCTCCTGGGCAGCCTTCCGTTTCTGAACTACAAGCTTTTTCCCCTTAATCTTACTTATCGTTGCCTTTTCCTCCACCTTCCCTTCTCCCCCGGGACTTACTACCACCTTTCGTTCCCCTCCCTTACCTCCTTTAACACCTTTGCCTCCTTTTATTTTTCTAAGAGCATATCGAGGATGGGGGGGGCGGGGGCGATTGCTCCTTACCGCTAGGCCGGGGAGAAGACCCGATAGGACTGAAAATCGTTTTCCCCGAAGGAATCCCGGGAAGCCCGGGAATCCGGTCCTCGCCTAAAATCCCTTTGTTGAGATCCGACGACTCCACCAAACACCCGCCTAGAGCGCAGCTTCTCTCGGGCAAACCTTCCAGCCCGCTGGCTCCGCGACCTCCTTTCCCCCGGAAGGGGATTCTAGCTGCCACACCTCTCCCTCTACGGAGCTCCAGGGCAGCCCTCCCCCACGGTCATCCCGTCGCAAACTTCCATGCTGCTGCCGAGTACTCGTAACCCCTCTGATCGTGATCCACCTGCAGTTCCTTCCACACAGTATAGCCCCAACCCGTGCCAGGTATTTCGATGGGAGAAAGGTCAAGGGGATCGACTCCGCTTCAGTCCACACCGATTTGGCTCACCCAGACATGGTAATTTTCAAAATTCCTCTAGATGCTCTGAGGGTGCTTCCGCGACCTGCTAAGCGCTGGCTGCCATTTCCTGGTGTTTTGCTGGTTTTCGACTTAGTTTGGCTGGGATCCTGCTATTCAGGACCCCAGCCTATCTGCTTTCCCCTTTAAATTGATTGCATGTACTTTAGGTACACTCCAGATTGGATTCTGGGGTACCCTTATAAGTCCCTAGTATATGGTATACTATGTACCCAGGGCATAGGTACCCCAGAGGCCTCCCAGGGGCTGCAGCATGTATTATGCCACCCTGAGAGGCCATTCAAACTGACACAACAGGTCTGCTACTGCAGCCTGTGTAAGGTGGTGCATGCACCCCTTACTTAGATATAGGTTCACTATATCTATCCTAATCACTGCACATATAAGCCTATCAGTCACCCCTATGGCAGGCCTTATCAATCCTGAAGTCAGGGTGCTGGGTTTTATGTGAGAGGGTGCCCATGCATGAGAAGAGCCCCTCTGCAGCCTTCGGAACCACTATTCCGGGGTTGTCTGTGATGCAGCCAACCATATACTCTTAAGTGCATTATAACCTCGCGGTAAATGCTAACTTTAAAATGGCTGCAAGGAATTATGTCGTGTTTGGTGTCAAACACCTTGGAATCATACCTCCACACCAGTAACTGGTGTGGGAGGTATGATTCCTCATTCCTAGAGGGAGAAATATGACGGCACCGGTACACCCGGTACCAGCTTCACAGAGCCCTGGCATCACAAAATGGATGCTGCCAGCCACAGACACGAGTCTGCCCTCCTGCTGCTTGATGTAACTCCGGCAGGGGAAGGCTTGACAATAGGTTTCCTGTCACAGGGAGGTATGACCACCTCCCAGACAGGCTTTAGTGTATTGGGGCT
Organism: Calotriton arnoldi; assembly: GCA_963921515.1. Taxonomy (NCBI): domain Eukaryota; kingdom Metazoa; phylum Chordata; class Amphibia; order Caudata; family Salamandridae; genus Calotriton; species Calotriton arnoldi. The sequence goes on along the minus strand of CAWUFW010013256.1, from coordinate 158,211 downwards.
GGGTGGGTGCGCTCTCAGAGTGCTTTGATGTCTGCACTGGGGGCACATTTGGTGTCCCTGTGCATAGTCCAGCTCAAACCGGTTGCAGGGGCTATCAGCCCCTGCTCTGGCGTGAAACTGGACAAAGGACATGGGTATAGCCACCCCTCTGTCCTGACCCTCCCATAGGTGGGTCCCCAGAGTTTGTCCCACCCCTTCCTTGGGTATAAAGTAGGAACCCTGACTACATGACTTTAGATATTACCTGGACTAAACTCTGCTACAGAAACCAAGTAACCTTCGACGATCTATGCTTTGCTGGACGACTGAAGAACCTCCTTTGGAGTAAAGGAGTTACTCCCCTGCAACGCAGGCACCTCAACGCATCTGACTGTTTGCATCTACGAAGCTCCCGACGGACTCCAAAGATTTTGCAACACAGGAGGTGGGTGCCCAAGCTTCCCCGAGGCCGACTAGTGCTCTCAGCAAACCTGAGATCTGCAGCCCTTGTGGGGACCGTGCAACCTGAACCCCTAGACACCGTGCACATTTGCAGCAGAATATGCTTTTAGGCGATCCCTGAGGCTGTGCTTTGGGCTACTTGTAGTCCAAGCCCCGAGCAGTGTTTCCACTGAAGATTACTGGCCTACACTCCACGAGTGTTCTGTGGGCTGGTATTTTGTGATTCCTCTTGAGGTCCTTTTGCGATCCCTGGTCCGTTGTCCTGTGGGTCCCTGAGAAGGCAACTTTAACTTTCAGTGGGCTCCCCTGGTTGCTCCAGACGTGCCCTGACTCTTCATTGCTTGGGGAGTCCCCAGGACCTTGCTGGTCCTCACAGAAGCATCATTACTCTGACCACAAGGGTTGCAGTTGCCAAGGCTTGTTGGTCTCCAATCTGGAAACTGACCCCTCAGCTCTTGACATCCTTTGTGGGACAGCTCGCCTGTGGATCCTGGTCATCGTCGATGTCTCCTGGTCCCCAATGCTGCAGAGTCAAGCTTCACCTCTTCGCACCTGAAGCACCCAACATCGGTGGGCATTCGATTGCTCCACTCCTGGTCACGTGAAGTGACCCAGACTTTGTCCCCTCTGCTTTCAGGTTCTTCTCATCTCCGATCCAGTCTTGGGTAAGACAGACACTTTTCTTCTCCACAGCAGCAGCACTTCTTCGCATCACGCCATTGAAAACAACGAGGGTTTCCGACACCACTTGACCCCTATGCACCCGGCTTCCCTGGGCTAGGTAACACGGGTTCCTCGGTACTCACAAGGGTGCTGGCCTTAGAACCTTCTAAGTTTAACTGAGTTTGCTTGAAGTCCTCTCCGAAGTGTCCTTAAACTCTAAATTTCCAACCGCAACTTTCCCATAGAGTTGTACGGAGCTCGCGTCTGTGTTCCCACACTGTACCCGTCCTCCGTGGGTCCCCTGTGTCAGTACCTTGGGTGGTTCCTTGGGGTCCCAGCGATTCTACGTGCTCTAGGCACTGTGTCTAGTCAAGTCGTGGTTGTTATACCACTTTTTTAATATATGGTTTGGTCTCCCCTGGAGCCCACTGTGTATTGTGCTATTTACTGTCGTTCTAGTACTGTAATATTGTGTGCCTTGTTCTCTAATCTCATAAAGAGGTTAGTAGAGAGTGTTTAGTAATAAATACATATATTTTATATATACCTTGTGTGGTTCTCCTTTCATTTGGTCATTCAAGAGGTTATATACTGGTAAAACAAGCTGCTTTACATTCCTTCAAGACTTAGCCTGAAGGCTGCTCTCCACAGCTTCCTCTAGGATAGCTTTCTATAAAGGTTGTCTTTAACCTAATCATCAATAAGGGTCGTTTGGACTGGTGCAAGGTGCCCACTTTAATTAGTGGACAGCATATACCAGCATTTACCAGGCCAACTTCTCACACTGACACACTGACCAGAGACGCTGAGGCTCCTGAATGCAGTCGCTCCAGCTGACAGTGGTCTGACACAGCCCTGATGGGGTGTCCAACTCGAGACCATGATGGGGTCCCACACTCTCTCTATTCAGGTATGGGGGTATGACTAAATCCTAGAAGGATTCTTGGCTCTTAGGCTTTTAGACCTACACACATATGCTAGGTACACTCAGGTACATCTAGTTAGGAATCGTAGGAGTACGTGCACTTGCATAATGCTTTCATATTCATGTATGTACTCATGATTATCGCAATATGGTAGAACTGTTCTATCCCTTTGCTTTTATCGTACTGCTGATAATATATCTCTGCTTTGTCTGCTGGTTACCGCAGCACATGTATTTTACACTAGAATAACAACTGTTCAATAAATACTTATTGAAACGCCCGACTGTTTATTCTGTGTAACTCTCTGAGACAAACCAAATAAGTGAGCACAAGTGACTGAGCGAAAGGTAGTATATTGTTTCCACGAATCTGAGGAATCAGGGTTGTCATGATCTAAGGTTGCCAGAAACTAATCTCTCCCCGATAAGAGGAGACACTAGTGGCACTGCGAGCTAGCTAATGCAAACCAAGCTAACATATACGGTGGGGGTGCACGGAGTCAGTCTGCCACCAAGCCCGCAGTATATGTTATCCAAACGCGCAGGTCCTGCAGGGGTACTATAGGAGCTACACAACAGTATTGGTGGTAATGGTATTGGTGGTATTGTTTATGGTGGTATTTGTGGTGGTGGTATTGGTGGTGCTGGTATTGGTGGTGGTGGTATTGGCATTGATGGTCATCGTATTGGTGGTATTGGTGGTGGTGGTGGCATTGGTGGTGGTATTGGTGGTGGTGGTATTGGTGGTGGTGGTGGTGTTGGTATTGGTGGTGGTATTGGTGGTGGTAGTTTTGGTGGTGGTAGTATTGGTGGTGGTATTGGTGGTGGTGGTGATATTAGTGGTGGTATTGGTGGTGGTATTGGTGGTGGTGGTATTGGTGGTATTGGCTGTGGTGGTATTAGTATTGGTGGTGGTGGTATTGGTGGTGGTAATTGAATTGGTAGTATTGGTGATGGTGGTATTGGTGGTGGTGGTATTGGTGGTGCTGGTATTGGTGGTGCTGGTATTACTGGGGGGCGTTGGTGGTATTGGTATTGGTGGTGGCATTGGTATTGATGGTGGTGGTACTGATATTAGTGGTGGTTGTATTGGATCTGTGGTGGTGGTATTGGTGGTGGTATTGGTATTGGTGGTGGTACTGGTATTGGTGGTGGTAGTATTGGTGGTGGTATTGGTGGTGGTGGTTTTGGTGGTGGTGGTGTATTGGTGGTGTTATTGGTGGTGGTGGTGGTGGTGGTGGTGGCATTGGTGGTGGTATTAGTGGTATTGTGGTGGTGGTATTGGTGGTGGTGGTGGTATTGTTGTTGGTATTGGTTTTGGTGGTGGTGGTGGTACTGGTATTGGTGGTGGTGCTATTGGTATTGATGGTCGTGGTATTGGTAATATTGATGGTTGGTGGTGGTATTGGTGGTGGTGGTATTGGTGGTAGTATTGGTGGTGGTATTGGTGGTGATATTGGTGTTATTGGTGGTGTTATTGGTGGTGGTGGTATTGGTGGTGGTGGTTTTGCTATTGGTGGTGGTGGTATTGGTGGTGGTAGTGGTGGTGGTGGTGATAGTGGTATTGGTTGTGGTATTGGTGGTGGTATTTGTGGTGGTGGTGGTATTAGTGTTGTTATTGGAGGTGGTATTGGTGGTGGTGATGGTATTGGTGGTATTGGTGGTGGTGGTATTAGTGGTGGTATTGGTGGTGGTGGTATTGATGGTGTTATTGGTATTGGCAGTGGTATTGGTGGTGGTGGGATTGGTGGTAGAGGTGGTATTGGTGGTGGTTTTGATGGTGGTGGTGTTGGTGGTGGTAGTATTGGTGGTATTGGTGGTGGGGTGGTATTAGTGGTGGGGGTGGTATTGGTGGTGGTGGTACTGGGGGTGGTCTTGGTGGTGGTGGTATTAGTGCTAGTGGTGGTATTGGTGGTGGGTGTATTGGTGGTGGTGGTATTGGTGGTGGTATTGGTGGTGGTGTTGGCATTGGTGGTGGTATTGGTGGTGGTATTGGTGGCATTGGTATTGGTGGTGGTGGTATTGATGGTAGTGGTGGTATTGGTGGTGGTGGTATTTGCAGTGGTGGTGGTATTGGTGGTAGTATTGGTGGTATTGGTGGTCGTGGTGAGGTATTGGTAGTGGTGGTGGTGGTATTGGTGGTGGTGGTAGTGGTGGTGGTGGGGTAGTATTGGTGGTGGTATTGGTGGTGGTGGTATTAGTGGTGGTATTGGTGGTGGTATTGGTGGTGGTATTGGTGGTGGTGGTATTGGTATTGATGGTGGTGGTATTGGTGGTGGTGGTATTGGTATTGGTGGTATTGTTTATGGTGGTGTTTGTGGTGGTGGTATTGGTGGTGCTGGTATTGGTGGTGGAGGTATTGGCAGTGGTGGTATTGGCATTGATGGTCATCGTATTGGTGGTATTGTTGGTGGTGGTAATGGTGGTGGTATTGGTGGTGGCGGTGCTATTGGTGGTGGTGTTGGTATTGGTGGTGGTGGTATTGGTGGTGGTAGTGTTGGTGGTGGTAGTATTGGTGGTGGTAGTGTTGTTGGTGGTGGTATTGGTGGTATTGGTTGTGGTGGTATTGGTATTGGTGGTGGTGGTATTGGTGGTGGTATTTGAATTGGTGGTATTGGTGATGGTGGTATTGGTGGTGGTGGTAATGGTGGTGCTAGTATTGGTGGTGGTGGTATTACTGGGGGGCGTTGGTGGTATTGGTATTGGTGGTGGCATTGGTATTGATGGTGGTGGTACTGATATTAGTGGTGGTTGTATTGGATTGGTAGTGGAGGTATTGTTGGTGGTATTGGTATTGGTGGTGGTGGTACTGGTATTGGTATTGGTGGTGGTAGTATTGGTGGTGGTATTGGTGGTGGTTGTTTTGGTGGTGGTGGTGGGGTATTCGTGGTGGTATTGGTGGTGTTGGTGGTGGTATTAGTGGTATTGTGGGGGTGGTGGTGGTGGTATTGTTGTTGGTATTGGTTTTGGTGGTGGTGGTGGTACTGGTATCGGTGGTGGTATTGGTGGTGGTGGTGGTATTGGTATTGATGGTTGTGGTATTGGTGGTATTGATGGTGGTGGTGGTATTGGTGGTGGTGATATTAATGTTTGTGGTCATATTGGTGGTGGTTGTGGTGGTATTGGTGGTGGTATTGGTGGTGATATTGGTGGTATTGGTGGTGGTGGCATTGGTATTGGTGGTGGTAGTGGTGGTGGTGGTGATAATGGTATTGGTGGTGGTATTGGTGGTGGTATTTGTGGTGGTGGTGGTATAAGTGTTGTTATTGGAGGTGGTATTGGTGGTGGTGGTGGTATTGGTGGTGTTATTGGTATTGGCAGTGGTATTGGTGGTGGTGGGATTGGTGGTAGTGGTGGCATTGGTGGTGGTATTGATGGTGGTGGTATTGGTGGTGTTAGTATTGGTGGTATTGGTGGTGGGGTGGTATTGGTGGTGGGGTAGTATTGGTGGTGGTGGTACTGGGGGTGGAATTGGTGGTGGTGGTATTAGTGCTGGTGGTGGTATTGGTGGTGGGTGTATTGGTGGTGGTGGTATTGGTGGTGGTATTGGTGGTTGTATTGGGCATTGGTGGTCGTATTGGTGGTCGTATTGGTGGTGGTGGTATTGGTGGTGGTGGTTTTGGTGGCGGTATTGGTGATGTTGGTATTGGTGGTGGTATTGATGGTAGTGGTATTGGTGGTGGTGGTATTGAGGGTGGTATTGGTGGTATTGGTGGTGGTGTTGGTATTGACAGTGGTGGTGGTATTGGTGGTGGTGAAATTGGTGGTAGTGGTGGTATTGGTGGTGGTGGTATTTGCTGTGGTGGTGGTATTGGTGGTGGTATTGTCAGTGGTGGTGGTATTGGTAATGTTGGGGGTGTTGGTATTGGTGGTTGTGGTATTGGTGGTGGTATTGGTTGGGGTGGTGGTGGTATTGGTGAAATTGGTGGTGGTGATGGTATTATTTGTGGTGGTGGTATTTTTGGTGTTTTTGGTGGTGGTATTGGTGGTGGTGGTGGTGGCAATGGTGGTGGTGTTATTGGTGGTGTTTTGGTGGTGGTATTGGTGGTGGTGGTATTGGTGGTGGTATTGGTGGTGGTGGTATTGGTGGTGTTGGTATTGGTGGTGGTATTGGTGGTGGTGGTGGTATTGGTGGTGGTGGTATTGGTGGTGGTGGTATTGGTGGTGGTGCTATTGGTGGTGGTGTTGTTGGTGATGGTGTTGTTGGTGATGGTATTGGTGGTAGTGGTGGTATTGGTGGTGGTGGTGGTATTGGTAATGTTGGGGGTGTTGGTATTGGTGGTTGTGGTATTGGTGGTGGTATTGGTTGGGGTGGTGGTGGTATTGGTGGAATTGGTGGTGGTGATGGTATTAGTTGTGGTGGTGGTATTTTTGGTGTTATTGGTGGTGGTGTTATTGGTGGTGGTGGTGGTAATGGTGGGGGTGTTATTGGTGGTGTTTTTGGTGGCGGTATTGGTGGTGGTGGTATTGGTGGTGGTGGTATTGGTGGTGTTGGTATTGGTGGTGGTATTGGTGGTGGTGGTGGTATTGGTGGTGGTGGTATTGGTGGTGATGCTATTGGTGGTGGTGTTGTTGGTGGTGGTATTGGTAGTGGTGGTATTGGTGGTGGTATTGATATTGGTGGTGTTGGTATTGGTGGTGGTATTATTTGTTGTGGTTGTGGTATTGGTGGTGGAGGGGGTTGTATTGATGTTGGTAGTAGTAATGGTGGTGGTATTGGTAGTGGTGGTATTGGTGGTGGTATTGGTGGTTGTGGTATTGAGGGTGGTGGTGGTGATATTGGGGGTGGTGGTATTGGTGAGGGTGGTATTAGTGGTGGTCTTGGTATTGGTGGTATTGGTGGTGGTGGTATTGGTGGTGGTGTTGTTGGTGAAATGGGTGGTTGTGTTGTTGGTGTTGGTATTGGTGGAAGTGGTGCTATTGGGGTGGAGGTGGTGGTATTGATGGTGGTGGTGGTGATAGAATTGGTGGTGGTGGTGGTATCAGTGGTGGTATTGGGAGTGGTATTGATGGTGGTGGTATTGTTGGTGATGGTATTGGTGGTGGTGGTGGTGGTATTGGTGGTGGTAGTAGTATTGGTGGTAGTGGTATTGGGGGTGGTGGTAGTATTGGTGGTGGTGATATTGGTGGTGGTATTGGTGGTGGTGGTATTACTGGTGGTAGTGGTATTGGTGGTGGTGATGGTACTGTGGTAGTGGTGGTATTGGTGGTATTGGTGGTGGTGGTAGCATTGGTGGTGGTGGTCTTGGTATTGGTGGTGGTGGTATTGGTGGTGGTCGTGGTATTTGTGGTGGTGGTATTGGTGGTGGTGGTATTGGTGGTGGTATTGGTGGTGGTATTTGTGTTATTTGTATTAATGCTAGTGGTTATGTTGGTGGTGGTATTGGTGACATTGGTGATGGTATGGACAGTGTTATTGGTGGTATTTGTGGTGGTGGTGGCACTGGTGGTGCGAGTAGTGGTGGTGGTGGTATTGGTGGTGTTGGCATTGGTGGTATAGTTTGTGGTGGTGGTATTGGGGGTGGTATTGGAGCTTATGGTATTGGTGGTGGTGATATTGGTGGTGGTATTGGTGGTTTTGTTGGTGGTATTGATGGTGGTGGTATTGGTGGTGGTGGTATTGGTGGTGGCATTGGTGGTGGTGGAGTTGGTGGTATTCGTGGTGATGGTATTGGTGCTGGTATAGGTGGTGGTGGTATTGGTGGTGCTGGTATTGGTGGTAGTGGTGGTATTGGTGTTGGTGGTATTTGTGGTGGTGGTGGTATTGGTGGTTGTATTGTTAGTGGTGGTGGTATTGGTAATGGTGGTGGTGTTGGTATTGGTGGTTGTGGTATTGGTTGTGGTATTGGAGGTGGTGGTGGTGTTATTGGTGGTGGTGGTATTGGTATTGGTGGTGGTGGTATTGGTGGTGGTGGTATTTGTGGTGGTGGAGGTATTGGTGGTGGTATTAGTATTGGTAGTGGTATTGGTGGTGGTGGTATTGGTGGTTGGTGTATTGGCGGTTGTGGTATTGGTAGTAGTGGTGGTGGTATTGGTTGTGGTATTGGTGGTGGTATTCGTTGTGGTGGCGGTATTGGTGGTGTGTTTGGTGGTGGTGGTATTGGTGGTGGTGGTGGTGGTAATGGTGGTGGTGTTGGTGGTGGTGTTTTTGGTGGTGTTATTTGTGGTGTTATTGGTGGTGGTGGTATTGATGGTGGTAGTATTGATGGTGGTATTGGTGGCGTTGGTATTGGTGGTGTTGGTATTGGTGGTGGTATTGGTGGTGATGATATTGGTGGTGGTGGTGATATTGGTGGTGGAGGTGGTATTGGTGGTGGTGGTGGTATTGGTGGTGGTGGTGCTAAAGTGGTGGTGGTGTTGTTGGTGGTGGTATTGGTGGTAGTGGTGGAATTGGTGGTGGTGGTTGTGGTTTTGGTGGTGGTTGCATTGGCTGTGGTATTGATATTCGTGGTGTTGGTATTGGTGGTGTTGGTGGTGGTATTGGTGGTTGTGGTGGTGGTATTGGTGGTGGAGGGGGTTGTGTTGATGTTGGTAGTGGTGTTTGTGGTTGTATTGGTGGTGGTGGTGAAGGTGGTGGTATTGATGGTGGTGGTTGTCATGGTGGTGGTGCTAGAATTGGTAGTAATGGTGGGTGTATTGGTGGTGGTATTGGTGGTGGTGGAATTGTTGGTGGTGATATTGGGGGTGGTGTTAGTATTGGTGGTACTGGTGGTGGTATTGGTGGTGGTGGTGGTGGTATTGGTGGCGGTGGTGTTGGGTATGTTGGTGGTATTGGTGGTGGTTATGGTATTGGTGGTGGTTGTTATTGGTGGTGGTATTGCTGGTGGTGGTATTGGAGGTGGTGGTAGTAGTATTGTTGGTAGTGGTATTGGCGGTGGTGGTGGTATTGGTGGTAGTGTCCTTGGAATTGGTGGAGGTGGTATTAATGGTAGTCGTGGTATTTGTGGTGGCGGTATTGTTGGTGGTGGTATTGGTGGTGGTATTTGTGTTATATGTATTGATGGTAGTGGTGATGTTGGTGGTAGTATTGGTGACATTGGGGATGGTATTTGTATTGACGGTGGTATTGGTGGTGGTGGTATTGGTGGTGGTGTTGATATTCGTGGTGGTGGTGGTATTGGTGGTAGGAGTATTGGTGGTGGTGGTATTAGTGGTGTTGGTATTGGTGGTATTGGTGGTGGTATTGGAGCTGATGGTATTGGTGTTGGTGGTGGTGGTATTGGTGGTGTTATTGGTGGGGGTGTTGGTGGTGGTGGTATTGGTAGTGGTGGTGGTATTGGTGCTGGTGGTATTGGTGGTGGCATTGGTGGTGGTATTGGTGGTGATGGAATTGGTGGTGGTGGTATTGGTGGTGGTGGTATTTGCGGTGGTGGTGGTGGTGGTGGTATTGGTGGTGGTATTGTCAGTGATGGTGGTATTTTTAATGGTGGGGGTGTTGGTATTGGTGGTTGTGGTATTGGTGGTGGTGGTATTGGTGGAATTGGTAGTGGTGGTGGTATTAGTTGTGGTGGTGGTATTTTTGGTGTTTTGGTGGTGGTGGTATTGGTGGGGGTGGTGGTAATGGTGGTGGTGTAGGTGATGGTGTTATTGGTGGTGTTATTGGTGGTGGTATTGGTGGTGGTGGTATTGATGGTGGTGGTATTGATGGTGGTATTGGTGGTGGTGGTATTGGTGGTGTTGGTATTGGTGGTGGTATTGGTGGTATTGGTGGTGGTAGTGGTATTGGTGGTGGTGCTATTGGTGGTGGTGGTGTTGGTGGTGGTATTGGTGGTAGTGGTGGTATTGGTGGTGGTGGTGGTATTGGTGGGGGTGGCTTTGTTGGTGGTTTTAATATTGGTGGTGTTGGTATTGGTGGTGGAGGGGGTTGTATTGATGTTGGTAGTGGTAATGGTGGTGGTATTGGTAGGGGTGGTATTGGTGGTGGTGGTGGTGATATTGGGGGTGGTGGTATTGGTGATGGTGGTATTAGTGGTGGTCTTGGTATTGCTGGCAGTGGTATTGGTGATGGTGGTGGTATTGGAGGTGGTGTTGTTGGTGGTGATATCAGTGGTTTTGTTGTTGCTGTTGGTATTGCTGAAAGTGGTGCTATTGGGGGTGGAGGTGGTATTGATGGTGGTGATGGAATTGGTGGTGGTGGTGGTGGTGGTATCAGTGGTGGTATTGGGAGTGGTATTGCTGGTGATGGTGTTGGTATTGGTGGTGGTGGTGGTAGTAATATTGGTGGTAGTGGTATTGGGTGTGATGGTAGTCTGGGTGGTGGTGATATTGGTGGTGGTATTGGTGGTGGTGGTGGTATTACTGGTGGTATTGGTGGTGGTAATGGTACTGTGGTAGTGGTGGTATTGGTGGTATTAGTGGTGGTGGTAGCATTGGTGGTGGTGGTCTTGGTATTGGTGGTGGTGGTGTTGGTGGTGGTCGTGGTATTTGTGGTGACGGTATTGGTGGTGGTGGTATTGGTGGTGGTATTTGTGTTATTGGTATTGATGCTAGTGGTAATGTTGGTGGTGGTATTGGTGGTGGTGGTTGTAATGGTGGTGGTGTTATTGGTGGTGTTTTTGGTGGTGGTATTGGTGGTGGTGGTATTGATGGTGGTGGTATTGATGGTGGTGTTGTTGGTGGTGGTATTGGTGGTAGTGGTGGTATTGGTGGTGGTGGTGGTATTGGTGGTGGTGGCTTTGGTGGTGGTATAGATATTGGTGGTGTTGGTATTGGCGGTGGTATTGGTTGTTGTGGTGGTGGTATTGGTGGTGGAGGGGGTTGTATTGATGTTGGTAGTAGTAATGGTGGTGGTATTGGTAGTGGTGGTACTGGTGGTGGTGGTATTGGGGGTGGTGGTAGTGGTGGTGATATTGGGGGTGGTGGTATTGGTGAGGGTGGTATTAGTGGTGGTCTTGGTATTGGTGGCGGTGGTATTGGTGGTGGTGGTATTGGTGGTGGTGTTGTTGGTGGTGATATGGATGGTTTTGTTGTTGGTGTTGGTATTAGTGGAAGTGGTGCTACTGGGGTGGAGGTGGTGGTATTGATGGTGGTGGTGGTGATAGGATTGGTGGTGGTGGTGGTGGTATCAGTGGTGGTATTGGGAGTGGTATTGATGGTGGTGTTATTGTTGGTGATGGTATTGGTATTGGTGGTGGTGGTATTGGTGGTGGTGGTAGTAGTATTGGTGGTAGTGGTATTGGGGGTGGTGTAGTATTGGTGGTGGTGGTATTGGTGGTGGTGGTGGTATTACTGGTGGTATTGGTAGTGGTATTGGTGGTGGTGATGGTACTGTGGTAGTGGTGGTATTGGTGGTATTGGTGATGGTGGTAGCATTGGTGGTGGTGGTCTTGGTATTGGTGGTATTGGTGGTGGTCATGGTATTTATGGTGGCGGTATTGGTGGTGGTGGTATTGGTGGTGGTATTGGTGGTGGTATTTGTGTTATTTGTATTGATGCTAGTGGTAATGTTGGTGGTGGTATTGGTAACATTGGTGATGGTATGGACAGTGGTATTGGTGGTAGTGGTGGTATTTGTGGTGGTGGTGGCATTGGTGGTGGGTGTAGTGGTGGTGGTGGTATTGGTGGTGTTGGTATTGGTGGTGTTGGTATTGGTGGTATTGTTTGTGGTGGTGGTATTGGTGGTGATATTGGAGCTGATGGGATTGGTGGTGGGGATGTTGGTGGTGGTGGTATTGGTGGTGGCATTGGCGGTGGTGGAGTTGGTGGTATTTGTGGTGATGGTATTGGTGGTGGTATAGGTGGTGGTGGTATTGGTGGTGCTGGTATTGGTGGTAGTGGTGGTATTGATGTTGGTGGTATTTGCAGTGGTGGTGGTATTGGTGGTTGTATTGTTAGTGGTGGTGGTATTGGTAATGGTGGTGGTGTTGGTATTGGTGGTTGTGGTATTGGTGGTGGTATTGATGGTGGTGGTATTGATGGTGGTATTGGTGGTGGTGGTATTGGTGGTATTGGTATTGGTGGTGGTATTGGTGGTGGTATTGGTGGTGGTGGTATTGGTGGTGCTGGTATTGGTGGTGGTGCTATTGGTGGTGGTGTTGTTGGTGGTGGTATTGGTGGTAGTGGTGGTATTGGTGGGGTGGTGGTATTGGTGGTGGTGGCTTTGGTGGTGGTATTGATATTGGTGGTGTTGATATTGGTGGTGGTATTGGTTGTTGTGGTGGTGGTATTGATGGTGGAGGGGGTTGTATTGATGTTGGTAGTAGTAATGGTGGTGGTATTGGTAGTGGTGGTATTGGTGGTGGTGGTATTGGGGGTGGTGGTGGTGATATTGGGGGTGGTGGTATTGGTGAGGGTGGTATTAGTGGTGCTCTTGGTATTGGTGGCGGTGGTATTGGTGGTGGTGGTGGTATTGGTGGTGGTGTTGTTGGTGGTGAAAAGGGTGGTTTTGTTGTTGGTGTTGGTATTGGTGGAAGTGGTGCTATTGGGGTGGAGGTGGTGGTATTAATGGTGGTGGTGATAGAATTGGTGGTGGTGGTGGTATCAGTGGTGATATTGGGAGTGGTATTGATGGTGGTGGTATTGTTGGTGATGATATTGGTATTGGTGGTGGTGGTGTTGGTGGTGGTGGTAGTAGTATTGGTGGTAGTGGTATTGGGGGTGGTGGTAGTATTGGTGGTGGTGATATTGGTGGTGGTATTGGTGGTGGTGGTATTACTGGTGGTATTGGTGGTGGTGATGGTACTGTGGTAGTGGTGGTGGTGGTAGCATTGGTGGTGGTGGTCTTGGTATTGGTGGTGGTGGTATTGGTGGTGGTCATGGTATTTATGGTGGCGGTATTGGTGGTGGTGGTATTGGTGGTGGTATTGGTGGTGGTATTTGTGTTATTTGTATTGATGCTAGTGGTAATGTTGATGGTGGTATTGGTAACATTGGTGATGGTATGGACAGTGGTATTGGTGGTAGTGGTGGTATTGGTGGTGTTGGTATTGGTGGTATTGTTTGTGGTGGTGGTATTGGTGGTGGTATTGGAGCTGATGGTATTGGTGGTGGTGATATTGGTGGTGGTATTGGTGGTGGTGTTGGTGGTGGTGGTATTGGTGGTGGTGGTATTGGTGGTGGCATTGGCGGTGGTGGAGTTGGTGGTATTTGTGGTGATGGTATTGGTGGTGGTATAGGTGGTGGTGGAATTGGTGGTGCTGGTATTGGTGGTAGTGGTGGTATTGGTGTTGGTGGTATTTGCGGTGGTGGTGGTATTGGTGGTTGTATTGTTAGTGGTGGTGGTATTGGTAATGGTGGTGGTGGTGGTGGTGGTATTGGTGGTTGTGGTATTGGTGGTAGTATTGGAGGTGGTGGTGGTGTTATTGGTGGTGGTGGTATTGGTGGTGGTGGTATTGGTGGTGGTGGTATTAGTGGTGGTGGAGGTATTGGAGGTGGTATTAGTATTGGTAGTGGTATTGGTGGAGGTGGTGGTATTGGTGGTTGGTGTATTGGCGGTGGTGGTATTGGTGGTGGTGGTGGTATTAGTGTTGGTTTTGGTATTGGTGGTGGTGGTATTAGTTGTGGTGATGGTATTGGTGGTGTGTTTGGTGGTGGTGGTATTGGTGGTGGTGGTGGTAATGGTGGTGGTGTTGGTGGTGGTGTTATTGGTGGTGTTATTGGTGGTGGTGGTATTGATGGTGGTAGTATTGATGGTGGTATTGGTGTTGTTGGTATTGGTGGTGTTGGTATTGGTGGTGGTATTGGTGGTGATGGTATTGGTGGTGGTGGTGGTATTGGTGGTGGAGGTGGTATTGGTGGTGGTGGTGGTGCTATTGTGGTGGTGGTGTTGTTGGTGGTGGTATTGGTGGAATTGGTGGTGGTGGTTGTGGTATTGGTGGTGGTTGCATTGGTTGTGGTATTGATATTCTTGGTGTTGGTATTGGTGGTGCTGGTATTGGTGGTTGCGGTATTGGTGGTATTGGTGGTGGTATTGGTGGTTGTGGTGGTGGTATTGGTGGTGGAAGGGGTTGTATTGATGTTGGTAGTGGTATTTGTGGTGGTATTGGTGGTGGTGGTGAAGGTGGTGGTATTGATGGTGGTGGTTGTCATGGTGGTGGTGCTAGAATTGTTAGTAATGGTGGGTGTATTGGTGGTGGTATTGGTGGTGGTGGAATTGTTGGTGGTGATATTGGGGTGGTGGTAGTATTGGTGGTGGTATTGGTGGTGGTGGTGGTGGTACTGGTGGTGGTGGTGTTGGGTGTGTTGGTGGTATTGGTGGTGGTATTGGTATTGGTGGTGGTTGTTATTGGTGGTGGTATTGCTGTGGTGGTATTGGTGGTGTTGGTAGTAGTATTGTTGGTAGTGGTATTGGCGGTGGTGGTGGTATTGGTGGTAGTGTCCTTGGAATTGGTGTAGGTGGTCTTGGAATTGGTGGAGGTGGTATTGGTGGTAGTCGTGGTATTTGTGGGGGCGGTATTGGTGGTGGTGGTATTGGTGGCGGTATTGGTGTTGGTATTTGTGTTATTTGTATTGATGGTAGTGGTAATGTTGGTGGTGGTATTGGTGACATTGGGGATGGTATTTGTATTGACGGTGGTGGTGGTGGTGGTGGTATTGGTGGTGGTGGTGGTATTCGTGGTGGAGGTGGTATTGGTGGTGGTGGGGGTGTTGGTATTGGTGGTTGTGGTATTGGTGGTGGTGGTGGTGGTATTGGTGGAATTGGTAGTGGTGGTGGTATTAGTTGTGGTGGTGGTATTTTTGGTGTTTTTGGTGGTGGTGGTATTGGTGGTGGTGGTGGTAATGGTGGTGGTGTTGGTGGTGGTGTTATTGGTGGTGGTATTGGTGGTGGTGGTATTGATGGTGGTGGTATTGATGGTGGTATTGGTGGTGGTGGTGTTGGTATTGGTGGTGGTGTTAGAACTGGGGGTCTCTAGTTGGCAGAGGTAGGTACCTTTGTCCAAATAGGGACCCTTGCTTCTAGTCAGGGTAAGGGGGTACACTCCTGAAATAACCCCTGCTCACCCTCTTGGTAGCTTGGCACGAGCAGACAAGCTTAGTTCAGAGGCAGTGTGTAAAGCATTTGTGAACACATACAGTAATCCAGTGACAACACTACAAATGGACACCACACAGGTTGTATTATAAAAATAAGTATCTTTTATATAGATTTACCACAAGACCATAAACGACAAAAATAATACACAATACTGTACTTTAAAGATGGTAGAATTAGCTTGAGTCTTTTAAAATGAAAATGCGACACTTTGAGTTCAATGTACCTTAAGATGCGTAACGCAGGGCAACGAAAAGTGTTGCAGGGAAGGTGATGCGGTAGTCCCTTACATGCAAGGACGGTGATGCGTTGAAGATCTGGTGCAAAAGAAACAAAGTGGCGTCTTCTTGAGGTTGCGACAACGAAGAGGTGATGCGTGCACGCCCGATGGCCGTGCGGCGATTTCGATGAGTCTTTGGAGCCGCGACAGGCCCTGCGACATGCTTCCTTGGCGATGCGACGGCGTCTGATGCGAGGTCGACGATCTTCTCCTGGGATGCGGGGCGCGCCTCGTGTTGCGATGCATCGGCATCTGATGCGAGGTCGATGCTCTGCTCCGGGGATGCGACGGCGTCTGATGCGACGGCAACACTTTTTCCGGTGCTGCGAGGTGCTTCAAAGGATGCGAGGGTGTCAGCGGCGCGCTTCTTCGAGGATGCGCCGGCGTCTGATGCGACATCGACACTCTTCTCCGGCGATGCGAGACTCAGCGGCTGCGGCGACACGCTTCTTCGTGTTGAGTCACGCTTCCAGCTCCCAGAGACACGCAAGTGTGTCAGAAGGTCCAAATTCCCAGCAAGGGAATACAGGGGGAGCTGGTGGGTGAAGTCTGATGTCCCTGAGACTTCAGCAGGAGGCAAGCTCTGGAATCAAGCCCTTGGAGATCCTTCACAAGTTGATGAAATTACACACACAGTTCCCTTCTCCTTTCTTTGGCAGTCAGGCAACCACTGCAGGCAGATCCCTCTAGCTTAGGGATAGTCTTCTCAGTTTCTTCTTGGTTCCGCTCCTCAGCAAAGGTTTCTTCTTGTTTCCCAAAAGTGATCTAATTTCCTAGGGGTCTGGGTCCCCTTTTTATACACCTTTTCTCTTTGTTCTCTGAAGGCAGAGAGGCCTTTTCCTAGTCCAAAACCAGTTCTGTTCAGTCCTGGAGCACTTTGTTTACAGGACTCCTTCTTTCCTTTCAGAATGTGGGGCAGAGTGCTCAGCCGCCCAGCAGGAGGTGGAGCCAGCATTGTGGAAGGCAGGCACAGCCCTATTCAGACCCAGGTGCAACCCCTCCCTCCACTCTGGATGCAGATCTCTCTATTCAGCCCTGTGCTGACTCACCCTGTCTCCTGGAGTCCCCCAGCCCCTGTCACTCACAAACCCAGACAAGGAATACACAACCTAGCAGAGGCAGGCTTGGATAGTTAGGCAAGTAAATACCTACTTTCTAAAAGTGGTATTTTCAAACACAGAATGTTAAAACCAACTTCACTAAAATATGTATTTTATCATCCTGAGTTCAAGCATACTAAATTCGTTTTTCTACCATGTTCCCTGAATCAGTTAGGATTATAAGGTGTAATAATCAAACTGCCCATTCTGGCCTATGGGGAACAGGTAGCCTTTCAATAGTGAAAAACGAAAATGGCTGTAATTCACTATTAGGACATGCCACACACACCAGGGCATGTCCTACCTTATACTTACAATGCACCCTGCCCTAGGGCCTACTTTAGGGGTGACCAACATGTAGTAAAGGGAAGGTTTAGGGCCTGGTAAGTGGGTGCACTCACCAAGTCGACATGGCAGCCCTAGGCTGCACACAAGCTCTGCAATGGCAGGCCTGAGACACATTTTACAAGCTGCTTCTGTGGGTGGTACCACCAGTGCTGCAAGCCCACCAGCAGCATTGGATTTACCAGCCCTGGGCACACTCAGTGCACTGTACTAGGGACTGACAAGTAAACCAATCATCCAATCATGGAGTCACTAATACATAACACAATTTATCATAGGGAGAGCATATGCACTTTAGCACTGATCAGCAGTGAAAAAGTGCCCAGAGTCATAAAACAGCCAACAACAGGTCAGAAAAAATATAGAAGGAAGGCAAAAAGTTTAGGGATGACCCTGCAAAAAGGGCCAAGTCCAACACGTGGTATTGGTGGTATTGGTGGTGGTGGTGGTATTGGTGGTGGTAGTGGTATTGGTGGTGGTAGTGGTATTGGTGGTGGTGGTATTGGTGGTGGTGCTATTGGTGGTGATATTGGTGGAATTGGTAGTGGTGGTGGTATTAGTTGTGGTGGTGGTGGTGGTATTTTTGGTGTTTTTGGTGGTGGTAGTTTTGGTGGTGGTGGTGGTAATGGTGGTGGTGTTGATGGTGGTGTTATTGGTGGTGTTATTGGTGGTGGTATTGGTGGTGGTGGTATTGATGGTGGTGGTATTGATGGTGTTATTGGTGGTGGTGGTATTGGTGGTGTTGCTATTGGAAGTGGTATTGGTGGTGGTAGTATTGGTGGTGGTAGTGGTAATGGTGGTGGTGTTGGTGGTAGTGGTGGTATTGGTGGTGGTGGTGGTGGTATTGGTGGTGGTAGCATTGGTGGTGGTATTGATAATGGTGGTGTTGGTATTGGTGGTGGTGGTATTGGTGGTTGTGGTAGTGGTATTGGTGGTGGAGGGGGTTGTATTGATGTTGATGGTGGTATTGGTAGTGGTGGTATTGGTGGTGGTGGTATTGGTGGTGGTGGTATTTGTGTTGGTGGTGTTGATGCTGGTGGTGTTGGTGGTGGTAGTGGTATTGTTGGTGGTTGTATTGGTGGTAGTGGTATTGGTGGTGGAGGTGGAAGTGGTGATATTGATGGTGGTGGTGGTATTGGTGGTGGTGGTATTGGTGTTGGTTTTGGTGGTGATATTGGTGGTGGTGGTATTGGTAGTGGTGGTATTGGTGGTGGTGGTGGCATTGGTGATGGTGGTATTGGTGGTGTTGGTAGAGGTGGTGGTATTGATGGTGGTATTGGTTGTGGTGGTATTGGTGGTGGTATTGGTGTTGGTGGTGTTGGTGGTGGTAGTATTGGTGGTGGTGTTGGTATTGGTGGTGTTGGTGGTAGTGGTATTGGTGCTGTTGTGGTGGTTATATTGGTGGTGGTGAGATTGGTGGTGGTGGTATTGGTGGTGGTGGTATTGTTGATGGTGATGGTGATATTGGTGGTGGTGATATTAGCGGTATGGGTGCTGGAGTTGGTGGTGGTATTGGTGGTAGTATTGGTGGTATTGGTGGTGGTGGTGGTATGGGTGGTGGTGGTATTGGTGGTGGCGGTATTGGTGGTGGGTGTATTGGTGGTGGCGGTATTGGTGGTGGTGGTATTGGTGGTGGTATTGGTATTGGCAAGGGTATTGGTGGTGGTGGTGGGGTTATTGGTGGTGGTGGTATTGGTGTTGTTATTGGTGATATTGTTGGTGGTATTGGTGGTGGTTGTATTGGTGGTGGTGGTATTGGTAGTGGTGGTGGTATTGGTGGTGGTATAGGTGGTGGTGGCATTAATTGTATTAGAGTTGGTGGTAGTGGTGTTGGTGGTGGTATTGGTGGTGGTGGTATTGTTGGTGGTGGTGGTACTTGCAATGTTGGTGGTATTGGTGGTTGTATTGGTGGTGGTGGTTTTATTGGTAGTGGTGGTATTGGTGGAGGTGGTGGTATTGGTGGTGGTGGTATTGGTGGTGTTGTTGTTAATAAAACAGGCTTTTGAAAACAACCTGTCTGGTGGCTTTAGTGCAGATGACATGTAACACAGATGTACTTTTGTCAGCTAAGCCCATTAGCACAGGATGATGTGCTACCTGGAATTCTTATGACTTAATTCACTAATCATTTCTAAATCCATTTTACTTGGGGGTTGAAGCAGACACAAGATAATGCCTGTTAAAGTGATTGAAAGCAGGCGCCCATGTTACAGGGCGGCCATGCTGCTTAAAAAAACACAAGAGGTTTCAGCTGAAGCAGCGCATGTCCAGCCTGCAGTAAGAGAAACTCAATAAAGTAAACATTGCTTACAGACTAAATAACAGGTCCCGTGTAACAACCAAAGTAAAGGGGCCAGTCACCATTGGAGGGTACAAATGAAGACAAGGCCGTACTAAGGATGGACTAACAAGCCTAATATCGAATTCAAAGTCAGCATTTACGAAAGACAATGACACAAGCCAATGAAAAATATGGGAGGAGAGTGGGCATGGCATCTCTCCCATACTCTACTACATCAGTCTTGCAGAGCGATATTATTGGTGGTGGTATTGGTGGTGGGGTATTGGTGGTGGTGGTGGTATTGGTGGTGGTGGTGGTATTGGTAGTGGTGGTATTGGTGGTGGTATTGGTGGTGGTGGTATTGGTGGTAGTGGTGGAATTGGTGGTGGTACTGGTATTGGTGGTGGTATTGGTGGTTGTGGTATTGGTATTGACCATCGTGGTATTGGTGGTATTGATGGTGGTGGTGGTATTGGTGGTAGTGGTATTGATGCTGGTGGTGGTATTGGTGGTGGTGGTGGTCTTGGTGGTGTTATTGGTGGCATTGCTGGTGGTTGTATTTGTAGTGGTGGGTTGCTATTGGTGTTGGTATTGGTGGTGGTGGTATTGGTGGTGGTAGTGGTGTGGTATTGGTGGTGGTATTGGTGGTGGTGGTGGTATTAGTGGTGGTATTGGTGGTGGTATTTGTGGTGGTTGTGTTGGTATTGGTGGTGGTGGCATTGGTGGTGGAGGCGGTGGTGGTATTACTGGTGGTGGTGGCATTGGTTGTGGTAGTATTTGGTGGTGGTATTGGTATTGGCGGTGATATTGGAGGTGGTGGCAATGGTGGTAGTGGTATTGGTTGTGGTGGTATTGGTGGTGGTATTGGTAGTGGTGGCAGTATTGGTGGTGGTATTGGTAATGGTGGTATTGTTGGTGGTGGTACTGGTTGTGGTATTGGTGGTGTTGGTATTGGTGGTGGTATTGTTGGTGGTGGTATTGGTGATGGTGGTGGTATTGGTGGTGATGGTGGTGGTTTTGGTGGTGATATTGGTAGTATTGGTGCTGGTGGTGTTGTTGGTGGTGGTATTGGTGGTAGTGGGGGTGGTATTGGTATTGGTGGTGTTGATATTGATGGTGGTGGTATTGGTGGTGGTATAGGTGGTATAGGTGGTGGAGGTGGTATTGGTGGTGGTGATGGTATTGGTGGTTGTGGTGAACATATTGGTGATGGTGGTGGAGGTATTTATGGTGGTGGTGGAATTGGTGGTGGTATTAGTGGTGGAATTGGAGGTGATAGTATTGGTGGTGGTATTGGTGGTGGTGGTACTGGTGGTGTTGTTAGTGGTATTGGTGGTAGTGGTACTGGTGGTGCTATTGGTGGTGGTGGTATTAGTGGTGGTGGTGGTATTGATGGTGGTGGTATTGATGGCGGTATTGGTAGTGGTATTTGTGGTGGTGGTATTGGTGGTGTTGGTATTTGTGGTGGTATTGGTGGTGGTGGTGCTATTGGTGGTGGTGTTGTTGATGGTGGTATTGGTGGTAGTTGTGGTATTGGTGATGGTGGTGGTATTGGTGATGGTGGCATTGGTGTTGGTATTGATATTGGTGGTGTTGGTATTGGTGGTGGTGATATTAGTGGTATTGGTGTTTGTGGTGGTGGTATTGATGGTAGAGGGGGTTGTATTGTTGTTGGTAGTGGTATTGGTGGTGGTATTGATAGTGGTGGCATTGGTGGTGGTATTGGTGGTGGTGGTGGTATTGGTGGTGGTGGTGATATTGGGGGTGGTGGTATTAGTGGTGGTCTTGGTATTGTTAGGGGTGGTATTGGCGGTGGTGTTGTTGGTGGTGATATGGGTGGTTTTGTTGTTGGTGTTGGTATTGGTGGAAGTGGTGATATTAGGGATGGAGGTGGTGGTATTGATGGTGGTGGTGATGATGGACTTGGTGGTGGTGGTGGTATCAGTGGTGGTATTGGGAGTGGTATTGATGGTGGTGGTATTGGTGGTGATGGTGTTGGTATTGGTGGTGTTGGTATTGGTGGTATTAAATTTGGTGGTATTAGTGGTGGTATTGGTGGTGGTATTGGTGGTGGTGGTGAAGGTGGTGGTATTGATGATGGTGGTTGTAATGGTGGTGGTGCTGGAATTGGTAGTAATGGTGGGTGTATTGGTGGTGGTATTGGTGGTGGTGGTGGTATTGGTGGTGGTGATATTGGGGGTGGTGGTAGTATTGGTGGTGGTGGTGGTATTGATGGTGGTGGTATTGGTGGTGGTGGTATTGGTGGTGGTGGTGTTGGATGTGTTGGAGGTATTGGTGGTGGTTGTATTGGTAATGGTATTGGTGGTGGTTGTTATTGGTTGTGGTATTGGTAGTGGTGGTGGTATTGGTGGTGGTGGTAGTGGTGTTGGTGGTTGTGGTATTGGTGGTGGTGGTGGTGTTGGTGGGGGTGATATTGGTGGTGGTATTGATGGTGGTGGTATTACTGGTGGTATTGATAGTGGTATTGGTGGTGATGGTGGTACTGTGGTAGTGGTGGTATTGGTGGTGATGGTGGTATTGGTGGTGTTGGTCTTGGTATTGGTGGTGGTGGTATTGGTGGTGGTCATGTTTTGTTTGGTGGCGGTATTGGTGGTGGTGGTATTGGTGGTGGTATTTGTGTTATTGATATTGATAGTAGTGGTAATGTTGGTGTTGGTATTGTTGACATATGGTATTGATATTGACAGTATTATTGGTGGTGGTGGTATTGGTGGTGGTGGTGGTATTGGTGGTGGTATTGGTGGTGGTGGTATTGGTGGTGTTGGTATTGGTGGTATTGTTGGTGGTGGTGGTATTGGTGGTTGTATTGGAGCTGATGGGATTGGTGGTGGTGGTGTTGGTGGTGGCATTGGTGGTGGTATTGGTGGTGGTGGTGATATTGGGGGTGGTGGTATTAGTGGTGGTCTTGGTATTGGTAGAGGTGGTATTGGTGGTGGTGTTGTTGGTGGTGATATGGGTGGTTTTGTTGTTGGTGTTGGTATTGGTGGAAGTGGTGATATTAGGGATGGAGGTGGTGGTATTGATGGTGGTGGTGATGATGGACTTGGTGGTGGTGGTGGTATCAGTGGTGGTATTGGGAGTGGTATTGATGGTGGTGGTATTGGTGGTGATGGTGTTGGTATTGGTGGTGTTGGTATTGGTGGTATTAAATTTGGTGGTATTAGTGGTGGTATTGGTGGTGGTATTGGTGGTGGTGGTGAAGGTGGTGGTATTGATGGTGGTGGTTGTAATGGTGGTGGTGCTGGAATTGGTAGTAATGGTGGGTGTATTGGTGGTGGTATTGGTGGTGGTGGTGGTATTGGTGGTGGTGATATTGGGGGTGGTGGTAGTATTGGTGTCAGGATTGCACGGCGGCCGGAACTACTAAAATGGCCGCCGACGCTGCTCGCGCATGCGCAGGGACTGGTCCGGAAGGTTAAAACCCGGCCTTTCCCGATCAGCTGCGCTTCGCGTACTGATTGTTCCTGACTCCTGAAGCTCTTCCGGGTCGTCGCGATCCTCGCGTCGGTCATCGTTGCCTCCGTTTGTCTTGTGCCGGGTACTCCTCTCCTGACGTCCCTCGCTGCCCGCTTCCAGTATCGCTCGCCTGCGTTGTTGTTCTGTGGAGAAAGTAAACAGAGAGAAAGACTGTATTAGAGTTTGCGGTAACAGCGCACCGCGCTGCTTTATTATTTGAGTTTGCTTGACTTACCTGTTCTGTAGTCTCCACCTCGTTGGAGGTGTGCCTTTCTCTGAAAAGTAACGGGATAGGCATTGTACTTTATTTCGTTACGTCGTGCTTTGCACTTGGTGGTATACGTTCACGTATATATAGGTCACTTACCTAGTCCTGTGCTCTGGCGCCGTGGGGATCCGCTCCGCCTTTTAGGATCTGGGATAGAAAGACAACACATCTATTTTTAGTTAACCTGAATGAAGGAATATTTACTTTGTGAAACTATGTGGGAAGAATAGGTAGGTGAATGCCCTAATCCCTCATAGAGCACTTTCCCATGCATACATTAGCCCTTTATTTATAGTACTGTCTATTCCTAGTCTTAGATCCACACCCTGAAACATCGTTCTATGAAACATCCAATAGGAAGGACACCGTAAGGTAGGGAACACATGGGGATAGAAAGTATAACCTGTTATGCCTCTGATATGGTACTTTTGTATATTGATATCTTGTTTTACTTACAGCTTCTTGCCTGATACCAACGAGCCCTGAGGGTGTCTGAGTCATCAAGTGGAATTCTTTCCCTTCTACCCTTGTTTTGTTTCCCTCCTTCCCCAGATTACCTGATGCCACCTCGTTTCGCCTTTGGTGCCATTGGGTGATTTGGTGAGGTTGTGGACTTATACTTCTCGTCTGTGGCGTCCCCGCGGAAACATAGGTGAGATCCCGACAGAACGCGAAGCCCAAAAAGAATAGTTTTACTTTCCGCCTGGACGTCATGGATGTCAGTCAAGTTACTCTGGCTGATCTAGCCCACATGTTAGGTAACTTACAACTAGAAACTCAGTCTCTTTCCACCCGTGTGGATTCCATACAAAGAGAAATAAGAACTGATCCAGTGGTCAGGTCCCCTAATCCCGGCACTAACCTACCAGTGGTACACGTAACAACGCCTTCTTCTGTCCCCTTGGCGCCTCCTGAGCGTTTTTATGGAGACACTACCAAGTTTGCTGCCTTTATTAGTCAGTGTCAGCTTCATTTTATGTGCAAAGCTTCTTGTTTTCCCTCAGATCAAGCCAAGGTAGCCTTCGTTATTTCCTACCTAGGGGCTCCGCGGCTAATTGGTCTATACCCCTCATAGAAAGAAACGACCCTTTGTTGCAAGATTACAGTGCCTTTCGAAGAGAACTCAAGAAACTGTTTGATAGACACACCTTTACGCATTCCGCTGATACGGAGCTCTTAACACTGAAACAGGGAACTAAGGATCTAAGGGGCACATGCATCAAGGTAGGCTTTTGCGATTCCTTAATTGCGATTATTAAGGAATCGCAATTAAGGAATCGCAAAAGCCTATGCATGTAGGAATCGCTATAAAAATAGCGATTCCTAAACATTCCTTAATTGCGACTCGCTAATTGCGAGTCGCAATTAAGGAATACCTCCCCATTAATTCCTATGGGCCTAGAGGCCCATAGGAATGAATTGGAATACATTCTCAATTAGCGATTCGCAATTAGAGAATCGCAAATTGAGAATGCAATTTCAAGGGTGCCAGGGTGTCAAAATGACACCCTGTTGCACCCCTGAAATTGTGATGTGCACCCATGTTGCGCACACACATGCCCCAAGGGCATGTGTGTGTGTAACCTAAAACTTAAAAAATGCATTTTAGAGCATTTTTCGAAGGTATTACAAATTACAGACAAGTTTGATTTGTCTGTAATTTGCGGTCCTAAATAGCGAAATCGCTATTTGAAAGTGCTTCTAGCATTGCATTTAAGGAATCGCAAATTGCGATTCCTTAAATGCAATCGCAATTTAGGAATTCGCAATTAATTGCGAATTCTTAAATTGCGCATAGGAAACACTTTCATGCATCTCCAAAGGCCAATTTGCGATCGCAAACGGCCGATTTTTGCGATTCGCACCGTTTGCGATCGCAAAAACCTTTGATGCATGTGCCCCTAACTTCCTACATTTCCACATTCTATAGATTGGTAGCCGAAACTGGGTGGCCCGAGGAAAAGCGTAGTGCTCTATTCTACAAGGGGCTACGAGAGGACCTAAAAGACGCATTGGCACAGGTAGTGGAACCTCCTGAGTCGTGTACCGCCCTCATAGACTTGGTAGTCAAGTTAGAACATAGACTTAGTGAACGGAAGAGAGAAAGAGGGAGGTCCGAGGCGAGGATTCTTCCATATCGTGAAAGGAAAGCTGATCCTGATAAAATATCTGAAGAAACCGAACCAATGCAAATAGGAAGCATAAGAGGACCTCTCACTGAAGAAGAAAGACAGAGAAGGCGAGACAAGAAATTGTGCCTGTACTGCGGAAAACAGGGTCACTTTCTTAGGGAATGCCCGGTCAAACCAAAACACACAAAACGGTCGGAAAACTAGTGAGCCCGAAGTCTCGGGAGACAAGGACTTCGGGTACTTCAGGTTTAATTGTCTCATCTATGGAGATTGTAGGATCTCAGCCACGTCATTTTCTTCTCTCTTCATGCTTACAATGGGATCAGCAAGTGGTAGAGGTGTACATAATGGTGGATTCAGGGGCGTCCAGTAATTTTATGGATGCACAGTGGGCTCAGAGTTGGAAGATTCCTTGCGTGCCTAAGTCTTCTTGGGAAGAAGTCACAACAATAGACGGTAGCACTCTGAAGTCTGGTCCCATTAAACACGCCACAAGTAGTCTGAAGTTGGTCATAGAGAAAAACATCAAGAAGACATTACATTCGATTTGATACAGTCTCCCCAATTCCCAGTTATTGTAGGCCTACCATGGTTATGCCAACATAACCCGCTTATTGACTGGAAATCTATGTCATTAACCTTCAACCATGACCTTTGTAGAGAGCATAATCTTATTGATCTAAGTGTTCCGGAGAAAAGTCTTACATTCATAGAAACGAGTGATAGTGCCTTACCTTCTGTTTATCAGGACCTTAGAGAAGTATTTGATGTGCAACAGGCAACCAGTCTCCCGCCTCATAGAGCCTATGATTGCAGAATCGATCTGCAATCCGGGGCTCGCATACCCTGCAGTAGGATATATTCCTTGACCGAAAAGGAAAATGTGTATTTACGAGAGTACCTGGACGAAATGATGAGAATAGGATTTATCCGTCCTTCTAGATCCCGGCTTCATCTTCTCTTTTTATACCAAAGAGAGAAGGGGGTCTTAGATGCTGTATAGACTATAGGGCACTGAATACCATCACCATCAAGAACAGATATCCCTTGCCACTAATTTCCTCCCTACTAGATCAAATCAAGGATGCCCAAGTATTCACCAAGTTAGATCTGCGAGGGGCATACCATCTTGTGAGGATCAAGGAAGGAGATGAGTGGAAAACGGCCTTTTGTACCAAGTATGGCTTACGAATAACTAGTGATGCCCTTTGGGCTATGTAATGCCCCTTCGGCTTTTCAGTTTTTCATCAATGAGGTACTAAAGGACATGTTGGAGGTCTTCGTCATTGCTTACATTAATGACCTCTTGATTTATTCTCCCTCCATGCAAGAACATACACTCCACGTAAGGAGGGTTCTGGAACGATTGAGAGACAACCAATTATACTGTAAATTAGAGAAATGTCATTTCCATACACAACAAGTCAGCTTTCTCGGGTTCATAATTTCCCCACAGGGACTCAGTATGGATCCACAGAAGGTAGGGGCCATACATCGTTGGCAAGCACCACAAAACGTCAAGGAGATACAGAGCTTCCTTGGTTTCGCCAATTTCTATCGGCGCTTTATTGATGGGTTTTCTGATTTAGCCTCCCCGATAACCAGGTTGCTAAAAAGGGATACAATTTCAATGGACACCCGAGGCGGAAGCAGCCTTTTGTCACCTAAAAGAAGCCTTCACACAAGCGCCCATACTGAGGCATCCAGATCCGTCACGTCCCTTCGTGGTTGAAACTGATGCCTCACAGGTGGCAGTCGGGGGGGTGCTATCACAGACAGATCCCGGCACTGGAATACTGCATCCAGTGGCCTATTATTCACATAAACTGGCTCCAGCGGAAGTAAATTACTCCGTAGGAGAGAGAGTTATTGGCTATAAAAAAAGTATTCGAGGAATGGAGGCAATATTTATTGGGGGCCAATCATCAGATAACAGTCCTAACAGATCATCGAAACTTGCAGTTCCTAAAATCCGCTAGGGCTCTGTCCATGAGGCAACTACGCTGGACCCAGTTCTTCAGTGACTACGACTTTGTTATCCAGTTCCAAGCAGGGAAAAAGAATGGGAAAGCAGATGCTTTATCTCGCTTAAGTTATGGACCCATAGATTCACAAAGTGAACTCCCTCTTATAATAGCCAGAGAACGAATAGTTGGGGTACTAAGTTCTGAGGTAGACTTCCTACACTCAGTGGAGGAAGCGCAATCATCCACAAACATGCAGGAAGTGACGGGTACACATGAGGTTACTATAGAGCAAGGACTATCCTATGTGCAGGGTGGGTTGGTACTCCCCTCTCAAGAATTGCAACTGCAGGCCCTAGATTGGTGTCATAATCACCCCTTTGCAGGGCATCCAGGATATAAGAAAACTCTTGACTTATTACATAGACACTTTTGGTGGCCCACCATGGGAAAGGATGCAAGACTGTACATTCAGACATGCCATATATGTGCACAGGGAAAAGCCTCTCACCAAAGTCCTGCAGGGCTGTTACAGCCGTTACCTACACCACCTAGGCCCTGGCACACAGTATCCCTAGATTTTATAGTAGAGTTACCTAGGACTGCAAGGGGGAATACCACTCTCCTCGTAGTAGTAGATTTACTGACTAAGATGGCCCATTTCATTCCCATGGCTTCTCTTCCCTCCTCTCGTGTTTTGGCCTCCGTATTCATTCAGCAAGTGGTACGTTTACATGGCCTCCCCTCCGTATTGGTATCAGATAGGGGGCCCAGTTCATCTCTAAATTCTGGAGAGGGTTGGGAAACTCCTTGAAAGTAGAGGTACGGTTGTCATCTAGTCACCACCCTCAGACAGACGGCCAGACGGAGAGAGTGAATCAGTGCTTTGAACAGTACATCAGGTGCCAGGTTTTACACACTTTAGTAGACTGGGATGAGTTGGTGTGGATAGCTGAGTTCTCATACAATAACAATTGTCACTCTTCCACTGCTTACTCACCCTTTTTTTGCACATATGGCTTTCATCCTCGAACTATGCTAACCCCCCTTTCCTCTTCTTGTTCTACTCCTGCAGCCATAGATTTTGTAAAAGATATACAAGAGGTACACAAGACAGCACGACTGAATCTAGATAAGGCTAAGGCTAGCTATAAGAGGGGGGCGGATGTTCACAGACGCGCAGAGCCTGATACAAACAGGGGGACATGGTCTGGCTATCCTCAAGAAACCTGAAGTTGAGAGGATCATGCAAATTTAGACCTAAATATCTAGGCCCATACAAGATATGTAAAGTGGTGAACCCTGTAGCTATGAAGTTAGACCTTCCCACCTCCATGAAAATACATCCAGTGTTTCATGTCTCTCTCCTGAAGCCAGTAGAGCCGGGCACACGTCTCCCTACCGCACCTGAACCCGTAACGGTGGAGGATGAACAGGAATATGAGGTCGGGGCGGTTTTGGATTCTCGTAGGGTGAGACGCAGACTCCAGTACTTGATACACTGGAAGGGGTACGGCGTGGAGGAACGCACGTGGGAGCCGGCCAGCCAGGTGCATGCCCCTCGATTGGTGCGTTTATTTCATAGGAGGCACCCTGACAAGCCCAAACCAGTAGGGGGATCCGTGGGGGGTGTACTGTCAGGATTGCGCGGCGGCCGGAACTACTAAAATGGCCGCCGACGCTGCTCGCACATGCGCAGGGACTGGTCCGGAAGGTTAAAACCCGGCCTTTCCCGATCAGCTGCGCTTCGCGTACTGATTGTTCCTGACTCCTGAAGCTCTTCCGGGTCATCGCGATCCTCGCGTCGGTCATCGTTGCCTCCGTTTGTCTTGTGCCGGGTACTCCTCTCCTGACGTCCCTCGCTGCCCGCTTCCAGTATCGCTCGCCTGCGTTGTTGTTCTGTGGAGAAAGTAAACAGAGAGAAAGACTGTATTAGAGTTTGCGGTAACAGCGCACCGCGCTGCTTTATTATTTGAGTTTGCTTGACTTACCTGTTCTGTAGTCTCCACCTCGTTGGAGGTGTGCCTTTCTCTGAAAAGTAACGGGATAGGCATTGTACTTTATTTCGTTACGTCGTGCTTTGCGCTTGGTGGTATACGTTCACGTATATATAGGTCACTTACCTAGTCCTGTGCTCTGGCGCTGTGGGGATCCGCTCCGCCTTTTAGGATCTGGGATAGAAAGACAACACATCTATTTTTAGTTAACCTGAATGAAGGAATATTTACTTTGTGAAACTATGTGGGAAGAATAGGTAGGTGAATGCCCTAATCCCTGCATAGAGCACTTTCCCATGCATACATTAGCCCTTTATTTATAGTACTGTCTATTCCTAGCCTTAGATCCACACCCTGAAACATCGTTCTATGAAACATCCAATAGGAAGGACACCGTAAGGTAGGGAACACATGGGGATAGAAAGTATAACCTGTTATGCCTCTGATATGGTACTTTTGTATATTGATATCTTGTTTTACTTACAGCTTCTTGCCTGATACCAACGAGCCCTGAGGGTGTCTGAGTCATCAAGTGGAATTCTTTCCCTTCTACCCTTGTTTTGTTTCCCTCCTTCCCCAGATTACCTGATGCCACCTCGTTTCGCCTTTGGTGCCATTGGGTGATTTGGTGAGGTTGTGGACTTATACTTCTCGTCTGTGGCATACCCGCGGAAATATAGGTGAGATCCCGACAATTGGTGGTGGTGGTGGTATTGATGGTGGTGGTATTGGTGGTGGTGGTATTGGTGGTGGTGGTGTTGGATGTGTTGGAGGTATTGGTGGTGGTTGTATTGGTAATGGTATTGGTGGTGGTTGTTATTGGTTGTGGTATTGGTAGTGGTGGTGGTATTGGTGGTGGTGGTAGTGGTGTTGGTGGTTGTGGTATTGGTGGTGGTGGTGGTGTTGGTGGTGGTGGTGATATTGGTGGTGGTATTGGTGGTGGTGGTATTACTGGTGGTATTGATAGTGGTATTGGTGGTGATGGTGGTACTGTGGTAGTGGTGGTATTGGTGGTGATGGTGGTATTGGTGGTGTTGGTCTTGGTATTGGTGGTGGTGGTATTGGTGGTGGTCATGTTTTGTTTGGTGGCGGTATTGGGGGTGGTGGTATTGGTGGTGGTATTTGTGTTATTGATATTGATAGTAGTGGTAATGTTGGTGTTGGTATTGTTGACATATGGTATTGATATTGACAATAGTATTGGTGGTGGTGGTATTGGTGGTGGTGGTGGTATTGGTGGTGGTATTGGTGGTGGTGGTATTGGTGGTGTTGGTATTGGTGGTATTGTTGGTGGTGGTGGTATTGGTGGTTGTATTGGAGCTGATGGGATTGGTGGTGGTGGTGTTGGTGGTGGTATTGGTGGTGGTGTTGGTGGTGGTGGTATTGGTGGTGGTGGTGATATTGGTGGTGGTGGTATTGGTGGTGGCATTGGTGGTGGTGGAGTTGGTGGTATTGGTGGTGATGGTATTGGTGGTGGTATTGCTGGTGGTGGTGGTATTTGCGGTGGTGGTGGTATTGGTCGTGGTATTGTCGGTGGTGGTGGTATTGTTCGTGGTGGTGGTGTTGGTATTGGTGGTTGAGGTATTGGTGGTGGTATTGGTTGGGGTGGTGGTGGTGGTATTGGTGGAATTGGTGGTGGTGGTATTGGTATTGGTGTGGTGGTATTTGTGGTGGTGGTATTAGTGGTGGTGGAGGTATTACTGGTGGTATTGGTGGTGGTGGTGGTAATGGTGGTGGTGTTGGTGGTGGTGTTATTGGTGGTATTATTGGTGGTAGTGGTATTGATGGTGGTGGTGTTGATGGTGTTATTAGTGGTGGTGGTATTGGTGGTGTTGCTATTGGTATTAGTATTGGTGGTGGTGGTATTGGTGGTGGTGGTGGTAATGGTGGTGGTGTTGGTGGTAGTGGTAGTGATGGTATTGGTGGTGGTGGTGGTATTGGTGGTGGTAGCATTGGTGGTGGTATTGATATTGGTGGTGTTGGTATTGGTGGTATTGGTGGTGGTATTGGTGGTTGTGGTGGTGGTATTGGTGGTGGAGGGGGTTGTATTGATGTTGGTGGTGGTATTGGTGGTGGTATTGGTAGTGGTGGTATTGGTGGTGGTGGTATTTGTGGTGGTGGTGGTGGTGCTGGTAGTGTTGGTGGTGGTAGTGGTATTGTTGGTGGTTGTATTGGTGGTAGTGGTATTGGTGGTGGAGGTGGAGGTGGAAGTGTTGATATTGATGGTGGTGGTGGTATTGGTGGTGGTGGTATTGGTAGTGGTGGTATTGGTGGTGGTGTTGGTATTGGTGATGGTGGTATTGGTGGTGTTGGTATTGTTGGTGGTATTGGTTGTGGTGGTATTGGTGGTGGTGGTATTGGTGTTGGTGGTGTTGGTGGTGGTAGTATTGGTGGTGGTGTTGGTATTGGTGGTGTTGGTGGTATTGGTGGTAGTGGTATTGGTACTGTTGTGGTGGTTATATTGGTGGTGGTGGGATTGGTGGTGGTGGTAATGGTGGTGGTGGTATTGTTGATGGTGGTGGTGATATTGGTGGTGGTGATATTAGCGGTATGGGTGCTGGAGTTGGTGGTGGTATTGGTGGTAATATTGGTGGTATTGGTGGTGGTGGTGGCATGGGTGGTGGTGGTATTGGTGGTGGTGGTATTGGTGGTGGGTGTATTGATGGTGGCGGTATTGGTGGTGGTATAGGTATTGGTGGTGGTATAGGTATTGGCAAGGGTATTGGTGGTGGTGGTGGGGTTATTGGTGGTGGTGGTATTGGTGTTATTATTGGTGGTATTGTTGGTGGTATTGGTGGTGGTATTGGTGGTGGTTGTATTGGTGGTGGTGGTATTGGTGGTGGTGGTGGTATATGCAATGTTGGTGGTATTGGTGGTTGTATTGGTGGTGGTGGTTTTATTGGTAGTGGTGGTATTGGTGGAGGTGGTGGTATTGGTGGTGGTGGTATTGGTGGTGTTGTTGTTAATAAAACAGGCTTTTGAAAACAACCCGTCTGGTGGCTTTAGTGCAGATGACATGTAACACAGATGTACTTTTGTCAGCTTAAGCCCATTAGCACAGGATGATGTGCTACCTGGAATTCTTATGACTTAATTCACTAATCATTTCTAAATCCATTTTATGTGGGGGGTTGAAACAGACACACGATAATGCCTGTTAAAGTGATTGAAAGCAGGCGTTCGTGTTACAGGGCGGCCATGCTGCTTAAAAAAACACAAGAGGTTTCAGCTGAAGCAGCGCATGTCCAGCCTGCAGTAAGAGAAACTCAATAAAGTAAACATTGCTTACAGACTAAATAACAGGTCCTGTGTAACAACCAAAGTAAAGGGGCCAGTCACCATGGGAGGGTACAAATGAAGACAAGGCCGTACTAAGGATGGACTAACAAGCCTAATATCGAATTCAAAGGCAGCATTTACGAAAGACAATGACACAAGCCAATGAAAAATATGGGAGGAGAGTGGGCATGGCATCTCTCCCATACTCTACTACAGCAGTCTTGCAGAGCGATATTATTGGTGGTGGTGGTATTGGTGGTGGTGGTATTGGTAGTGGTGGTATTGGAGGTGGTGGTATTGGTGGTAGTGGTGGAATTGGTGTGGTACTGGTATTGGTGGCGGTATTTGTGGTCGTGGTATTGGTATTGATCGTCGTGGTATTGGTGGTATTGATGGTGGTGGTGGTATTGGTGGTAGTGGTATTGATGCTGGTGGTGGTATTGGTGGTGGTCTTGGTGGTGTTATTGGTGGCAATGCTGGTGGTTGTATTTGTAGTGGTGGGTTGCTATTGGTGTTGGTATTGGTGGTGGTGGTATTGGTGGTGGTAGTGGTGGTGGTGTGGTATTGGTGGTGGTATTGGTGGTGGTGGTGGTATTAGTGGTAGTATTGGTGGTGGTATTGGTGGTGGTTGTGTTGGTATTGGTGGTGGTGGTATTGGTGGTGGTGGCGGTGGCGGTATTAGTGGTGGTGGTGGCATTGGTGGTGGTAGTATTTGGTGGTGGTATTGGTATTAGCGGTGGTATTGGAGGTGGTGGTAATGGTGGTGGTGGTATTGGTTGTGGTGGTATTGGTGGTGGTGGTATTGGTGGTGGTATTGGTAGTGGTGGCAGTATTGGTGGTGGGATTGGTAATGGTGGTATTGGTGGTGATGGTACTGGTTGTGGTATTGGTGGTGTTGGTATTGGTGATGGTATTGTTGGTGGTGGTGGTATTGGTGGTGGTGGTATTGGTGGTGGTGGTGGGGGTTTTGGTGGTGATATTGGTAGTATTGGTGGTGGTGGTGTTGTTGGTGGTGGTATTGTTGGTAGTGGGGGTGGTATTGGTATTGGTGGTGTTGGTATTGATGGTGGTGGTAATGGTGGTGGTGGTGGTATAGGTGGTTGTGGTGAACATATTGGTGATGGTGGTGGAGGTATTTATGGTGGTGGTGGAATTGGTGGTGGTATTAGTGGTGGTATTGGTGGTGGTGGTATTGGTGGTGGAATTGGTGGTAGTGGTACTGTTGGTGGTGGTATTGGTGGTGGTGGTACTGGTGGTGCTATTGGTGGTGGTGGTGGTATTAGTGGTGGTGGTGGTATTGATGGTGGTGGTATTGGTGGTGGTATTGGTGGTGGTATTGGTAGTGGTATTGGTGGTGGTGATATTGGTGGTGGTATTGGTGGTGGTGGTATTGGTGGTGGTGGTGGCGGTATTGGTGATGTTGGTATTGGTGGTGGTATTGGTGGTGGTGGTGGTATTGGTGGTGATATTGGTGATATTGGCGATGGTGGTGTTGTTGGTGGTGGTATAGGTGGGGTGGTGGTGGTGGAGATGGTATTGGTGGTGGTGGTATTGGTGGTGGTATTGGTGGTGTTGGTATCAGTGGTAGTATTGGTGGTGGTGGTGGTATTGGTGGTGGTGGTGGTATTGGTGGTGGTATTGGTGGTGGTGGTGGTATTGGTATTGGTGGTGGTGGTAGTGGTATTGG
This sequence comes from Calotriton arnoldi, assembly GCA_963921515.1. Taxonomy (NCBI): domain Eukaryota; kingdom Metazoa; phylum Chordata; class Amphibia; order Caudata; family Salamandridae; genus Calotriton; species Calotriton arnoldi. The sequence goes on along the minus strand of CAWUFW010013256.1, from coordinate 124,402 downwards.
TGGTGGAATTGGTATTAGTGGTGGTGGTGGTACTGGCAGTGGTGTAATTGGTGGTGGTGATATTGGTGGTGGGATTGGTGTTGGTATTGGAGGTGGTATTAGTGGTGGTATTGGTGATGGTATTGGTGGTGGTATTAGTGGTGGTATTGGTGGTGGTATTGGTGGTGGTATTGGTATTGGTGGTGGTGGTATTGGTGGTGGTGGTATAAGTGGTGGTGGTGGTATTGGTGGTGGTGTTGGCAGTGGTATTAGTGGTGGTGGGATTGGTGGTAGTGGCGGTATTGGTGGTGGTATTGATGGTAGTGGTATTGGTGGTGGTGGTATTGGTGGTATTTGTGGTGGTGGTATTGGTGGTGGTGGTATTAGTGCTGGTGGTGGTATTGGTAGTGGGTGTATTGGTAGTGGTGGTATTGTTGGTGGTATTGGTGGTGGTGGTGGATTTGATGGTGGTATTGGTGGTGATGGCGGCATTGGTGGTGGTATTGGTGGTGGTGGTATTGGTGGTGGTATTGGTGATGTTGGTATTGGTGGTGGTATTGGTGGTAGTGGTATAGGTGGTGGTGGTATTGGTGGTAGTATTGATTGTGGTGGTATTGATGGAGGTGGTGGTATTGTGGTGGTGGTATTGGTGGTAGTGTTGGTGGTATTGGTGTTGGTGGTGTTGGTGGTGGTATTGGTTGTAGTGTTGGTATTGGTGATGGTGGTATTGTTGGTGGTATTAGTATTGGTGGTGGTGGTATTGGTGGTAGTGTTGATATCAGTGGTATTGGTGGTTTTGGTGGTACTGGTGGTGGTGGTATTAGTGGCTGATGGTGGTATTGGTGGTGGTGTTGGTTGTGGTGGTACTGGTGGTGGTGTTGGTATCAGTGGTATTGGTGGTTTTGGTGGTACTGGTGGTGGTGGTATTAGTGGCTGATGGTGGTATTGGTGGTGGTGTTGGTTGTGGTGGTACTGGTGGGGGTGTTGGTGGTAGTGGCATTGGTGGTGGTGGTATTGGTGATGGTATTGGTGGTGGTGATATTGGTGGTGGTGTTGGTATGGGTGGTGTTGGTATTGTATTTTTTTTCCTTGTCCTCATATCACCAGTGTTTGCAAAGTCAAGCCTGATACCCGACCTGTACCACCCCAGGCAATTTGCAATTGAACATCTAGTCCTGCGATCCAGTCCATCCAGTTTCCTGGTTACTGGTTCCACGCAGGTGTAATCATAGGACAAGGGAATTAGGTTCTTACTGTTCCATTCCAATTCAAAAAATCATCCCAGATCTTACTACGTGGGCCACCCTCGATTCCTGTATCCATTTTACAGGTAGTTTTAACCGCCTAGAGCCAATCAAGACCCCGAGGTGGAATGGGGTCTGTCCATCTCTTGCAGATCTCTCTTCTGGCAAGGAGCATCATATGAAAGAGTATGTTCTGCCTATTTGCCGATAGGGACGGAGTCGGCTGATCTTCCAGCCCTATCAGTATCAACGTTAAGCTCATTTTTATATTGGCCTGCAAGATATCATTGATTACTTTCTCGACCGTATGCCAATACTCCTGTAATTGGGGGCATTCAAAAAACATATGTAGATCGTCAGCACTTAGCATACTGCATCTATGGCATCTTGGAGCTGAAGCTGATGCAAATTTTGCAAGTTTCTGGGGGGTCCAATAGAGTCTGTTAACTGTAAAGAAATGTTTTCTCTGCAGATAGGCTGGTTTAACCACCTTGTAGAGTAGTTTTAATGAGAGTTGCCAAATTCTCTGTGGCTCCGTCATCTGAATTGCCCCATCCCAGATCTCATATGGTGGTTTTAACTTCTTATCTTCCGAGAGCAACAGAGTCCAGTACCAATCGGTGACTTCCTTACTTCTAGGGGCCTCATTCTGCAATTTTTTTCAAATTCCCACACTCCGCCAATCTCCCTTCTATTGGCCTCCACCGAAGATAGCAACTGCAGGTATTTGAATCTTGAGAGAGAATAACCCATTTTTGTCAACAAGATTTCCCATGGCATCACTTCCTGCATCATCAGGAGATCCCCCACACTTCAATTCCTGCCCTCCTTAATGGGATACGTAACCGATCTTGGAGGCACTCTGGCGTACCTGGTGAGTCCCAGATTGGTGCACAATCCGAAAAGTAGCCCATTCCAAGTATGTTCCTTATCCCTAACCATAAAGTAAGTGCTGCCTTAAGCGTCTTCAGTCTAACTTTTTCGAAAAATGTCCTTGCCCCAAACTTGTAAAGAAACCCTCTAGAGCCCCACTCCTTTACCATTTCCTCCAACAGCTCACCCCATTCCAAGGGCCCTGGTTTGCCTAAAAGAATTCTGTAGTTTTTTAACTGGAAGGCCATGCAATATAGTCTTAAATCAGGAAGAGCCAACCCGCCTTTCTCCAGCTTACGCCTCAATTTCTTACAGGCGAGCCTAGCTCCCCTAGCTGCTCAGACAAAACTAACCAATTTCCCCTGTAGTTTATAAATCGTGCCTTTGGGAAAAGTGAGAGGGATACAATTAAAAAGATATGTCAGCTTGGGTAGTAACACCATTTTCATTAAATTTACTCTCCCGTATAATAACAAGGGGAGATTCTTCCATCTGGCAAGTGATTTGTCAATTTCTTTCGCTACCCTCTCTAGATTGAGCTGAGGAATTCCCTCTAATGAGTTAATGACGGCGATTCCAAGATATCTGATCTCTCTCTGAACATCTCCCTTCCAATCTGGGACATTCCAACACAATATCCCGGTTTTCGCGTTGTTGACCAGATAGCTGGATAACGCCCCAAACTCTTTAGCTAAAACTTTCACCCTGTGAATAGTTAGAACCGGATCTGCCGTAAAGATTACAAGAACATCCGCATATAGCGCGATTTTCTTTTTATATGTACCTGCACTAAAAGCGATTACCTGATCATCATGACGGAGCGTCTGGGCGAATAGTTCGATATAGATATTGAACAATAATGGTGAGATGGGGCACCCCTGCCGTGTCCCTCTGAAAATTGGAAAAATGTTAGTGAGAGAACCATTGAGGAGAATCCTAGCTGTTGTACGGTTATATAGAGCTTTTAGTGTTGTTATAAAGCATGGCCCAAACCCCATAACCTCCAGTACTTCCCATAGATAGCCCCAACATACGCAGTCAAAGGCCTTGGCGGCATCCAATGTAACTACCACCAAGGGTACCGACCTTGATGTAGCCAGGTCTATGCTACCAATTAATTGCTGGGTCAATTTGTGGATCTGCCTCCCAGGGATAAATCCTTGTTGATCCGCATGGATAAGTTGGGGAGCTAGTTTAGCTAACCTACCCACTAGAATGCTAACAAAGATCTTATAGTCTGCATTCAGCAGGGAGATCGGTTGGTATGATTCTGCTTTCCCGGGGTCTTTGGCTGGTTTTAGGATCAAAACGATGGAGGCTTCTTTCCATGATTTTGGAACCTGCGTCTCCCCCATATAGACCGTGTTTAATAGGTTCTCCCAGGCAGAGAGGACTTCCTCTTTATTATAATTTATAGACTTTTGAGGAGATGGTATCTAAGCCAGCAGCCTTCCAAGTCTTAGGGGGTGTATTCACAAGAACGTGTGATAACTACCGCAAGAGTAGCGTAACGCAACTTTCAATATCGCAGCTTAGCTCGGGAAAATAACCCCGTGTCAACGTGGAATTCACAACAAGGCGGTAGCATGCGATAGTCACCAGATAACGTGTCAAATGTCATCATGAAAATCAACGCCACGCCCGAAGAAATGCGAAACGCGAACGCAAAAAAACATGCGAATAGGCCAAACGCGGTACAGAAATCAGCGAACACCAGCCACAGGCCTGCAAATCCCACGCGTCCGGCGGGAAAAAGCACCATAAAAGAAAGAAAAAAAAAGCCCAAAAACAATTCAAACTGCGTAGCAACATGGATGCACCCGGACCGAGTGCAGAGGACAAGCCGAACACCACAAGCCCCACGGAGGACCAGCCAGGAACCCCGCGTTCAGGGAAGGGCAAGGACAAGAGGAAGAGGAAGACGGGGTTCAGTCCACAGGAAGACCGGATCATCGTCACCGAGGTGACCGAACACCATCAACAACTGTTCAGCACCTCCACTGCGGCACTGGCAACCCAAACCGAAATATGGCAGGCCATCTTTACCAACGTCAATGCAGTCGGAGTGTCGAGGAGGTCACTGGAGGAGGTCAAGAGGCGCTGGCATGATCTGAAAAGGCAGACCAAACATAAGCTCGCCGCCAACAGGGAGGCAGCAACGGCGACTGGAGGATGGGAGTCCTGCGACACAGGAGGAGCTGGATGAGCTGGAGCAAAAGGTGGCCACAGTCAGCAGTGAGGAGACGGTGGCAGGATTGGGGGGCCTGGACACAGCACAATACGACCTGACCCAACAGCAACAGGGTGAGTAATGACTAGAGACGGGAGGGACGGGGGAGATGGGCACAATGGCACACATGCACAATTACGTGTAGCACACAGCACACCCACAATGACCGTGGAACATGTCCCTGATTGCCTTGGCACACTGCAGCACACATAGAAATGCCAAGTAGGCCCCCATCCACAATGTGCACAGAGGGGCCCCCTTATCACCAATATCACAACCCACCCATGCACATGTGCTGAATCCAGCAAAGCAGCGGCTCTGTGACCCACACTGACTATGCAAGTAACACTGCATGTCCAATAGCATGGCAGCAGCCAAAAAAAATGACATGGCCCACAAATCGACATAGAGGTAGCCCAGTGCGGATCACATCTGTAAAGGAGCAGGTCATACTCCGACATGTCCACCTGCACCCACAACTCATGCCGTACAATACACGCAGCAGACGAACAATGCACCAGGCCACAAAATCTGTCTGAGAGCACATATGACCCAAGTCAAAAGCAAATCAGGCCCCGAAAAGCACACAATTCAAAGGCACCCCACCTCAAAGGGAGAAGGCTACACGAAATCAGAGCTGCAGGGGCAACTCCCCCACAATGCAGCACACACACATAGCAATCACAGAACATCAGCAATGACGGCAATGTGGTACAAAGTGCAACACCAGCACCACAGGACAGAGCTCACAACAGGTTCCGCTCATGCGTAGTAACTGTCCACTCACATCTGGCATTGCCTGACACTGTGTGATGATAATGTACGGGTACTACCATACATCCGTCATGTAGTCGAAAAACACACTTACTGCCATCAAATAGCCAGCTCCCCCAAAACAGTCACAATGTACATTGGCATGCAGTCTGAATGTAAACATCTGCAAATCATCAATATACATGTGAGACTCTGTTAACCTGCATCTCCCCTTTACATTGCAGAGGGACAAACAACACCTCCTGCAGAGCACACCACACTTCCCATCATTGATGATGAAGAGGACAACCTGCACAAATGTCAAGACAGCCTCCAACGGATAATGGACAGCCTCTGCACCCCACCCCCAGGAGCAGGGCAGGCCAGTTGCCTCGAGGTGACCTCACCACCTGCACAGACCACACAGCAGGAAACACACACCACCACGGCTGTCTCCCAGGACCCCCCGACCAATACATGGAATTCAAACGGCGTGTGTTGGGTTGCCAGGTGGAGTTGGCTGATCAGCTGCGGGTGGGTTTCGAGCTCGTGGCAGCCAAACTCTATGCCATACATGGGTGTCTGAGTCCCATCAGGGTCCATGTACAGTCCCTATCGGACACCCCCTGTACACACCATGCTCCGCCACAGACCTTGGCTGACCTCGCTGGTGCCATGAATCGAATACAAGAACTGTCTGGTCAGACAGGCACCAGCCATGACAGCACAGAGTTGGCACAGATGCGGAGGTCAATGGAGACCATGGAGCAGATGCAGGCTGGAAGTATGTCTGCCACGGCTGGACACCAACGAGTAGTAGCTGGGAACTTCAATGCCCTGCAGTACTTCATCTTGCCATTGCTGCCACTGAGCCGTTCCCAGATGACTGCAGCGGGAACATCGACACACACAGCTCCGACCCCTGATGTGTCCGTGGCACACTGTGATGCTGCCCCATCACCTACGCAGTCTGATGTGTCAGTGGCACACAGCGATGCAGCCATCACCCCACCACACACACCAGACACACCGGACACAGAACCCGTATCAGGGGAGTGAGAAGGGGATGGGAACTACTGTGTGAGGAAGGAGGCAGTAGCATCCATCACCACCACATGGCCTGTCCCTGCCTGGTTATGGCCTATGCATCATGCCCTGGGAAATACCTCCTACTGACCCCCGGAACACTCTACGACATTCACCCGGACGCCGACACGGACTGCCATTTCTACACCGCTGGCCAATTACACAGCAATCCAGCTGCGGACTGCACTCTCCCTCTTCCTAATCACTGTGCAATCCCCAAAGGACTCTGGTTGGCCCACCACTGGGCTTCCATGTGATGTGGGCTTGGATGGCCATGTACAGCTCCAGCTCCGTCAATCACCTGAATGTGAATAAAACATTCTAAATCACAGAGATGTGTCATCACTATGTTCACTCATGTATGGAAGTATGGCTGGATGTAGGGACAATGATTGCACATGAAGGTACACCCTGGTAACTGACATCTATGCGCATGTCTATCCTGGCTGAGACACATGGCCAATTGGATGACTGTGAAGGTGAATACTAGCTGTGTCTCCATTGCACATCAACAACAATCTCACAACCCCCCAACGTAGGCACACGTCCATGTGTTGAATAGGGCTGTGTGTAGGAGTGACCAAAACGGCAGCAGGCCAGGAGTGGTGTCCTACACCACGTGTGACAACAGAACTTCACGTCGCATACGTACTTACACACATCTGTGTGGACACATTCTGTTGTGATATATGACATTGCTCCACATGGTCAGAGGTTGGACACCATACACACATTTCTGAAGTCATGTAAGTGCACATGTCGTTCAGCACATATCCAAAAACAATGTCTGGCTCACAGAGGTGGAGCTTGCCAAAGGGACACACCCACATTGCACATGCGTCAGTCAGTTCCTCCCTGTGCAGGGACAATGCTCATTGTGGCACACGAGTGTACAATCTAAACAACACACCTCACAGTTAGACACCAGTGGAGTGGCATAGACTTTATTGGCATGTGGGTGTCAGTACAGACCAGGCAACGGCCACAGCAGGCAGGGACATGCTTAAGACACTTACACGCAGCATGGGTACATGTCGAGGTTCAGAAAATGTCGGGGCTAAAATGGACAACATTCATCACGGATGGCAACGCTCACAGCCCACCTTGCCTTGCTGGATGAGTCATGTGTTGTTTGGCGTCTGCCCATTGCCCCGTGTGAGGGGGCACGACTCACTGCACATGGGATCTGCATAGTGCTCTGCCTCCGGAGTGTGCCGATTGTCTGCTCTGCTGACAGTGATCAGGTGTGAGGATCCGACAGGTTCACATGTCGTGCTACATTGCCATGTGTGTGCTCTCCCCCAGTAGTGTGTCCGAATTGGCAACGTTGCCAAACGACGCTGTGTTGCTCCGACCATGGACCTGCGTCACCTTGCACAGGTGTGTGTACACATGCGTTGTTCCACGCACATGCATCCAGAGCCCGGACTAAGGCAGACGTGTCCTCTGTTGTGGTGGGATATGTGAGCAATCCTCACGATGCAACAAGTTGTTGGGCCATGTGCTGTGGGTGGCAATCGGATGTGGCTGCAGGAACGTAGTTACTCGTCCATGAATGCCCATGCAGCTTCATGTGCAATGTGTTCCAATAGTACGTCGTTGTCGTGTTCAAGGTACACCAGGGTGAGCCAATCCATTAGGTGGTCCGGGCAGGTGTGCTCAGCCCACGCCGTCTCACCGATCCGCAACACAGTCCAATAGGGGAGCGCCTTGATGTGGTCACTGCACACGAGAAATTGTGCAATCTCCCATGCACAACTACCAATACATACGCAGTATGTCAAGGCATCCCATGCACGGCTGTCTCGGTTACACTCCTGTTCGTGATCCAACAGGGGGCGCAGAGACAAGTCATAGTCCAATTCATCAACAGTTGTGTTGGATAGGCAGACATCCATGGGACACTCGAATGTGCATGTTTGGCAGTGGAACCAGGGCTGGACGCAGGTGACGTGGGCAATGCGGAAGCTGAGCCAGTGGCAGTGCGCCCAGTAAATGCAGCATACGTGCACGGTACTGTTCCACGTGACGGGGGTTGTGCATGTGCCCGGTATGGCCTGCCATTGCATTGGTGCGTCTCGTGAACCGGCACTCTTCTGAACTGAGGCAGTTGTGTGGAGGATATGCCATGGCTCTGAGCAATGATTCGAATGTGTGTGCAATGTTGTGGGTAATGGGTTGCTGTTTCCGTGAGTGTCAAGGGAATCCCATGCGGGGGTACCACAGGCAGGGGCTTCTGTGTGTGGGCTGTGGATATGTCGGATGGTTCATTTGCGGAATGCGTGGTGTGGGAGTCGCCCCCATCTGCCATTGCATCTCTATCAGGGTGTTCCAGGCATGTTCTGGACCAAGGTCAGAGGTGCAGGTGTCCTCTTGCCTTCTGCATTGGGACAATGGTGCTTTCATCCCTGATGTTTGTCTGACTACTACTTGCGTTTTCGGAATGTGATGTGGCTTTGGCGCTGAGATTGGGACACGGCCTTGGGCTCATGGTGTACGGATGGTGATGCACACACACATGTTGGCATGTGGAGCCAGGTGCCCGAGCGGCCTTGCGCTGCTTGTGCTATCTCACTCCGTCTCTCTCCCTCGCTCTCTCCCTCTCTTTCCTTTGTTGGGCGCATGGCACACCTTCTTCTCTTGGATTTGGTCTTCCAGGCTTTGTGCCACGGATTGTCCAGTGAGGAGCCGCTAGGACTCATCCTAAGTGTTGTTTCTTCTTTTGTTTGTATGGTGTTTTGTGTTGGTGATTGCATTGCTGTATGACTGATTCTCTATTTTCTGGCCACACATGTATGTTTGTATTCCTGCTTATGCAACATCAGGCAAAATGTTTGTTTTGGGATTCGTGGTGTTGGTGTGCAGTTTCTTAGTCCGGGGTTGGGGGTGGTCCCGGGGGGGGGTGTTGCGGGCCTGGGTGTGGTGTTGTGGCTCTCTTGGGTGTCCGTGTTGCATGTTCAGTTGCTCGTGGGCATCTGTTGTCCTTCATGTGTGGCTCTGGGCTGTGCTCCCTTTTGTGGTGCAGGCTGTGGCCGGACTATACACCAGGTCAGGGCAGGTGTAGATTTCCTGGTGATAACGCGGCTTATCGCCGGTTTTGTGTTTTTATCGCCGATGTGGCTGGTCGTTGTGAATGTTGAGGTGTGATGTTGTCACGCCTTTTGGCACGGCTCACCCACTCTGCATCTCATTAGTGATAGTTGCGCGGGTCCTCTGTGGCGATGTTTTTTGCGGCTGCTATCACGGGTAAACTGGTGCTGTGGGCTGTTTACACCAGCTTGTGAATGGGGAGGTATATTTATCACGACTTTGGCTGCGATAAAGTGCCGTTAATTCGGCGATAGCTCCTTGTGAATATGCCCCTAAGTTCTTAGGTGTTGGTATTGGTGGTGTTGGTATTTGTGGTGGTGGTGGTATTGCTGGTGGTGGTGGTATTGGTGGTGATGGTGGTAATGATGGTGGTGGTGCTGCTGGTATTGGTGGTGGTATTGGGGGTGGCGTATTGGTGATGGTGGTATTAGTGGTGGTGGTGGTATTGGTGGTGGTGGTGGTGTTGGTGGTGGTGATATTGGTGGTGGTGTTGTTGGTGTTGCTATTGGTGGAAGTGATGCTATTGGCAGTGGAGGTGGTGGTATTGATGGTGATGGAATTGGTGGTGGTGGTGGTATTGGTGGTGGTACTGGGAGTGGTATTGGTGGTGTTGGTGGTGTTGGTATTGGTGGTGTTGGTATTGGTGGTGGTGGTATTGGTGGTGTTGGTATTAGTGGTGGTGGTGGTGGTGGAGGTGGTGGTATTGATGGTGGTGGTTGCATTGGTAGTGGTGTTGGTATTGGTAGTAATGGTGGGTGTATTGGTGGTGGTTGTATTGGTGGTGATGGTATTGGTGGTGTTGGTATTAGTGGTGGTGGCAGTAGTATTGGTGGTGGTGGTATTGGTGGTGGTGGTGAAATTGGTGGTGGTGGTGTTGGGTGTGTTGGTGGTATTGGCGGTGGTGGTGGTATTGGTATTGGTGGTAGTTGTTATTGGTGGTGGTATTGGTGGTGGTGGTAGTGGTATTGGTGGTATTGGTGGTGGTGGTATTGGTGGTGGTGATATTGGTGGTGGTATTGGTGGTGGTGTTGGTATTACTGGTAGTATTTGTAGTGGTATTGGTGGTGATGGTGGTACTGGTGGTAGTGGTGGTATTGGTGGTGGTGGTCTTGGTATTCGTGGTGGTGGCATTGATGGAGGTCATGGTATTGGTGGTGGCGGTATTGGTGGTGGTGGTATTGGTGGTGGTATTTGTGTTATTGGTATTGATGGTAGTGGTATTGTTGGTGGTGGTATTGGTGACATTGGTGGTGGTATTGAAGGTGGTATTGGTGGTGGTGGTGGTGGTATTGGTGGTGGGGGTATTGGTGGTTGTGGTATTGGTGGTGTTGGTATTGGTGGTATTGTTGTTGGTGGTGGTATTGGTGGTGGTGTTGGTGGTGGTGGTATTGGTGGTGATGGTATTGGTGGTGGTATTGGTGGTGGTGGAGGTGGTATTTATGGTGGTGGTATTGGTGGTGGTGGTATTGGTGGTGGTATTGTTGGTGGTATTGGTGGTGGTGGTATTGGTGGTGGTGGAGGTAGTGGTATTTATGGTGGTGGTATTGGTGGTGGTGGTATTGGTGGTGGTGGAAGTGGTGGTATTGGTGGTGGTGGTATTTGTAGTGGTGGTGGTATTGGCGGTGGTGGTGGTATTGGTGGTGGTGTTGGTATTGGCGGTCGTGGTATTGGTGGTGGTATTGGTGGGGGCGGTGGTATTGGTGGTGTAGTGGCAGTATTTGTTTTGGTATTGGTGGTGGTATTGGTGGTGGTGGTGGTAGTACTGGTGGTGGTGGTGTGAGAAGTTGGCCTGGTATATGCTGTCCACTAATTAAAGTGGGCACCTTGCACCAGTCCAAACGACCCTTATTGATGATTAGGTTAAAGACAACCTTTATAGAAAGTTATCCTAGTGGTAGCTGTGGAGAGCAGCATTCAGGCTAAGTCTTGAAGGAATGTAAAGCAGCTTGTTTTACCAGTATATAACCCCTTGAATGACCAAATGAAAGGAGAACCACACAAAGTATATATAAAATATATGTATTTATTACTAAACACTCTCTACTAACCTCTTTATGAGATTAGAGAACAAGGCACACAATAGTACAGTACTAGAACGACAGTAAATAGCACAATACACAGTGGGCTCCAGGGGGAGACCAAACCATATATTTAAAAAGTGGTATAACAACCCGACTTGACTAGACACAGTGCCTAGAGCATGTAGAATCGCTGGGACCCCAAGGAACCACCCAAGATAGTGACACAGGGGACCCACGGAGGACGGGTGCATTGTGGGAACACAGACGCGAGCTCCGTACAACTCTATGGGAAAGTCAGGGTTGGAAATTTAGAGTTTAAGGACACTTCGGAGAGGACTTCGAGCAAACCCAGTTAAACTTAGAAGGTTCTAAGGCCAGCACCCTTGTGAGTACCGAGGAACCCGTGTTAACTATCCCAGAGGAGACGGGTGCATAGGGGTCAAGTGGTGTCGGAAACTCTTGTCGTTTTCAATGGCGTGATGCGAGAAAGTACTGCTGCTGTGGAGAAGAAAAATGTCCGGTGTGATCCAAGCCTGGATCAGAGATGTGAAGAACCTGAAAGCAGAGGGGACAAAGTCTGGGTCACTTCACGTGACCAGGAGCGGAACAATCGAATGCCCACCGATGTCGGGTGCTTCAGGTGCAAAGAGGTGAAGCTTGACTCTGCAGCCACGGGGACCAGGAGATGTCGACGACAACCAGGATCCGCAGGCAAGCTGTCCCACAAAGGATGTCGAGAGCTGAGGGGTCATTTTCCAGATTGGAGACCAACAAGCCTTGGCAACTGCAACCCACAAAGTCAGAGTAATGATGCTTCTGTGAAAACCAGCAAGGTTCTGGGGACTCCCCAAGCAATGGAGAGTCAGGGCACGTCTGGAGCAATCAGAGAATCCCCCTGAAAGTTAAAGTTGCCTTCTCAGGCACCCACAGGTCAAAGGACCAGGGATCGCGAAGGGACCTCAAGAGGAATCACACAATACCAGCCCACGGAACACTCGTGGAGTGTAGGCCAGTAATCATCAGTGGAAACACTGCTCGGGGCTTGGACTACAAGTATCCCAAAGCACAGCCTCAGGGATTGCCTAAAAGCATATGCTGCTGCAAATGTGCACTGTGTCCAGGGGTTCAGGTTGCACGGTCCCCACGAGGGCTGCGGGTCTCAGGTTTGCTGAGAGCACTAGTCGTCCTCGGGGAAGCTTGGGCACCCACCACCTGTGTTGCAAAATCTTCGGAGTTCATCGGGAGCTGCGTAGATGCAAACCAGTCAGATGCATTGAGGTGCCTGCATTGCAGGGGAGTAACTCCTTTACTCCAAGGGAGATTCTTCAGTTGTCCAGCAAAGCGTAGATCATCGAAGGTTACTTGGTTTCTGTAGCAGAGTTTAGTCCAGGTAATATCTAAAGTCCTGTAGTGAGGGTTCCTACTTTATACCCAAGGAAGGGGTGGGACAAACTCTGGGGACCCACCTATGGGAGGGTCAGGACAGAGGGGTGGCTACACCCATGTCCTTTGTCCAGTTTCATGCCAGAGCAGGGGCTGATAGCCCCTGCAACCGGTTTGAGCTGGACTATGCACAGGGACACCAAATGTGCCCCCAGTGCAGACATCAAAGCACTCTGAGAGTGCACCCACCCAGCCCCAATACACTAAAGCCTGTCTGGGAGGTGGTCACACCTCCCTGTGACAGGAAACCTATTGTAAAGCCTTCCCCTGCCGGAGTTTCATCCAGCAGAGCAGGAGGGCAGACTCGTGTCTGTGGCTGGCAGCATCCATTTTGTTATGCCAGGGCTCTCTGAAGCTGGTACCGGGTGTACCAGTGCTGTCATATTTCTCCCTCTAGGAGGGAGGAATCATACCTCCCACACCAGTTACTGGTGTGGAGGTATGATTCCAAGGTGTTTGACACCAAACACAACATAATTCCTTGCAGCCATTTTAAAGTTAGCATTTACCGCGAGGTTATAATGCACTTAAGAGTATATGGTTGGCTGCATCACAGACAACCCCGGAATAGTGGTTCCGAAGGCTGCAGAGGGGCTCTGCTCATGCATGGGCACCCTCTCACATAAAACCCAGCACCCTGCCTTCAGGATTGATAAGGCCTGCCATAGGGGTGGCGGATAGGTTTATATGTGCCCCTGGGAGGCCTCTGGGGTACCTATGCCCTGGGTACATAGTATTCCATACACTAGGGACTTCTAAGGGTACCCCAGAATCCAATCTGGAGTGTACCTAAAGTACATGCAATCAATTTAGAGGAGAAAGCAGATAGACTGGGGTCCTGAATAGAAGGATCCCAGTCAGACTAAGTCGAAAACAGTGAAACATCAGCAAAAAGTGGGGGTAACTATAAGAAGCAGATCCTACTCTCCTACAGGTGGTATTGGTGGAAATGGTGGTGGTGGTAGTGGTATTGGTGGTGGTGGTATTGGTGGTGGTGGTGGTATTGGTGGTGGTTGTGGTATTGGTGGTGGTATTGGTGGTGGTATTGGTGGTGGTATTAGTAGTGGTGGTGGTATTGGTGGTGTTTTTGGTGGTGGTGGTGGTATTGGTGGTGGTGTTGGTGGTGGTGTTATTGGTGGTGTTATTGGTGGTGGTATTTGTGGTGGTGGTATTGATGGTGGTTGTATTGGTGGTATTGGTGGTGGTGGTATTGGTGGTGGTGGCATTGGTGGTGCTGGTAGTATTGGTGGTGGTCGTATTGGTGGTGGTGGTAGTGGTATTGGTGGTGGTATTGGGGGTGGTTTGTTGGTGGTGGTAGTGGTGGTAGTGGTGGTATTGGTGATGGTGTTGGTATTGGTGGTGTTGGCATTGGTGGTGGTATTGATATTGGTGGTGTTGGTATTGGTGGTGGTGGTATTGGTGGTGGTATTGGTGGTTGTGGTGATGGTATTGGTGGTGGAGGTGGTTGTATTGATGTTGGTGGTGGTATTGGTGGTGGTATTGGTGGTGGTGGTATTGGTGGTTGTGGCGGTGGTAGTGTTGGTGGTGCTGGTGGTGTTGCTGGTGGTATTGTTGGTGGTGGTGTTGGTGGTGCTGGTTTTGGTGGTGGAGCTGGTGGTATTAATGGCAGTGGTATTGGTGGTGATTTTGGTGGTGATATTGGTGGTGGTGGTATTTGTGGTGGTGGTATTGGTGGTGGTGTTGGTATTGGTGATAGTGGTATTGGTGGTGGTATTGGTGGTGGTGGTTTTGGTGGTGGTTGTATTGGTGTTGGTTGTGTTGGTGATGGTAGTATTGGTGGTGCTGTCAGTATTGGTGTTGGTGTTGGTGTTGGTATTGTGGTAGTGGTTTTGGTGGTGTTGTGGTGGTATTGGTGGTGGTATTGATTGTTGGGGGATTGGTGGTGGTGGTATTGGTGGTGGTGGTAGTGGTATTGGTGGTGGTGGTTTTGTTGATGGTTGTGGTATTGGTGGTGGTGATATTGGTGGTGGTTATATTGGTAGTATTGGTGGTGGTATTGGAGGTGGTATTGGTGGTGGTATTGGTGGTGGTGGTATTAGTGGTGGTATTGGTGGTGGTATTGGTGGTGGTGGTATTGGTAGTGGTGGTAGTGGTATTGGTGGTAGTGGTATTGGTGGTGGTGGTGGTATTGGTGGTGATGATATTGGTGGTGGTATTGGTGGTGGTGGTGGAATTACTGGTAGTATTTGTAGTGGTATTGGTGGTGGTGGTGGTCCTGGTGGTAGTGGCTGTATTGGTGGTGGTGGTGGTATTGGTGGTGGTGGTCTTGGTATTCGTGGTTGTGGCATTGTTGGAGGTCATGGTATTGGTGGTGGCAGTATTGGTGGTGGTGGTATTGGTGATGGTAATTGTGTTATTGGTATTGATGGTAGTGGTTTTGTTGGTGGTGGTATTGGTGACATTGGTGGTGGTATTGGTATTGACAGTGGTATTGGTGGTATTCGTTTTGGTGGTGGTATTGGTGGTGGGGGTATAGGTGGTGGTGGTGGTATTGGTATTGGTGGTTGTGGTATTGGTGGTGGTGGTGGTGGTATTGATGGAGGTGATATTGGTGGTTGTATTGGTGGTAGTGGTGGTATTACTGGTAGTATTTTTAGTGGTATTGGTGGTGGTGGTGGTACTGGTGGTAGTGGTGGTATTGGTGGTATTGGTGGTGGTGGTGGTATTGGTGGTGGTGGTCTTGGTATTCGTGGTGGTGGCATTGATGGAGGTCATGGTATTGGTGGAGGCAGTATTGGTGGTGGTGGTATTGGTGGTAGTATTTGTGTTATTGGTATTGATGGTAGTGGTATTGTTGGTGGTGGTATTGGTGACATTGGTGGTGGTATTGGTATTGATGGTGGCAATGGTGGTGGTGGTGGTATTGGTGGTGGTGGTGGTGGTATTGGTGGTGTGGGTATAGGTGGTGGTGGTATTGGTGGTTTTGGTATTGGTGGTATTGTTGGTGGTGGTGGTATTGGTGGTGGTATTGGAGATGGTGGTATTGGTGGTGGTGGTATTGGTGGTGGTGGTATTGGTGTTGGTGCTGGTGGTGGTGGTGGTGGCATTGGTGGTGGTGGTATTGGTGGTGGTATTGGTGGTGGTGGAGGTGTTGGTATTGATAGTGGTGGTATTGGTGGTGGTGGTATTGGTGGTGGTATTGGTGGTAGTAGTATTGGTGGTGTTGGTATTGGTGGTGGTGGTATTGGTGGTAGTGGTAGTATTGGTGGTGGTCTTGGTATTGGTGGTATTGGTGGAGGTCATGGTATTGGTGGTGGCGGTATTGGTGGTGGTGGTATTGGTGGTGGTATTTGTGTTATTGGCATTGATAATAGTGGTATTGTTGGTGGTGGTATTGGTGACATTGGTGGTGGTATTGGAATTGGTGGTGGTGGTGGTATTCGTGGTAGTGGTGGGGGTATTGGTGGTGGTGGTATTGGTGGTGTTGGTATTGTTGGTGGTGGTGGTATTGGAGCGGGTGGTATTGGTGGTGGTGTTGGTGGTGGTGGTATTGGTGGTGGTGGAGGTGGTGGAATTGATGGTGGTAGTATTGGTGGTGGTGGTATTGGTGGTGGTATTGGTGGTAGTGGTATTGGTGGTGTTGGTATTGGTGGCAGTGGTATTGGTGGTAGTGGTGGTATTGGTGGTGGTGGTATTTGCGGTGGTGGTGGTATTGATGCTAGTATTGGTGGTATGGTATTGGTGGTGGTTGTGTTGGTAGTGGTGGTGGGATTGGTGGTGGTGTGGTGGTGGTAGGGGTATTGAGGTGGTATTGGTGGTGGTATTGGTGGTGGTATTAGTGGTGGTATTGGTGGTGGTGGTATTGTTGGTGGTGGTATTGGTGGTATGGTGATGGTGGTATTGGTTGCAGTGGCATTGGTGGTACTGGTATTGGTGGTGGTATTGGTGGTGGTGGTATTGGTATTGATGGTCGTGGTATTGGTGGTATTGATGGTGGTGGTGGTATTGATGTTGGTGGTGGTATTGGTGGTGGTGGTGGTATTGGTGGTGATATTGGTGGTGGTCTTGGTGGTGGTGGTGTTGGTATTGGTGGTTGTAGTGGTAGTGGTGGTGGTATCGGTGATGGTAGTGGTGGTGGTGATAGTATTGGTGGTGGTAGTGGTGGTGGTATTGGTGGTGGTGGTGGTATTGGTGGTATTAGTTGTGGTGGTATTGGTATTGGTGGTGGTGGTATTGGTGGTGGTAGTATTGGTGGTGGTGGGATTTGAATTGGTGGTATTAGTGATGGTGGGATTGGTGGTGGTGGTGGTATTGGTGGTGGCATTGGTATTGGTGGTGGTACTGATATTAGAAGTGGTTGTATTGGATTGGTGGTGGTGGTATTGGTGGTGGTATTGGTATTGGTATTGGTGGTGGTGGTACTGGTATTGGTGGTGGTAGTATTGGTGGTGGTATTGGTTTTGGTGGTGGTGGCATTGGTGGTGGTAGTTTTGGTGGTGGTGGTGGTATTGGGGGTGGGATATTGGTGGTGGTATTGGTAGTGGTAGTATTGGTGGTGGTATTAGTGATATTGTGGTGGTGGTATTGGTGGTATTGGTGGTGGTGGAGGTATTGTTGGTGGTATTGGTATTAGTTTTGGTGGTGGTGGTGGTACTGGTATTGGTGGTGGTATTGGTGGTGGTGGTATTGGTATTGATGGTATGAGAATAAGTGCCAACTGCTTGAGTTTGAGAGAGCTAAGCTCAGAATCAAGAGAGAGCAATTGGCCTTAGATAGGGAATCCCTGGAGCTTCAGAGAGCTTCTCAGAAGTTGGGGCTAGAGCCCCATGGTGGCAGCTACAGTGTCCCTAGGAGTAGAGAACATACTCATGACCATAGGAACCTGAACAAGATTGTCCCTCCCTACCAGAGTGGGGATGACATCCACAAATGGATAACTGCACTGGAGAGGGCCTGTAAGGTACAGAGGGTCCCTCAGGAGCAGTGGGAAGCAATCTTGTGGCTCTCCTTTGCAGACAAAGGTAGAGACAAGCTCCTCACTGTAAGAGTTGAGGATGCTGATAATTACAAAGTCCTGAAGAGTGCTCTGATTTATGGGTTTGGCCTAACCACTGAACAATACAGGTTAAAGTTCAGAGACACCCAAAAGGCACAGACTCAGGAATGGGTTGACTTTGTAGATTGTGCTACTAAGGCTCTGGAAGGCTGGTTACTTGGCAGTAAGGTGTGTGATTTCAAAGGATTGTATAATTTAATCATGAGAGAGCAGATCCTTAATAACTGTCAAAATCAACTGTTGCATCAGTACCTGGTAGACTCTGATCTGAACTCTCCCCAAGAGTTGGGCCAGAAGGCAGACAAATGGGTCATAACCAGGGTGAGGCAGAAGGTTCAGAACCAAGGTGGTGACTCCAAGAAGCAAGATTCTAAAAGCTCTGATAAGGGTGGGGAGAAGGGTAAAGACCAGAAGTCTTCTCAAGGGCCCCAAAAATCTGCATCTGGTGGGGAGTCACAATCAAACAAAGGAAAAGGCAAAAAGAAGCCATGGTGTCAAATCTGTAAACAGAAGACCCATTGGACAAGTGATTGTACCAAGTCCAAGGACTCAACTCCAACCACCACTGCCCCTAAGGCAACTGTTCCCCCTAGTTCAGCTCCAAGTGGTGGTGCTCCAAATAAGGGTGTAGTAGGGTTAACCCTGGGATCTGAGATGGACTCTGGCCTAGTCAGAGTTCCATCTCAGGCTATGTTGATCTGTGACGGAGGAATGGATATGGCCTCCTTATTTGTAAGCCCCAGTAATCTTGGCAATTACAGACAACAGCCTATAATAAATGGAAAAGAGGCCTTGGCATTCAGGGGCACAGGAGCAAGTGTCACAATGGTGACAAAAGATCTTGTGGCTCCTGGGCAAATCATACTTGGTGAGCTGTACCAAGTGACCAATGCTAGCAATGTCAGGACAGACCATTCCTTGGCAGTTGTTAATTTCTCCTGGGGAGGGGTAACTGGCCCTAAGAAGATTGTGGTAAGTGCAGACCTCCCTGTTGAATGCTTGTTGGGCAATGATTTAGAAACTTCAGCTTGGGCTGAAGTGGAACTCAGGACTCATGCAGAAATGTTGGGTATCCCTGCAGATGTGTTTGCTATGACCAGGTCACAGGCAAAAATGTCTAACACTGAACAGGCCCTGGATCCTGGAAGAATGGAGCAGGCGCCTTCCAAGAGAAGGAGCAGTAGGGTTAAGGCAGTGTCTTCCCCCCTGCCTCAGAATCCAGATCAGTCTCTTGAGGGAGCTGATCTTAGTCCTGAAGAAGGAACTGTTCCAGATGAGCTTGAACCTGATCAGGTTGAGTTCTTGGGGACAGGGGGCCCTTCCAGGGCAGATCTGAGCCAGGAGCAGCTGAGCTGCCCCTCTCTTGAACCCCTCAGACAGCAGGCTGCTGCTGAGGCTGCTGGGAGTGCTAGTGGGTCACATAGGATCTCTTGGGATGATGGACTCCTTTACTCAGAGTGTAGAGACCCCTAGCCTGGAGCCACCAGGAGGTTGGTTATACTTCTGAAGTTTAGGAGCTTCCTATTGACACTAGCACATGATATCCCATTAGCAGGTCACCTAGGCAAAAACAAGACTTGGGACAGAATTGTCCCTCACTTTCATTGGCCTCATATGTCTGAAGACACCAAGGAGTTTTGTCGCTCCTATGTCACCTGTCAAGCCAGTGGTAAGGCAGGTAGCACTACAAAGGCCCCCCTGATACCACTACCTGTGGTGGGGGTTCCCTTTGAGAGGGTAGGGATTGACATTGTTGGTCCCCTGTATCCTCAAACTGCATCTGGGCACAGATTTATACTGGTGGTGGTGGAACATGCCACTAGGTATCCAGAGGCAATTCCCCTTAGGACCACCACAGCTCCTGTGGTGGCAAGGGCCCTCCTGGGAATCTTTTCCAGGGTGGGTTTTCCTAAGGAGGTAGTATCAGACAGAGGTGCTACCTTCATGTCTAGTTACTTAACTGCTATGTGGAAGGAGTGTGGTGTAAATTACAAATTTACCACCCTTATCACCCACAATGCAATGGTTTAGTTGAAAGGTTCAACAAAACCTTAAAGGGCATTATTAAAGGTCTCCCAGAAAAGCTTAGGCGCAGATGGGACATACTTTTGCCCTGCCTTCTCTTTGCCTACAGAGAGGTTCCACAGAAGGGGTTGGTTACAGCCCATTTGAGCTTCTGTTTGGACATCCAGTTAGGGGTCCATTGTGTCTAGTGAAGGAGGGATGGGAGTTACCTCTCAAACCCCCCAAGCAGGATATTGTGGACTATGTACTTGGTCTCCGCTCCCGGATGGCTGAATACATGAAGAAGGCAACTAAAAACCTTGAGGCTAGCCAGGAATTGCAAAAGGCCTGGCATGACCAAAAGGCTGTGTTGACTGTTTATCAGCCAGGACAGAAAGTATGGGTGTTGGAGCCAGTGGCTCCAGCAGCCCTCCAAGACCCACGGGAGTACTCGAGTTACCTCACCCAGGGAAGCCGGGTGCATAGGTGTCAAAGGGTGTCACGAATCGTCGTTGTTTTCAATGGCGATCTGCTGCAAAGTGCTGCTGCCGTGAAGTAGAAAAGTGTCCGGGGTGATCCAAGCCTGGATCAAAGATGTGAAGAACCTGAAAGCAGAGGGGACACAGTCTGGGTCACTAGCCAGTGATCAGGAGCGGAGCAATCGAATGCCCACCGATGTTGGGTGCTTCAGGTGCGAAGAGGTGAAGCTTGACTCTGCAGCCACGGGTCCCGGAGACATCAAGGACAACCAGAAGCTGGATTCGAGCTGTCCCATGAAGGAAATCGAGTGCTGGGGTGTCGGTGCTCGGATTGAATACAACAAGCCTTGGCAACAGCAACCCACGCAGGAAGAGAAAAGATGCTTCTGTGCAGACCAGCAAGGTCCTGGGGACTCCCCAAGTGATGGAGAGTCAGGGCACGTCTGGAGCAACAAGGGAAGCCCAATAAAAGTTAGAGTTGCCTTCTTGGGGACCCACAGGTCAACAGACCAGGGATAGCGAAGGGACCTCGAGAGGAATCACAAAATGGCGGTCCACGGAACACTCGTTGAGTGTAGGCCAGCAATCTTCAGTGCAATTACTGCTCTGGGTCAGGGCTACAAGTAACCTAAAGCTCAGCCTCAGGGGACCCCGGAAAGCTGATGCTTCTGCAAATGGACGCGGTGCCCAGGGGTTCAAGTTGCACTGTCACCACGAGGGATACGGGCCTCAGACTTGCTGTGGGCACAGATCAACCTCTAAGACCATGGAAAACTCACCTCCTGTGTGGCAATATTCTTCGGAGTCCGTCGGAGCTTCGGAGATACTAACCAGTCAGTTGTGTTAAAGGTGCCTGCCTAGCAGGGGAGTAACTCCTTTACTCCAAGGGAGATTCTTCAGTCATCCAGCGTTGTGCAGATAGTCAAAGTACTTGGTTTCTGTGTCAGAGTTTAGTCCAGGTGTAATCTAAAGTCCTGTAGTCAGGGGTTCCTACTTTATAAACAAGGAAGGGGTGGGACAAACTCTGTAGACCCACCTATGGGAGGGTCAGGAAAGAGGGGTGGCTACACCCATTTCCTTTGTCCAGTTTCGCACCAGAGCAGGGGCTGAGTGCCCCTGCAACTGGTTTGAGCTGGACTATGCACAGGGACACCAAATGTGCCCCCAGTGCAGACTTCAAAGCACTCTTGGAGTTCACCCACCCAGCCCCAATACACTAAAGCCTGTCTGGGAGGTGGTCACACCTCCCTGTGACAGGAAACCTATTGTCCAGGCCTCCCCTGCTGGAGTTTCGTCCAGC
The DNA here is from genome assembly GCA_963921515.1 of Calotriton arnoldi. Lineage (NCBI taxonomy): Eukaryota > Metazoa > Chordata > Amphibia > Caudata > Salamandridae > Calotriton > Calotriton arnoldi. Next base: position 102,883 of record CAWUFW010013256.1, on the reverse strand, counting down.
AGCAGGAGGGCAGACTCGTGTCTGTGGCTGCAGCATCCATTTTGTGATGCCAGGGTTCTGTTAAGCTGGTACCGGGTGTACCGGTGGTGCCATGTTTCTCCCTCTAGTAGGGTGGGATCATACCTCCCACGCCAGTTACTGGGGTGGAGGTATGATTCCAAGGTGTTTGACACCAAACACGACATGTTTCCATGCAGCCATTCTCAAGTTAGCATTTACCGCAAGGTCATAATGCACTTAAGAGTATATGGTCTGGCTGCATCACAAACAACCCCGGAAGGAAGATTCCGAAAGCTGCATGAGCACCCTCTCACATGAAACCCAGCACCCTGCCTTCAGGATTGTTAAGGTCTGCCATAGGGGTGACTGATAGGTTTACATGTGCAGTGATATGGAGAGATATAGGGAACCTATATCTCAATAAGGGGTGCATACACCACCCTACACAGGCTGCTGTAGCAGACCTGTTGTGTCATTTTGGATGGCCTCTCAGGGGTGGCATAATACATGCCGCAGCCCCTGGGAGGCCTCTGGGGTACCTATGCCCTGTGTACATAGTATACCATATACTAGGGACTTATAAGGGTACCCCAGAATCCAATCTGGAGTGTACCTAAAGTACATGCAATCAATTTAAGGGGAAAGCAGATAAGCTGGGGTCCTGAATAGCAGGATCCCAGCCAAACTAAGTCTAAAACCAGCAAAACACCAGGAAAAAAGTGGGGGCAACCCACAGAAACCAAGTACTTCGATGATCTACACTACGCTGGATGACTGAAGAATCTCCCTTGGAGTAAAGGAGTTACTCCCCTGCAAGGCAGCCACCTTTAACGCAACTGACCAGTTGGCATCTGCGCAGCTCCTGAGGACTCTGAAGAATATTGCCACACAGGAGGTGGGTTCCCAAGGTCTCTGAGGTTGATCTGTTCCCACAGCAAGTCTGAGGCCCGTATCCCTCGTGGTGACCGTGCAACCCGAACCCCTGGGCACCGCTTCCGTTTGCAGAAGCATCAGCTTTCTGGTGACCCCTGAGGCTGAGCTTTGGGTTACTTGTAGCCCTGACCCCGAGCAGTAATTACACCAAAGATTGCTGGCCTACACTCAACGAGTGTTCCGTGGGCCACCATTTTGTGATTCCTCTTGAGGTCCCTTCGCGATCCCTGGTCCGTTGACCTGTGGGTCCCCAAGAAGGGAACTATAACTTTAATTGGGCTTCCCTGGTTGCTCCAGACGTGCCCTGACTCTCCATTGCTTGGGGAGTCCCTAGGACCTTGCTGGCCCTCACAGAAGCATCTTTTCTCTTCCTGCGTGGGTTGCTGTTGCCAAGGCTTGTTGTGTTCATTCCGAGCACCGACACCCCAGCACTCGACATCCTTTGTGGGACAGCTCAAATCCGGCTCCTGGTTGTCCTCCTCGACATCTCCTGGACCCCTTGGCTGCAGAGTCAAGCTTCACCTCTTTGCACCTGAAGCACCCGACATTGGTGGGCATTCGTCTATCGTGCCCCTGGTCACTGGCTAGTGACCCAGACTCTGTCCCCTCTGCTTTCAGGTTCTTCACATCTTCGATCCATACTTGGATCATCCCGGACACTTTTCTTCTTCACGGCAGCAGCACTTTGCAGCAGATCGCCATTGAAATCAACGACGATTCCCGACACCCTTTGACACCTATGCACCCGGCTTCCCTGGGTGAGGTAACTCAAGTACTCCGGCGCTCCCGTGGGTGTTGGCCCTAGAACTCCTTAAGTCTAAAGGGGTTTGCTCAAAGTCCTCTCCTAAGTGTCCTTTATCTTTAAAATTCCAACCGCGACTTTCCTCATAGAATCCTACGGCGCTCGCGGCTGTGTTCTCACACTGCACACGTCCCCCGTGGGTCTCCTGTGTCACTACCTTGGGTGGTTCCTTGGGGTCCCAGCGATTCTACGTGCTCTAGGCACTGTTTCTAGTCAAGTCATGGTTCTTATACCACTTTCTTAATATATGGTTTGGTCCCCCCTGGGGCCCATTGTATATTGTGCTACTTACTGTCGTTTTAATACTGTGATATTGTGTATCTTGGACTCTAATCTCATAAAGAGATTAGTAGTTAGTGTTTAGAAATAAATACATATATTTTATATATATCTTGTGTGGTTCTCCTTTCATTTGGTCATTCAAGAGGTTATAATCTGGTAAACCAAGCTGCTTGACATTCCTTCAAGACTTAGCCTGAAGGCTGCTCTCCATAGCTACCACTAGGATAGCTTTCAATAAAGGTTGTCTTTAAACCTATCATCAATAAGGGTCGTTTGGACTGGTGCAAGGTGCCCACTATAACTAGTGGACAGCATATGCCAGGCCAACTTCTCACATTGGTGTACAGCGGTTTGATTCAAGCTTGCTATTGCTTTACCAGATAATCTCTTTGAGTGACTAACTGAAAAACACTATAGGTATATAGGTACATATAAATCAAGTCTAGAATACAGTAAGTTCTACTGAACTTACAGTTGTGTGTTAAGGGCTTAGCACACCCTTTCTACAACTCAAGAGAGTTTAGTAGGCCCCACTAGAGTAGGTAGGTGCATACACCACACCACACTAGTCATGTCTTCAAGGGCAGAAGCCAGTGGGCCTCTCCCAACTAAGTATGACCAGGTCTCATACCAAGAATTGAGGACTATGTGTGCCTCTAGGAAATCATTTGTTTGCTGTAACACTTTTCGCCCTAAGTGGGATGGGTATGCCCAGACGTGGGTCCCTTGCTCACTGTGCCACTGGATTCAAGCTAGCCTGGCTGAAGAAGGGTGACATACCCTGAAACCGGTTCCAGGATGCTTGTTTCCGGTCCAGGGAGGACCTGGCCTGGCAGTTCGGTCTGGACTGTTCCCATGGGGCACAGGGTCAAGACTGATTTGCATATGGTCGGGTCCAAACTGGGGTGGCATAGTGAGCAAAAGAACGATGCATTTAACCCAGATCTTTTGACTGGGGGAGAATGTTTGCATTGTCAGCATTCCGTCCATCATTTGTTTGCTGTAACACTTTTCGCCCTAAGTGGGATGGGTATGCCCAGACGTGGGTCCCTTGCTCACTGTGCCACTGGATTCAAGCTAGCCTGGCTGAAGAAGGGTGACATACCCTGAAACCAGTCCCAGGATGCTTGTTTCCGGTCCAGGGAGGACCTGGCCTGGCAGTTCGGTCTGGACTGTTCCCATGGGGCACAGGGTCAAGACTGATTTGCATATGGTTGGGTCCAAACTGGGGTGGCATAGTGAGCAAAAGAACGATGGATTTAACCCAGATCTTTTGACTGGGGGAGAATGTTTGTATTGTCAGCATTCCGTCCATCATTTGTTTGCTGTAACACTTTTCGCCCTAAGTGGGATGGGTATGCCCAGACGTGGGTCCCTTGCTCACTGTGCCACTGTATTCAAGCTAGCCTGGCTGAAGAAGGGTGACATACCCTGAAACCGGTCCCAGGATGCTTGTTTCCGGTCCAGGGAGGACCTGGCATGGCAGTTCGGTCTGGACTGTTCCCATGGGGCACAGGGTCAAGACTGATTTGCATATGGTCGGGTCCAAACTGGGGTGGCATAGTGAGCAAAAGAACGATGGATTTAACCCAGATCTTTTGACTGGGGGAGAATGTTTGCATTGTCAGCATTCCGTCCATCATTTGTTTGCTGTAACACTTTTCGCCCTAAGTGGGATGGGTATGCCCAGACGTGGGTCCCTTGCTCACTGTGCCACTGGATTCAAGCTAGCCTGGCTGAAGAAGGGTGACATACCCTGAAACCGGTCCCAGGATGCTTGTTTCCGGTCCAGGGCGGACCTGGCCTGGCAGTTCGGTCTGGACTGTTCCCATGGGGCACAGGGTCAAGACTGATGTGCATATGGTCGGGTCAAAACTGGGGTGGCATAGTTAGCAAAAGAACAATGGATTTAACCCAGATCTTTTGACTGGGGGAGAATGTTTGCATTGTCAACATTCCGTCCATCATTTGTTTGCTGTAACACTCTAGGAAATTGAAGACAGGGAAAAGCCCAACCACACAACATCTCATAAAGTTGTTGCTTGCAGATGACCTCAATAAGACCCCAGGGTCTGATGAGATTGGCAGTGTGGGTGGGGCAGCAGAAGAGGAAAGGCCAGGTAGTGAACACTACTATGACCCAGACTCTGATGCTGGCCAGGAGGATCAAAATGATTCCAACCTGGAAAATCCAATTCTTCCTGAAGGTGAGGAAGGAGACCCCAGCTGGGTTCTCTTTGCCCCACCTGGAAGGGTTAATAGTCTACTAAGAAGATCAAGATCTCCTTCTCAGGAATCTAATCATTCTGGTACTTCTATAGGGTCCTCTGCTTCTCAAAAAAGGGCAACCTCTTATGAGAAAAAATGCCAACTGCTTGAGTTTGAGAGGTCTAAGCTCAGAATCAAGAGAGAGCAATTGGCCTTAGACAGGGAATCCCTGGAGCTTCAGAGAGCTTCTCAGAAGTTGGGGCTAGAGTCCCATGGTGGCAGCAACAGTGTCCCTAGGAGTAGAGAAGATACTCATCCCCATAGGAACCTGAACAAGATTGTCCCTCCCTACCAGAGTGGGGATGACATCCACAAATGGATAACTGCACTGCAGAGGGCCTGTAAGGTACAGAGGGTCCCTCAGGAGCAGTGGGCAGCAATCTTGTGGCTCTCCTTTGCAGACAAAGGTAGAGACAAGCTCCTCACTGTAAGAGAAGAGGATGATGATAATTACAAAGTCCTGAAGAGTGCTCTGATTGATGGGTTTGGCCTAACCACTGAACAATACAGGTTGAAGTTCAGAGATACCCAAAAGGCACAGACTCAGGACTGGGTTGACTTTGTAGATTGTTCTACTAAGGCTCTGGAAGGTTGGATACATGGCAGCAAGGTGCATGACTTTTTAGGATTGTACAATTTGATTATGAGGGAGCAGATCCTTAATAATTGTCAAAACCAGCTTTTACACCAGTACCTGGTGGACTCTGATCTGACCTCTCCCCAAGAATTGGGAAAGAAGGCAGACAAATGGGTCAGAACCAGAGTAAAGCCAAAGAATCAGGGTGGTGACCAGAAGAAAGATTCTTCCAAAAACCAAGAGAAAGGTGGGAATAAATCAAAAGACAAATCCCCTACAGGGCCCCAAAAGTCCTCTCCGGGGGGTGGGTCCCAAACTCCTTCCTCCCTGAAAAGAAACCTTATTGCCATAACTGTAAGAAGCCTGGCCACTGGAAAAATGACCCCAGTTGCTCCAAGGCTGGCAATAAGGAAAATGTTCCTCCCAGCAATACTACCACTCTTCCTGGTACTACAAGTAGTAATCCCCCAGGTGGTAGTACTGCCCCCAAAAAGTTAGGTGGGTTGGTATGGGGAACTGAGGTGGACCCCAGCTTTTCAAGGTCCTCCTCACAGGCCTCCTTAGTCTGTGATGGTGGCATGGGATTTGCCACTTTTACAATGAGTCCCAATACTTTGGGCAAGTACAGACAGGAGCCCTTAATAAATGGTCAGAAAGCTGTGGCATTCAGGGACACAGGGGCTAGTGTCACCATGGTGACAGGGAAACTAGTCCCACCTCAACAGCTTTTGCCTGAGTTCAAGTACCAGGTGACCAACATTGATGGTATCAGAACAGATCATCCCATGGCCATAGTCAATCTCAGCTGGGGAGGGGTCACTGGCCCAAAGAGAGTGGCAGTGTCCTCAAACTTGCCTGTAGATTGCCTGTTGGTCAAACATCTGGAGGTTTCAGCCTGGGCTGAAGTTGAATACCAGGCCCATTTAAAAATGTTGGGCCTCTCTGAGAAGGTTGGTAGGGCTGTTAGGGCCTCAGCCCCATCCCAGGGAAATTTTGGAGAAGTGGAGCCTGAAAGAATGGCCCACTCTACTCCTCAAGAGATCAGAAGGGTTGAAGAAAAGTCTTCTTCCCCCCAGACTATAGGTAAGGGTCAGCTTCCTCAGGGAACTGATCCTACCCCTAGTAAAGGAACTGCCCCAGAGGTGGTCAGGCCCGGCCTGGCAACACCCCTGATGGCAGGGGACCCTTCCAAGGTGGTACCCAGTCTGGAGCAGGTAACCTGCCCCTCTCTACCCTCCCTCTGTCAGCCCAGGGCTGCAGAGGTCAGGGAGGTCAGTGGACCCCTAAGGGCTCCCTGTCCAGAGGAACCCCCTCATCCACAGATTAGGGGCACCCAGTCTAGTAGCCCTAGCCAGGTGAAAATTCCTCAGCACACTGAGGGAACCCTCTTACCATTGGATAGGGACCTCCCCCAGACGGATTCTGTTGGGCAAAGGCAAACCTGGGACCAAGTGGTTCCAAACCTACCATGTCCCTCCAGTGTTACAACCAAAGGGACCCAACCTCCAGCTGTAGGCAGCCAGAGGTTGACCCTTAGGGCCAGATACAACTCAGTCATGGAAAGAAGGGCCTCCATGGTGACCAGTGATCTGAGGAAGCTGAGGCCAACTTTATTAGGGCCTCACTTCTCTACTCAGACACCCCACCAGCCTTTTACTTTGCCAAAACACACCACAGGTAGTAATTCCAAATGGTGGAGATCATCCTATACCCTTGGGGTTAGGAATTGCTTAGTGGACCATAAGACAGGGGGTAACGATGCTAGTGCAGGTTCTTCCTTATATGGCCACTTAGTCAATAAAGGCTCAACTGGACAAGGTTAGCCTTATCTCCTTTCGTTTGGGGGGTTATGTAGGAAGGTGGAATCTGACTGCATGGTTGCCCCCACTTTTTTCCTGGTGTTTTGCTGGTTTTTGACTTAGTTTGGCTGGGATCCTGCTAATCAGGACCCCAGCCTATCTGCTTTCCCCTTAAATTGATTGTATGTACTTTAGGTACACTCCAGATTAGACTCTGGGGTACCCTTATAAGTCCCTAGTATATGGTATACTATGTACCCAGGGCATAGGTACCCCAGAGGCCTCCCAGGGGCTGCAGCATGCATTATGCCACCCCTGAGAGGCCATCCAAAATGACACAACAGGTCTGCTACAGCAGCCTGTGTAAGGTGGTGTATGCACCCCTTACTGAGATATAGGTTCCCTATATCTCTCCATATCACTGCACATGTAAACCTATCAGTCACCCCTATGGCAGGCCTTAACAATCCTGAAGGCAGGGTGCTGGGTTTCATGTGAGAGGATGCCCATGCATGAGCAGAGCCCCTCTGCAGCTTTCGGAATCTTCATTCTGGGGCTGTTTGTGATGCAGCCAAACCATATACTCTTAAGTGCATTATAACCTCGCGGTAAATGCTAACTTTAAAATGGCTGCATGGAAACATGTTGTGTTTGGTGTCAAACACCTTGAAATCATACCTCCACCCCAGTAACTGGGGTGGGAGGTATGATCCCACCCTACTAGAGGGAGAAACATGGCACCACCGGTACACCCAGTACCAGCTTAACAGAACCCTGGCATCACAAAATGGATGCCCGCAGCCACAGACACGAGTCTACCCTCCTGCTGCTGGACGAAACTCCGGCAGGGGAGGCGTGGACAATAGGTTTCCTGTCACAGGGAGGTGTGACCACCTCCCAGACAGGGTTTAGTGTATTGGGGCTGGGTGGGTGCACTCCAAGAGTGCTTTGAAGTCTGCACTGGGGGCACATTTGGTGTTCCTGTGCATAGTCCAGCTCAAACCGGTTGCAGGGGCTACCAGCCCCTGCTCTGGCACAAAACTGGACAAAGGAAATGGGTGTAGCCACCCCTCTTTCCTGACCCTCCCATAGGTGGGTCCCCAGAGTTTGTCCCACCCCTTCCTTGGGTATAAAGTAGGAACTCCTGACTACAGGACTTTAGATTACACCTGGACTAAACTCTGACACAGAAACCAAGTACTTCGATGATCTACACTATGCTGGATGACTGAAGAATCTCCCTTGGAGTAAAGGAGTTACTCCCCTGCAAGTCAGGCACCTTTAACGCAACTGACCAGTTGGCATCTCCGCAGCTCCTGAGGACTCCGAAAAATATTGCCACACAGGAGATGGGTTCCCGAAGTCTCTGAGGTAGATCTGTGCCCACAATAAGTCTGAGGCCCGTATCCCTCGTGGTGACCGTGCAACCCGAACCCCTGGGCACCGCGTCCATTTGCAGAAACATCATCTTTACGGCAACCCCTGAGGCTGAGCTTTGGGTTACATGTAGCCCTGACCCCGAGCAGTAATTACACCGAAGATTGCTGGCCTACACTCAACGAGTGTTCCGTGGGCCACCATTTTGTGATTCCTCTTGAGGTCCCTTTGCGATCCCTGGTCCGTTGACCTGAGGGTCCTCAAGAAGGCAACTCTAACTTTATTTGGGCTTCTCTAGTTGCTCCAGACGTGTCCTGACTCTCCATCACTTAGGGAGTCCCTAGGACCTTGCTGGTCCTCACAGAAGCATCTTTTCTCTTCCTGCATGGGTTGCTGTTGCCAAGGCTTGTTGTGTTCAATCCGAGCACCGACACCCCAGCACTTGACATCCTTTGTGGTACAGCTCGAATCCAGCTCCTGGTTGTCCTCAACATCTCCTGGACCCCGTGGCTGCAGAATCAAGCTTCACCTCTTCGCACCTGAAGCACCCGACATCAGTGGGCATTCGTCTATCGTGCCCCTGGTCACTGGCTAGTGACCCAGACTCTGTCCCCTCTGCTTTCAGGTTCTTCACATCTTTGATCCAGGCTTGGATCATCCCGGACACTTTTCTTCTTCACGGCAGCAGCACTTTGCAGCAGATCGCCATTGAAATCAACGACGATTCCCGACACCCTTTGACACCTATGCACCCGGCTTCCCTGGGTGAGGTAACTCGAGTAGTCCAGTGCTCCCGTGGGTGTTGGCCCTAGAACTCCTTAAGTCTAAAGGGGTTTGCTCAAAGTCCTCTCCTAAGTGTCCTTTATCTTTAAAATCCAAACCGCGACTTTCCTCATAGAATCCTACAGCGCTCGCGGCTATGTTCTCACACTGCACACATCCCCCGTGGGTCTCCTGTGTCACTACCTTGGGTGGTTCCTTGGGGTCCCAGCGATTCTACGTGCTCTAGGCACTGTGTCTAGTCAAGTCGTGGTTCTTATACCACTTTCTTAATATATGGTTTGGTCCTCCCCTGGGGCCCATTGTATATTGTGCTATTTACTGTCGTTTTAATACTGTGATATTGTGTATCTTGGACTCTAATCTCATAAAGAGATTAGTAGTGAGTGTTTAGAAATAAATACATATATTTTATATATACCTGGTGTGGTTCTCCTTTCATTTGGTCATTGAAGAGGTTATAATCTGGTAAACCAAGCTGCTTTACACTCCTTCAAGACTTAGCCTGAAGGCTGCTCTCCATAGCTACCACTAGGATAGCTTTCAATAAAGGTTGTCTTTAAACCTATCATCAATAAGGGTCGTTTGGACTGGTTCAAGGTGCCCACTATAACTAGTGTACAGCATATGCCAGGCCAACGTCTCACAGTGGTATTGGTGGTGTTGTGTTGGTTATATTGGTGGTGGTGGTATTGGTGGTGGTGGTATTGTTGATGGTGGTGGTATTGGTGGTGGTGATATAAGTGGTGGTGATATTGGCGGTATTGGTTGTGGTATTGGTGGTGGTGGTATTAGTGGTGGTATTAGTGGTGGTATTGGTGGTGGCAGTGGTATGGGTGGTGGTAGTATTGGTATTGGTGGTGGTGGTATTGGTGGTATTGGTGGTGACGGTATTGGTGGTGGTGGTTTTGGTGGTATTGGTGGTGGTATTGGTATCGGTATTGGTAGTGGTGGTGGTATTGGTGGTGGGGTTATTGGTGGTGGTGGTATTGGTTGTGTTGTTATTGGTGGTATTGTTGGTGGCATTGGTGGTGGTGGTATTGGTGGTGGTGGTGGTATTGGTAGTGGTATTGGTGGCAGTGGTGGTAGTATTGTTGGTGGTGGTGTTGGTGGTGGTATTGGTGGTGGTGGTATTGGTGGTGGTGGTGGTATTTGCGATGTTGGTGGTATTGGTGGTGGTATTGGTGGTGGTATTGGTAGTGGTGGTATTGGTTGTGGTGGTATTGGTGGTGGTGGTGGTGTTGTTAATAAAACAGGCTTTTGAAAACAACCCGTCAGGTGGCTTTAGTGCAGATGACATGTAACACAGATGTGCTTTTGTCAGCTTCAGCCCATTAGCACAGGATGATGTGCTACCTGGAATTCCCATGACTTAATTCACTAATCATTTCTAAATCCATTTTACGTGGGGGGTTGAAACAGACGCAAGATAATGCCCGTTAAAGTGATTGAAAGCAGGCGCCTGTGTTACAGGGCGGCCATGCTGCTTAAAAAAACACAAGAGGTTTCAGCTGAAGCAGTGCATGTCCAGCCTGCAGTAAGAGAAACTCAATAAAGTAAACATTGCTTACAGTCTAAATAACAGGTCCCGTGTAACAACCGAAGTAAAGGGGCCAGTCACCATGGGAGGGTACAAATGAAGACAAGGCCATACTAAGGAGGGACTAATAAGCCTAATATCGAATTCGAAGGCAGCATTTACGAAAGACAATGACACAAGCCAATGAAAAAAATGGGAGGATAGTGGGCATGGCATCTCTCCCATACTTTACTACAGCAGTCTTGCAGAGCGATATTATTGGTGGGGTATTGGTGGTGGTGGTGGTATCGGTGGTGGTATTGGTAGTGGTGGTATTGGTGGTGGTATTGGTGGTATTGGTGGTAGTGGTGGAATTGGTGGTGGTACTGGTATTGGTGGTGGTATTGGTGGTCGTGGTATTGGTATTGATCATCGTGTATTGGTGGTATTGATGGTGGAGGTGGTATTGGTGGTTGTGGTATTGATTCTGGTGGTGGTATTGGTGGTGGTATTGGTGGTATTGCTGGTGGTTGTATTTATAGTGGTGGTGTTGCTATTGATGTTGATATTGGTGGTGGTAGAGGTGGTGGTGTGGTATTGGTGGTGGTATTGGTGGTGGTGGTGGTATTGGTGGTGGTGGTGGTATTAGTGGTTGTATTGGTGGTTGTATTGGTGGTGGTGGCATTGGTGGTGGTATTGGTGGTGGTGGCAGTATTAGTGGTGGTGGTGGCATTGGTGTTGGTATTGGTATTGGCGGTGGTATTGGAGGTGGTGGTATTGGTGGTGGTATTGGTGGTGGTATTGGTTGTCGTGGTATTGGTGGTGGTGGCATTGGTGGTGGTGGTATTGGTTGTGGCATTGGTGGTGTTGGTATTGGTGGTGGTATTGTTGGTGGTGGTGGTATTGGTTGTGGTGGTGGTATTGGTGGTGATATTGGTAGTATTGGTGGATGTGGTGTTGTTGGTGGTGGTATTGGTGGTATTGGTGGTGGTATTGGTATTGGTGGTGCTGGTTTTGGTGGTGGTGGTATTGGTGGTGGTGGTATTAAGGGGGCGCTGATGGTATTGGTATTCATGGTGGCATTGGTATTGATGGTGGTGGTACTGATATTAGTGGTGGTTGTATTGGATTGGTGGTGGCAGTATTGGTGGTGGTATTGGTGGTGGTGATACTGGTATTGGTGGTGGTATTAGTTTTGGTGGTGGTGGTGGTATTTGTGGTGGGGTATTGGTGGTGGTGGTATTGGTGGTGGTGGTGGTATTGGTGGTGGTGGTATTGGTGGTGGTATTGGTTTTGGTGGTGGTGGTGGCATTGGTGATGGTATTGGTGGTGGTGGCATTGGTATTGATGGTTGTGGTATTGATGGTGGTGGTGGTATTGGTGGTGTTGAGATTGATGTTGGTGGTGGCATTGGTGGTTGTGGTATTAGTGGTGGTGGTGATATTGGTGGTGGTGGTGGTACTGTGATAGTGGTGGTATTGGTGGTGGTGGTCTTGGTATTGGTGGTATTGGGGGTGGTCATGGTATTTGTGGTGGCGGTATTGGTGGTGGCATTGGTGGTGGTATTGGTGGTGGTATTTGTGTTATTGGTATTGATGGTGCGGTAATGTTGGTGGTGATATTGGTAACTTTGGTGATGGTATTGGTATTGACGGTGGTACTAAGGAGGGACAATAAGCCTAATATCGAATTTGAAGGCAGCATTTACAAAAAACAATGACACAAGCCAATAAAAAATATGGGAGGAGAGTGGGCATGGCATCTCTCCCAAACTCTACTACAGCAGTCTTGCAGAGCGATATTATTGGTGGGGTATTGGTGGTGGTGGTGGTATTGGTGGTGGTATTGGTAGTGGTGGTATTGGTGGTGGTATTGGTGGTGGTGGTATTGGTGGTGGTGGCATTGGTTGTGGTATTGGTGGTGTTGGTATTGGTGGTGGTATTGGTGGTCGTGGTATTGGTATTGATCGTCGTGTTTTGGTGGTATTGATGGTGGTGGTGGTATTGGTGGTTGTGGTATTGATGCTGGTGGTGGTATTGGTGGTGGTGGTATTGGTGGTATTGCTGGTGGTTGTATTTGTAGTGGTGGTGTTGCTATTGATGTTGGTATTGGTGGTGGTGGTATTGGTGGTGGTAGTGGTGGTGGTGTGGTATTGGTGGTGGTATTGGTGGTGGTGGTGGTATTGGTGGTGGTGGTATTAGTGGTGGTATTGGTGGTGGTATTGGTGGTGGTGGTATTGGTGGTGGTATTGGTGGTGGTGGCAGTATTAGTGGTGGTGGTGGAATTGGTGGTGGTAGTTTTGGAGGTGGTATTGGTATTGGCTGTGGTATTGGAGGTGGTGGTATTGGTGGTGGTATTGGTGGTGGTATTGGTTGTGGTGGTATTGGTGGTGGTGGCATTGGTGGTGGTGGTATTGGTTGTGGTATTGGTGGTGTTGGTATTGGTGGTGGTATTGTTGGTGGTGGTGGTATTGGTGTTGGTGGTGGTATTGGTGGTGATATTGGTAGTATTGGTGGTGGTGGTTTTGTTGGTGATGGTATTGGTGGTAGTGGTGGTATTGGTGTTGGTATTGGTATTGGTGGTGTTGGTATTGGTGGTGCTGGTATTGGTGGTGGTGATATTAATGGGGGGCGCTAGTGGTATTGGTATTCGTGGTGGCATTGGTATTGATGGTGGTGGTACTGATATTAGTGGTGGTTGTATTGGATTGGTGGTGGTGGTATTGGTGGTGGTATTGGTGGTGGTGGTACTGGTATTGGTGGTGGTAGTATTGGTGGTGGTATTGGTTTTGGTGGTGGTGGTAGTTTTGGTGGTGGTATTGGTGGTGGTGGTATTGGTGGTAGTATTAGTGGTATTGGGGTGGTGGTATTGGTGGTATTGGTGGTGGTGGTGGTCTTATTGTTGGTGGTTTTGGTGGTGGTGGTATTGGTGGTAGTATTGGTTTTGGTGGTGGTGGTGGTATTGGTGGTGGTAGTGGTATTGGTATTGATGGTCGTGGTTTTGATGGTGGTGATGGTATTGGTGGTGGTGGTATTGATGTTGGTGGTGGTATTGGTGTTGGTGGTGGTATTGGTGGTATTATTGGTGTTGGTATTGGTGTTATTGGTGGTGGTGTTGGAATTGGTGGTGGTAGTATTGGTGGTGGTGGTGGTATTGGTGGTGGTGGTATAAGTGGTGTTATTGGTGGTGGTGGTGGTATTGGTTTTGGCAGTGGTATTGGCAGTGGTATTGGTGGTGGTGGAATTGGTGGTGGTACTGGTGGTGGTATTGATGGTGGTGGTATTGGTGGTGGTAGTATTGGTGGTGGTAGTAGGGGTTGTATTGGTGGAGGTGGTACTGGTGGTGGTATTGGTGATGGTGGCATTAGTGCTGGTGGTGGTATTGTTGGTGGGTGTATTGGTGGCGGTGGTATTGGTGGTGGTATTGGTGTTGGTGGCATTGGTGGTGGTATTGGTGGTCGTTTTGGTGGTGGTGGTATTGGTGTTGGTGGTTTTGGTGGTGGTATTGGTGATGTTGGTATTGGTGGTGGTATTGGTGGTAGTGGTATTGGTGGTGGTGGTATTGGGGGTGGAATTGGTGGTGGTCTTATTGGTGATGATGGTGGTATTGGGGGTGGTGTTTGTGGTATTGGTGGTGGTGCTGTTGGTGGTGGTATTGGTGGTAGTGGCGGTATTGGTGATGGAGGTATTGGTTATAGTGATATTCGTGGTGTTATTAGTATTGGTAGTGGTGGTATTGGTGGTGGTGGTATTGGTGGTATTGGTCATGGTGGTGGTATTGGTGGTGGTGTTGGCATCAGTGGTATTGGTGGTAGTGGTGGTACTGGTGGTGGTGGTATTGGTGGTGGTGTTGGTTGTGGTGGTATTGGTGGTGGTGGTGGGGTTGGTGGTTGTGGCATTGGTGGTGGAGATGGTATTGGTGGTGGTGGTATTGGTGGTGGTGGTTTTGGTGGTTGTATTGGTCTTGGTGGTGGTGGTATTGGTGGTGGTGGTATTGGTGGTGGTGGTATTGGTGGTGGTGTTGGTATTGGTGGTGTTGGTATTGGTGGTGGTATTGTTGGTGGTGGGTTTGGTGGTGGTATTAGTAATGGTAGTGGTGGTATTGGTAGTGGTGGTATTGGTGGGGGTATTGGTGGTATTGGTCGTGGTGGTGGTATTGGTTGTGGTGTTGGTATCAGTGGTATTGGTGGTAGTGGTGGTACTGGTGGTGTTGGAATTGGTGGCGGTGTTGGTTTTGGTGGTATTGGTGGTGGTGGTGTTGGTGGTAGTGGCATTGGTGGTGGAGGTGGTATTGTTGGTGGTGGTATTGGTGGTGGTGGTATTGGTAGTAGTATTGGTATTGGTGGTGGTGGTATTGGTGGTGGTGGTATTGGTGGTGGTGTTGGTATGGGTTGTGTTGGTATTGGTGGTGTTGGTATTGGTGGTGGTATTGGTGGTGGTTTTGGTGGTGGTATTGGTGTTGTTGGTTTTGGTGGTGGTATTGGTGGTAGTGGAATTGGTGGTGGTGTTATTGGTGGTGATGGTGGTATTGGTAGTGGCGGTATTGGTGGTGGTGGTATTGGTGATAGTGGTATTGGTGGTGGTATTAGTAATGGTAGTGGTGGTATTGGTAGTGGTGGTATTGGTGGGGGTATTGGTGGTATTGGTCGTGGTGGTGGTATTGGCTGTGGTGTTGGTATCAGTGGTATTGGTGGTAGTGGTGGTACTGGTGGTGTTGGTATTGGTGGTGGTGTTGGTTGTGGTGGTATTGGTGGTGGTGGTGTTGGTGGTAGTGGCATTGGTGGTGGAGGTGGTATTGTTGGTGGTGGTATTGGTGGTGGTGGTATTGGTAGTAGTATTGGTATTGGTGGTGGTGGTATTGGTGGTGGTGTTGGTATGGGTTGTGTTGGTATTGGTGGTGTTGGTATTGGTGGTGGTATTGGTGGTGGTTTTGGTGGTGGTATTGGTGATGTTGGTATTGGTGGTGGTATTGGTGGTGGTAGTGGTATTGGTGTTGGTGGTGGTATTGGTGGTGATATTGGTAGTATTGGTGGTGGTGGTTTTGTTGGTGGTGGTATTGGTGGGAGTGGTGGTATTGGTGTTGGTATTGGTATTGGTGGTGTTGGTATTGGTGGTGCTGGTATTGGTGGTGGTGGTATTAATGGGGGGCGCTAGTGGTATTGGTATTCGTGGTGGCATTGGTATTGATGGTGGTGGTACTGATATTAGTGGTGGTTGTATTGGATTGGTGGTATTGGTGGTGGTATTGGTGGTGGTGGTACTGGTATTGGTGGTGGTAGTATTGGTGGTGGTATTGGTTTTGGTGGTGGTGGTAGTTTTGGTGGTGGTATTGGTGGTGGTGGTATTGGTGGTAGTATTAGTGGTATTGGGGTGGTGGTATTGGTGGTATTGGTGGTGGTGGTGGTCTTATTGTTGGTGGTATTGGTTTTGGTGGTGGTGGTATTGGTGGTAGTATTGGTTTTGGTGGTGGTGGTGGTATTGGTGGTGGTAGTGGTATTGGTATTGATGGTCGTGGTTTTGATGGTGGTGATGGTATTG
The DNA here is from genome assembly GCA_963921515.1 of Calotriton arnoldi. Lineage (NCBI taxonomy): Eukaryota > Metazoa > Chordata > Amphibia > Caudata > Salamandridae > Calotriton > Calotriton arnoldi. The sequence continues at coordinate 87,009 of CAWUFW010013256.1, read as the reverse complement.
GTGGTGGTGGTGGTATTGATGTTGGTGGTGGTATTGGTGTTGGTGGTGGTGGTGGTATTGGTGGTATTATTGGTGTTGGTATTGGTGTTATTGGTGGTGGTGTTGGAATTGGTGGTGGTAGTATTGGTGGTGGTGGAGGTGGTATAAGTGGTGTTATTGGTGGTGGTGGTATTGGTTTTGGCAGTGGTATTGGCAGTGGTATTGGTGGTGGTGGGATTGGTGGCAGTGGTGGTATTGGTGGTGGTACTGGTGGTGGTATTGATGGTGGTGGTATTGGTGGTGGTAGTATTGGTGGTGGTAGTAGGGGTTGTATTGGTGGAGGTGGTACTGGTGGTGGTATTGGTGATGGTGGCATTAGTGCTGGTGGTGGTATTGTTGGTGGGTGTATTGGTGGCGGTGGTATTGGTGGTGGTATTGGTGTTGGTGGCATTGGTGGTGGTATTGGTGGTCGTTTTGGTGGTGGTGGTATTGGTGTTGGTGGTTTTGGTGGTGGTATTGGTGATGTTGGTATTGGTGGTGGTATTGGTGGTAGTGGTATTGGTGGTGGTGGTATTGGGGGTGGAATTGGTGGTGGTCTTATTGGTGATGATGGTGGTATTGGGGGTGGTGTTTGTGGTGTTGGTGGTGGTGCTGTTGGTGGTGGTATTGGTGGTAGTGGCGGTATTGGTGATGGAGGTATTGGTTATAGTGATATTCGTGGTGTTATTAGTATTGGTAGTGGTGTTATTGGTGGTGGTGGTATTGGTGGGGGTATTGGTGGTATTGGTCATGGTGGTGGTATTGGTGGTGGTGTTGGTATCAGTGGTATTGGTGGTAGTGGTGGTACTGGTGGTGGTGGTATTGGTGGTGGTGTTGGTTGTGGTGGTATTGGTGGTGGTGGTGGGGTTGGTGGTTGTGGCATTGGTGGTGGAGATGGTATTGGTGGTGGTGGTATTGGTGGTGGTGGTATTGGTGGTAGTATTGGTATTGGTGGTGGTGGTATTGGTGGTGGTGGTATTGGTGGTGGTGGTATTGGTGGTGGTGTTGGTATTGGTGGTGTTGGTATTGGTGGTGGTATTGTTGGTGGTGGGTTTGGTGGTGGTATTAGTAATGGTAGTGGTGGTATTGGTAGTGGTGGTATTGGTGGGGGTATTGGTGGTATTGGTCGTGGTGGTGGTATTGGTTGTGGTGTTGGTATCAGTGGTATTGGTGGTAGTGGTGGTACTGGTGGTGTTGGTATTGGTGGTGGTGTTGGTTGTGGTGGTATTGGTGGTGGTGGTGTTGGTGGTAGTGGCATTGGTGGTGGAGGTGGTATTGTTGGTGGTGGTATTGGTGGTGGTGGTATTGGTAGGAGTATTGGTATTGGTGGTGGTGGTATTGGTGGTGGTGGTATTGGTGGTGGTGTTGGTATGGGTTGTGTTGGTATTGGTGGTGTTGGTATTGGTGGTGGTATTGGTGGTGGTTTTGGTGGTGGTATTGGTGATGTTGGTATTGGTGGTGGTATTGGTGGTAGTGGAATTGGTGGTGGTGTTATTGGTGGTGATGGTGGTATTGGTAGTGGCGGTATTGGTGGTGGTGGTATTGGTGATAGTGGTATTGGTGGTGGTATTAGTAATGGTAGGGGTGGTATTGGTAGTGGTGGTATTGGTGGGGGTATTGGTGGTATTGGTCGTGGTGGTGGTATTGGCTGTGGTGTTGGTATCAGTGGTATTGGTGGTAGTGGTGGTACTGGTGGTGTTGGTATTGGTGGTGGTGTTGGTTGTGGTGGTATTGGTGGTGGTGGTGTTGGTGGTAGTGGCATTGGTGGTGGAGGTGGTATTGTTGGTGGTGGTATTGGTGGTGGTGGTATTGGTAGTAGTATTGGTGGTGGTGGTATTGGTGGTGGTGTTGGTATGGGTTGTGTTGGTATTGGTGGTGTTGGTATTGGTGGTGGTATTGGTGGTGGTTTTGGTGATGGTATTGGTGATGTTGGTATTGGTGGTGGTATTGGTGGTAGTGGAATTGGTGGTGGTGTTATTGGTGGTGATGGTGGTATTGGTGGTGGTGTTGGTGGTATTGGTGGTGGTGTTGTTGGTGGTGGTATTGGTGGTGGTGGTGGTATTGGTGATAGTGGTATTTGTGGTGGTATTAGTATTGGTAGTGGTGGTATTGGTAGTGGTGGTATTGGTGGGGGTATTGGTGGTATTGGTCGTGGTGGTGATATTGGTGGTGGTGTTGGTATCAGTGGTATTGGTGGTAGGTGTGGTACTGGATGAGGGTATTGGTGGTAGTGTTGGTTGTGGTGGTATTGGTGGTGTTGGTGGTAGTGGCATTGGTGGTGGAGGTGGTATTGGTGGTGGTGGTATTGGTGGTGGTGGTATTGGTGGTAGTATTGGTATTGGTGGTGGTGGTGGTATTGGTGGTGGTGGTATTGGTGGTGGTATGGGTTATGTTGGTATTGGTGGTGGTGTTGTTGGTGGTGGTGGTATTGGTGGTGATATTGGGGGTGGTGGTATTAGTGGTAGTCTTGGTATTGGTGGTGGTGGTATTGGTGGTGGTGTTGTTGGTGGTGAAATGGGTAGTGGTGTTGTTGGTGTTGGAATAGGTGGAAGTGGTGCTATTGGGGGTGGAGGTGGTGGTATTGATGGTGGTGGTTGTGATTGAATTGGTGGTGGTGGTGGTATCAGTGGTGGTATTGGGAGTGGTATTGATGGTGGTGGTATTGGTGGTGATGGTGTTGGTATTGGTGGTGTTGGTATCGGTGTTGGTGTATTGGTGGTGGTGGTATTAGTGGTGGTATTGGTGGTTGTATTGGTGGTGGTGCTGGTATTGGTAGTAATGGTGGATGTATTGGTGGAGGTATTGGTGGTGGTGGTATTAGTGGTGGTGATATTGGTGGTGGTGGTATTTTGTTTGTGGTATTGGAGGTGGTGGTGTTGGGTGTGTTGGTGGTATTGGTGGGCCTGGTGGTATTTGTATTGGTGGTGGTTGTTATTGGTGGTGGTGGTTTTGGTGGTGGTGGTAGCGGTATTGGTGGTAGTGGTATTGGTGGTGGTGGTGGTATTGGTGGTGGTGATATTGGTGGTGGTATTAGTGGTGGTGGTAATATTACTGGTGGTATTGGTGGTGGTGGTAGTATTACTGGTGGTATTGGTGGTGGTATTGGTGGTGGTGGTGGTGTTGTTGGTGGTGGTATTGGTGGTAGTGGTAGTATTGGTGTTGGTATTGGTATTGGTGGTGTTGGTATTGGTGGTGCTGGTATTGGTGGTGGTGGTATTAATGGGGGGCGCTGGTGGTATTGGTATTCGTGGTGGCATTGGTATTGATGGTGGTGGTACTGATATTAGTGGTGGTTGTATTCGATTGGTGGTTGTGGTATAGGTGGTGGTATTGGTGGTGGTGGTACTGGTATTGGTGGTGGTAGTATTGGTAGTATTGGTGGTGGTATTGGTTTTGGTGGTGGTGGTATTGGTGGTGGTAGTTTTGCTGGTGGTGGTGGTATTGGTGATGGGGTATTGGTGGTGGTATTGGTGGTGGTGGTTTTGGTGGTGGTGGCGGTATTGGTGGTGGTATTAGTGGTATTGTGGTGGTGGTATTGGTGGTATTGGTGGTGGTGGTGGTGGTACTGTTGGTGGTATTTTTTTGGTGGTGGTGGTGGTGGTATTGGTGGTGGTGGTATTGGTGGTGGTGGTATTGGTAGTGATGGTCGTGGTACTGATGGTGGTATTGGTGTTGGTGGTATTGATGTTGGTGGTGGTATTGGTGGTGGTGGTGGTATTGGTGGTAGTATTGGTGTTGGTATTGGTGGTGGTATTGGTGTTATTGGTGGTGGTGTTATTGGTGGTGGTTGTATTGGTGATGTTGGTATTGGTGGTGGTATTGGTGGTAGTGGTATTGGTGGTGGTGTTGTTTGGGGTGGAATTGGTGCTGGTGTTATTGGTGGTGATGGTGGTATTGGTGTTGGTGGTATTGGTGGTGGTGTTGTTGGTGGTGGTATTGGTGGTAGTGGCGGTATTGGTGGTGGAGGTGGTATTGGTGATAGTGGTATTGGTGGTGGTATTAATATTGGCAGCTGTGGTATTGGTGGTGGTGGTATTGGTGCGGGTATTGGTGGTATTGGTGGTGGTGGTCTCGCTCCTGAATATGGAGTATAAAATTCTTACAAAACTCTTGGCCACCCAGCTGTGTAAGGTGACGCAGAATTTGGTGCACCCTGATCAATCAGGCTTTATTTATGCCTAACAGAGAGACCAGATTGAACCTGCGCGACTATATGCTTGCATTGAGTGTTCCAGGGTGGGGACCGAGCTGGCAGCAGTCCTGTCCCTGGAGGCAGCCAAGGCTTTGACACTTAGAATGGGACTTTCTGTGAGGAGTCCTGGACAGGATAAGCTTTGGCCCTAATTATAGAGAGTGGGTCAAGTTGCTATATGTGAGCCATTGGCACACATTAGAGTTAACGGAGTGTGCTCCAGTCCTTTCTTGCTACACAGGGGCACCAGGCAGGAATGCCGCTATCGCTGATGCTGTTCACCTTGGCCCTGAAACCCTTTGCATGCTGGGTGCAGAACGATCCGCTGGTAAGTGGACTGGACTGGGGAGTGGGATGGGAGGACAAGATCTCCCTCTATGCCGACAATATCCTCCTCTATGCGACTAGTCCCGAGGTTAACATTGTTCAGCTCCTTCATATTTTTCATCTTTATGGGACCTTCTTGGGGTTCAGCATTAACTGGGAAAATTCATCCTCTATTCCTTATGGACTGGTGGTGGAAGATGTGGACTTTAAATATCTCAGCCTCTATGTTCCCAGATGACCCAATCTCTTTATCTCTGTCAATCTGCACTCTGTACTAGACCAATATAGGGCCGATGTGAAACATTGGCGGAAGCTCCAGTTATCGCTCCTCAGCAGAGTGGCTATGTATAAAATGATGATCCTGCTGAAACTCTATGTGTTAAAAAATATGCCGGATCGGGTTACGCCTGAGTTCTTTGGAAAGGGTAACCTGATGGTACGCCAGCTTCTATGAGATGGGAGATCAGTCAGAATAGCACTCCCCGAACTTACAAGGGGGTGGTATGATGGGAGCATTGCCCTCCCTGATGTGGAGAAATACTATTGGGCTTCCCAATTTGGTACTTTTCACTGAGTGGGCCTTTGATGCTCAGGAGGAGCCCTTAATTAAGGCGGATCATAAAGCACTTGGTCCTCAGGTTTATCCAAGTGCACTTTATTCCAGGAAAGGCTACAGATCTTGTCCACCTTTAGCAACGGTTGTGACGCTGGTATGGTGTGCGGCTACTCAAGTAGTAGTAAAATCTTTATTCGGTTGTACATGCAACCATAAAAGACCCAATAAATATCAATAAAACCACACAAATATGACACATGTACATAAAATACAGCTTTAGGGCCAAATACGATAAAATCAGCTTAAAACAAAGAAACACCTAATGCATTAATGTGATACTCAGTCCAGTCTTGAGCACCTGGACACCAGAGCTGCACATAAAAAACTGTCCACAGCAAATAAAACATGTTAATCCTCGAGCAGTGTAAGTACATACAACGGTTTGTACATAAGTAAAGTTCAGTGCCTTCAACAGTGGAATCAGGAATTGCTTTCTGGGCCTATTATAGTAATTGCAAAACATTACAAAATGGAGGGTATCCTTCGGAGACCTATTGTCGCAGCCCCAGGGTGTCCTATTACTAGAGCGGGCCCATATGCAGGGTGTGGCCAGGAGATGGTATAGTTGATTAAAATAAAACCTGGCCAAAATAAACTGGTCTTGCCCACTAAACACCGGGGCTGAATAATGCTCCATACCCTGAATAGACTTTAAGAGCAAGTGTGCCCTTACCAAGGGATATATCAATTGAGCTCCTTCTCTGGAGAATGATGTCTTCTCAAAATACAGCTCTTTTATGGAAACCAGGTCCTGGGCCAGCAAAGATTGTGGAGTTAAAAAGGCAGTCCACCTCCCGAGTCTAACAAATGTAGCCTTAACATCGGCTAACCAGGGTATTCTGAGTGCGCTATCCAAGGACAAACAGTCTGAGAGGATCAATCTATTGAGCTTAAGTTCCTCCCTGGTCCAATTCTTTATCCAGCAGAGAAGGGGACTAAGATCGACTGTATCAGCAAGTCACCTAATTCCAAGTTCAGCATGCACTGAGAAGGCAGGAATACATTGGGGAAACTAGACTAGTTCCCCTACAAATTTGTTTTCAGCCTCTTAAATTTTGTTAGTCTTCACATACCCCAAACCTCACTAACATACCAGGTCAGGGACACACACTTAGCATTGTAAATCTTAAGCAAGACTTGCGGCGACCAAGAACCCAACCTAGGAGCGAAGCTAGCCATACCCCCAGCTCAGCTCTCTTCCCCTCCAACACAGACTGCCAATTGTTCTTGGCATCAAAAAGCACCCCTAAATAGGGAAAGGCTGAGACTTTGCCCAGGGTATGGTGCCCCATCCTGAAGGTCTTCGAGCTAGTAGAGCTTGGACCCACTACCATGACATATATTTTAGTGAAGTTTACAGCCAGATCCAGACCGCCCATGAAGGTAACCAATTTGTCCAGAAGTAGCTGCAGGCCTTGGGACGTACGGGCCATCAGACCGCATCATCGGCATATAACAACACCGGAAGCGACCTCGAACGTACCGTGGGACAGTCAGCCAGAGCTGAAAGAAGGGAAGGGCTTGCTCAAGCCCATTTATGTATAAGGTGAACACAAATGAAGCAAGGATGCACCCCTGCCACACCCCCCTACTAGGGCAGAGTGCTCACAGCACCGTGCGAAAAGCACACAGAGGCTGAGGTGTCAGAGTGCAAATCTGCCAACAAAGCCACAATTTTAACCTCCACTCCTAACTTAAGCATCAGGGTCCACAATTTAGCACAATTTACCCTGTCAAATGTTGGTGTGAGGTCCATAAATGCCAAGTGGAGGGATTCAGGGCGAGCTATCATATACTTATCTACAATCAGGTAGAGGTTAAGGCATTGGTTGGACATTGACCTCCCTGGCCGAAAGCCATATTGGACATCAATAAGAATGTCATTAGCTCCTACCAAGCCATCACCCTATTGAGTATATCCCTCCCAAGGACCTTCACTACCCTATCAATTAATGAGCTTGGATGGAAGGTGTGACAGAGCAGCGGCGGCAGGGGCGGTACCTGAAGGCCCCGGGGGCACCACCGAGGGCGCATTCCTGCCAGCCGGAAGGGAATGCCACAAGCCAGAAGAATAAAAGGGGGATAGGAAGGCGGAGCGAGAGAGCAGAGTGAGCGGAGTGAGCGGAGTGGGCAGAGAGGACGGAGGAACAGCAGACCCAGCGGACCAGACCAACACAGCTACCGTTCAGCGGAGGGCGGAGGTAGACCTGACGGACGAGGAGGCAACGGCACCCAACGCGGACCGAAGCAGAGGAGACAACACCGAGAGGACCGGAGGAGTAGAGGACGCCATCGCCAAGGAGGGACCAGCCGTAGCAGACCAAGGTCGGGAGACCCAGCTCGAGGAGAAGGAGGGCTCCCTTCGGGAAGGCGCTCTGGACGAGACAGCCGTGACCCCGTTGTCGGGTCACGGTAACAGGCAAGTGACGGCAGGGACCAGGGGGGTGTTGCGCAGCTGGGTGTTTTGTCGAGTGGCATTCTTGGGTTATTGAGGGCGGGAACGAAGGAGGAGCATAACCCAGGCACGATCTTGTGGGGCACAAACAAGATAGAAAGGTGCTACTGAGAGACAGGACGATAGGATTGAGCGGGCACGTAGGAACCAAGAGAGAGGCGTTTCTCGTGGTTCATCTCCCTTCACTCACGGGCGGGCTTCCCCCACACACAACCCCCCCCTCTCGGTCTTGTGACGTGTGAAGGAACACGACAAGCCACCTGTGCACAAAAGGGTGGTAGGAAGCCACACGATCTAGCAAAGCAACACTAACAGTCTCTCTGTTCTCCGTTTTCCCGAGGGGGAGGACCCATAGAGAAGGCAAACAGAAGACCCTGGAAAGGATCCCTGTGGAGAAGCCAAAGAATGCCCTGCGAATGGAAAAAGGACCAGCCCTGAGACATTGTTAAACAATAAACACCCCCCTATCCACTGATACCGTGAGTCCCGTGTCGTTCTTGGTGCGTGACAGAAGGATTGGGGGTTATCCTTGTCACCCTTCTTCAACACAGGCATGATCACCGCCATTAAACAAGAGGCCCGCGACGAGCTGCAACATTTGAGACCTGCACCAAGATGGGACCCCAGAGCTCATCATACATCTGTAATAGATCCAGCGGAATCCCATCAGGGTCCGGAGCCTTATTTCTGGTTAGAGTGTTTAAGCCCTTGGCTACTTCCTCCAAGGTAAAAACCACAGGAACCTGCCCCCACTGTCTCTCTACACTGACTTTGCCCTCTGACATCCCCCCATAGTTGTAGACACCTGCAAAATGGTCTACCCACTGTTGCTCAGAAATGTGGATGCACATGACAGGGACTGTACCTTCTGCAAAACAGGGCCTGTTCTCTTCCCTCCAAAAAAAAGCGCTATCTCTTGTCTCACTGGCCTGGGTTAGACCTCCCAGGCTAATTCTTGCAAGGTGCTTTTACGGTTAATTATTGCCTGCTTTTAGGCCTGCCACCGGGCTACCAAAATGCTCCTATCTCTAGGGACCTGCTTCAGGGCCACCTTCAACTGCCAGAGGCACTTGGAGCAGGCCCTATCAAACCATATTTGGTCTTGCCCCCTCGGGTTGGTTGAGGGCACGAACACTACTTCTTTAACTTCCCCAGAAATCCCCTAAAATGCTTGAAAGACATCTATCTTGTGGGCATCTACATCTAGACAGATGGATATTGTAGGAAGGTGGAATCTGACTGCATGGTTACCCCCACTTTTTTCCTGGTGTTTTGCTGGTTTTTGACTAGTCTGACTGGGATCCTGCTAATCAGGACCCCAGTTTATCTGCTTTCTCCCTAAATTGGTTGTGCATGTACTTTAGGTACACTCCAGATTGGATTCTGGGGTACCCTTATAAGTCCCTAGTATATTGTATACTATGTACCCAGGGCCTAGGTACCACAGAGGCCTCCCAACGGGCTGCAGCATGTATTGTGCCACCCCTGAGAGACCATTCAAAATGACACCACAGGCTGCTACAGCAGCCTGTGTAAGGTGGTGCATGCACCCATTACTTAGATATAGGTTCACTATATCTATTCTATATCACTGCACATATAAACCTATCAGTCGCCCCTATGGCAGGCCTTATCAATCCTGAAGGCAGGGTGCTGGGTTTTATGTGAGAGGGTGCCCATGCATGAGCAGAGCCCCTTGGCAGCCTTCGGAACCTATTTTCTGGGGTTGTTTGTGATGCAGCCAACCATATATATTTAAGTGCATTATAACCTCGCGGTAAATGCTAGCTTTAAAACGGCTGCATAGAAACATGTCGTGTTTGGTGTCAAACACCTTGGAATCATACCTCCCCGCCAGTAACTGGCGGGGGAGGTATGATTCCACCCTCCTAGAGGGACTAAAGTGGACCACCGGTACACCCGGTACCAGCTTTCTTGACCTGAGCATCACAAGATGGATGCTGCCAGCCACAGACACGAGTCTGCCCTCCTGCTGCTGAGCCAAGCTCGAGCAGGGGAAGGCTTGACAATAGGTTTCCTGTCACAGGGAGGTGTGACCATCTCCCAGATAGGCTTTAGTGTATTGGGGCTGGGTGGGTGCACTCTCAGAGTGCTTTGATGTCTGCACTTGGGGCACATTTGGTGTCCCTGTGCATAGTCCAGCTCAAACCGGTTGCAGGAGCCATTTGCCTCTGCTCTGGCGCGAAACTGGACAAAGGACATGGGTGTAGCCACCCCTCTGTCCTGACCCTCCCCTAGGTGGGTCCCCAGAGTTTGTCCCACCCCTTCCTTGGGTATAAAGTAGGAACCCTGACTACAGGACTTTAGATTTTACCTGGACTAAACTCTGCTACAGAAACCAAGTACTTCAACGATCTGCACGACGCTGGATGACTGAAGAATCTCCCTTGGAGTAAAGGAGTTACTCCCCTGCAAGGCAGGCACCTAAACGCATCTGACCGGTGTGCATCTCCCAAGCTCCTGAGGACTCCGAAGATTTCTGCAACACAGGAGGTGGGTTCCCAAGGTCTCTGAGGTTGATCTGCGCTCTCAGCAATTCTGAGGTCCGTATCCCTCGTGGGGACCGTGCAACCAGTACCCCTGTGCACCATGTTCTTTTGCAGCAAAATATTCTTTTCGGAAATCCCTGAGGCTGTGCTTTGGGATACTTGTAGTCCTGACCCCGAGCAGTAATTACACTGAAGAGTTCTGGCCTACACTCCACAAGTGTTCCGTGGGTGGGATTTTGTGATTCAGCTCGAGGTCCCTTCGCGATCCCTGGTCCGTTGGCCTGTGGGTCCCTGTGAAGGTAACTTTGATTTTCCGTGGGCTTTCCTGGTTGCTCCAGACGTGCCCTTGTTAAAGATTGCAGGAATCGCTGTTAGCATGAGCTGAAAGCCATTTTGTACTTGGCAGCCATTTTAGTCAGCCATGTGCTCGCCATGTGCTTTCTCCCTCTTCCAGAGTCTTGCACATGCTCAGAAAGGCCTAGCTGGTAGAATGCACCTGCTCCTAGTATAGAACTGTCAGGCTATTCTTACTGATGTAAGCAGTTTAGTCTCCCCTCCCACTTTGTGGAGCAAGCAAATTTTGTATACCCATATTAGTCAATAAGCATGCTTGTATGTGCTAGGACCTCCCCTTGATTTTATGCTGACTATATAACAAATGCATATATAAGGACCCTGTTCTCTGCACTCATTAGAATGCCTCCTACAGTGGCCTGCGGGTACCGTAAGATGCAATCTCCCTCATCTGAGGTTAATAAAACATGTTTTTTTGATATTACAGCTTCTGTGCCAATCTCTTCTTTGTTGGTCTTAAGGACCAGATGTATCAGTGAACCCCTAAGAAGGTTTTTATTTCTACAAATGGCGCCCGAAAGTGGACCTCATCGGTGCAGCGGCTATCCAAGGGAGTGGTCTTGAAGGGAGACAGGAATCTACTGAGGAGTACAGGACAGGAATCTACTGAGGAGGTACCCTGCGCACGGAGATTGTTTGTCTTCCAGCCCAGTATATTTCTGGTCTTCCTGATCTGATCCTCCAAGTGTTTGCCGCTCCCGACTGAGAACTTCTTTGGCGTGAGTATTTTAAAATGACCGTTAGGTCACTCAGAACTTGGCAGTTGAAAGCTGGAGACTTTGGTTTGGTAAGGTTGCTGAAGCAACACTTTTGTTTGGAATGACTTGGCCAAGATTTTGGTTTGTTTGTTTGTTTTGCTGCAGCAAAAGAAGGCAGGTAATGAGGAGATTTTTCTCTAACTTTGAAAACTTGAACGGCACACATTGTGTTAAGTGTCACTTGGAGTATAATATTATATATGCTATAATATTTTTGACATGCCTGCTTCTAGCACACTTTGTTGAAAGTGTTGCTGTCTTGGAGGTACCGATATAGATTTAGGAAGTACTCAGCTGACTCCCCTCAGAGGGGATACCTAAATAGGTTTAGGTATAGTAAAAAGATATTTCTTCCTTGGTGACTAAGTACCCCATGGAATTAAATATGTACATAAAACGGATCCGGATCTGCGCACTTAGTAACATTCATAAGTGGTGATATGCAGAGCGCTTTTTGAGTGTTCTACCAGCCAAAACTGGCGAATTTGGTGTATTTTGGCTTCTTGACCATGGAACAGTTTTTTGGGCTACTTTTGAGAGTTCTTCTTGTAAATATGACTTACAATTAGTATTTACAAATAGGTTGGTCTTGCGTACAGTTTGTAAGCTGTCTTAAAGTCCTAAGTATTGATTTGTGGGTTAAATGTGTGTTTAACTGTCTATGTGGGGTTTGTGGTTTGACATTGGTAATATTTGTGTGAGTACTCTTTGTGTAAGAATGGCTAGCTTTAAGCGCGCTGTGTTGTGTGTTCTGAGTATATGACCCCCTTCTGTAACTGTCTGGAATGAGCTCAATGAGTTTGTTTATGTTTTTTTGCTGTCATCATTCTGTTATGCAAAATGTCATTTAGTTACTTACATATTAAATAAAAATCCAGAAATGAATTATATAACATATGCTAAACAGCTGCATGTTACTATTAAATTGACAGAGTAGGACACTATACATGTGTGCAAATTGCCACAATGCTAAAGATAAAATTAGAATTCGTATTCAATAGGATTAAAATAGGCCTCATACAGAGGAAGGAAAACTAAATTGTGTGTTTTGTAATCAATAGACTAAAATACACGTTACAGCATTTTCCGTAAATACATTGTATTAGACATTAAAAGGCATGCACATCATTTGAGTGAATTTGGTCGTTGCTGAACTAAATACACATTATAGAAAGATAGATTTGACTGCATTGAAATGCCTCAGTTTTAAATAGACTGTGACATGCTTTTCTTTCAGCACCCGAGGAAAAGCTTTCCAACAGCTGTGTTTAAACTGACTAACTGAAAAGAAACTGTTTGACACAACAAATGGGGATTTAACTCTGTCAGGGTATTTCAAATAATAAAGGGGTTTTTTCCAGAGAAAGGCGTGAAAATTCGACGCCTGCTGACAAACAACAGCTGCATAAATAGCATATGGCTATTCCTGATCACGGCCACAGACAGGAATGCTGAGTCAGCGAAATTTTAAGTCAGTGTAAAACTGGTATAAGGGCCTGCATTATTTTAAAAGTTTCAAAACACCAGTTTCATTATTTTGGATAACAGAGAACAAAATTGAAAGTAGGGATTTCCTTTCTTAATGCCTTCTTTACATAAGTACATCTGTGGTTCTGATGTTAAATGATAACTGTCCTTTAAAAAAGTGGCGCAGACTTTTCCTGTTTCAAGTAAGGCTTCTGTGCTTAGGGTTATGAATGAATGTGTTTAAATATGATAGGCTACGAATGAAGCTTGCTTTTCCAATGTGGAATCATCAAAATGGTTGGTTTGATAAAAAAAAATAAAAAATTCATTATATGAAAAAAAATATATATTATTAAAAATAAATGCTTTAAATTCGTTTTTTCATCTTTATAAAGCCTACTCATCATACTGTGAATTCCTAGCATCAAAGTTGGATTTAAGTAGTGCTGTACCACAATAAGTGGAAGCTTAAATGTGAAATGTCACTTTACCCAGCCGTACAAACCTCATTTTTTAAGGGTATACCTTATACATTTCTGATTTCCCATTCCTGGGCTATCTAGAGAACACTCTGGGGGTTCCTATTATGCAAAAATATTGTAGGATATTCATTTTTAAGTGCCCCTACCACCAAAGTCGAAATTGAGCTAAATTCACAATTTTACAAGCAGTTCTACCACTCAAGGCAGTTTTTAACCTGCTCTCAGGCTTCAATAAAGTATACATATGCAAATATAGAACAAACAGCTGACCTCTGTATTACTAGACTGCACACCACACACTGTACACAAATGAAAATAAGTATACAGAAACCAGCAGACGTTATTATCCTACCTTTAAATTGCTGACAAACGGACCGGACAGGACTGCCTTTGAGCTGTGATTCTCCAGAGTTGCTTTGCATTACGACAACCGCATGGCAAGCCTTGCACACAAAAATGAGCATCTGCTGAACGGGTCAAAGGTCGGAGTTCTGCATTTAGCAACTTAGCAGGGTGAAGGGTAATGTTTGCTGGGACACTTCGACCTTCGAAAAGTTTTTGAAAGACGAGATGATAGCGCAAAGAGAGAAAGAGAAGCTTTGCTTCCTATTTTTGGCAAACACACGTTTTGCGCAGTCATATGAAACGAAGGAAAACAGCCTTCAGTTGAGCATTGATCTGCCATGTATATAAAAATAATGGTTTTAGTTTAAAGAATACTGTGTAGGGGCTACGATAAGGAGGAAATGGATTTTAGTTTGCATTCATGCGCCCTCATGTTAATCTAGTACAATTGCTCAAGAAATTGATACATTGGTTTGTTTGTGCCCAGTTGCTACAAATAGGGGTTGAAAGTGTTGACAGAAGTAAAACCTGTTTCAGGTTTTCCTACTGTCAAAATGGGGAAGGAGGCTAGCTCCTCTACAAATTAAGGGTAGGCAAAATTATGTTTTCTCTCTTCTTTTTCTTACTTTTTTTAGTCTGTCTAAGCTGTCTGTGAAATAGCCATGAGACATTTCATTGGCTATTCAGTAATACTGTTTTAAAAAATGTTAGCATTAATAAAATGATCAAATCTATGTTATGTTACTGCCCATCCTGTATGAAAGAATAAGTAGAACAGATTGATGTTCCCTTATTTGATCTTTAAGGGGAACTGTATAGTGGGGGTTTCTGTTCAAAAATCTCAGGTGGCAATCCTATTATTGTTTATGTTATTCTCATGTTCTATACAGTTTTGCAAGGGCATTGCTAGTCTTTTATTAGCTAGTCTCTGTCAATAAGCTGACAGCCCTTATTAGAGCTGGAGATAGGGTTTTTTTGCTTTTGAAAAAGATGTTGCATAGTCCAGATCGTGAAAAGTAGAATGCAGGAAAGACGCTCATGTGATCCTTAGCAAACATTTTGAAGGAAAATATTGTTTTATAGGAGTTTGTTTGTCATAACATGTTCTGCTGGAGAAAATGTACTCACTATGTTGAAGTTTAGTTCTTTTTGCAATAAGAATCCCTGTTAAATTAGCAGTTTTAGATTTTCCTGCTGCACCTATAACATGAGAGCATGGTCCTAAGCATAACATGTAAGAGAAATTATTTTACAAGTGTCTGCAGTCCTGTACAAGTAATGTAAAATCTATGAGTAAAAGTGTAGAACATTTCCTTTTTCTTGAAGGTTCTTCAGATTGGTAATATAGGAATACACCAATGTAAGTATTTGGAGTATGTCTGTATTGTTTTTCTCTTTTCCTCAGAATTTAGTAAATGAACACAGACTTCCTTGGCTGTTTGGGATTAGGTGATGTATTACTCTTGTCAGTTCACCAAAACGTTCCTTTTATACTTGCCAATAGGTCCAGGGTTTTCTACTCTCAGATAGATGAAGTGGTTCTTGGGTGCCTTGCTAATGTATGGGGCGCCCCAAGACTAAGGAAGTATTCTGAGACTATCCTCTCTGTTGTTCGATTATTTCTGTGCCTTGTCTAAAGACCTCTTGTTCTGTCCACCAATAGATATTTGCTGCCTTACAACCATTGCCAGAGGGGCCCGGACATCAGATCCAGCCTGGGAGTCAGCACCAGTCCAGCCTACAGTCAAAACAAAAGGAACCAGCATAGGCGTTGCTGGCAACTAGGACCTCAGTGAAGGCGGAAGCACTGGGACGTGAAGTGTGTACCCCTGCCATTGTCTTGGGCGAAAGACGGGGTTACAAATCAGGATGGAGAAATCTTTGTGTGGATCCAGTTTTTGATGCCCAGCTGAGAGGGTCACAGAACGACAAGGACGGCAAGGAGGCTTTTGCTTGAGGTGACCCCTTTGAAACAAGGGTTGCTTCAGGCCTTTGAGTCCTGGTCCCAAGTGAATGCAAGTCTACGCCTTTGTTTGTTGATCAAGGGATGCCTGAGCATATTGGCTACAATTTGTGGCCCCAACAAAAGAGCAGTGCGCCAGAGGTGCAATACAGGAGTTAGGGAAGGACTTGAGTTTAGGGTACAGGTGCTGTGCCCTTGGTGCCTGTTAGATTAAAGTGAAGAAAACTGGTGCACTGCCTGAGACACTGGACAGGATCATTGAGGGTATTTACCCTGGGGGTGATTGCCCTATCCTGAAAGAAAGACTTTTCCTTCTCCGTGATTCTTGAGTTGCGAGTTGTGCAGCTCCACCGTGGGAACAACAAGAGCCTGCCTGTGAGGCTCAAACGGACACAGGGAGAAGACTCCCCTCTGGTTGGTTGTACTACAATTTCCCAAGGACTCTTTTTTTTGTTAGTAATGTACCCCTTTGGTCGTCCCATTTTTGAGGAGGAGCAGCCCTTGCGGCTCCTTGTCCTAATTCCTATGGCCCTGTGTGGTCCTCCTGGTCCCCCGGAGCCAGGATTGTTTTTGTAATAATATGTCTGACTGCATTAATATTTTTTTTAAGAGTAATGTTTATTCTGCACGAGAAAAGTTCATCTGAGCATGTTACTTTACTCTTTCCTTAAGTATATTAATTGATAATTTAGCCCTCATAAAAAATACTGAGAAAGTCTATTGAAAATGTTTTTATTAGGTATGTGCTGTTGGCTATTTTGAAATTGACATAAATAGTCACTGAAATACATCAGAGCCCTGAAACTTAGAATTAGACTAGATGGTTTTGGTATTTGCTTTCTGCTTAGGATTGGAAAATATTGAGATTTCTGTTTGAGATAATAGTCATTATTCTCTCTTGCTACCTGTATGACCCAATGCTCTGTTCACTTTGTACTCCTGCTTATACCTTGTATATACCTGCTTAATGAAATGTTTAGAATGTAAATGCCCACCTAGCATAGGATATTGATGAATTTATGAGAAGAAAATGTGCAAAATATTTTCTATGTCTCTACTAGATCAAGGGAATGTCTTTAGCTCATGCTAAAAGGATCATCTGTTAAAGATTGCAGGAATCGCTGTTAGCATGAGCTGAAAGCCATTTTGTACTTGGCAGCCATTTTAGTCAGCCATGTGCTCGCCATGTGCTTTCTCCCTCTTCCAGAGTCTTGCACATGCTCAGAAAGGCCTAGCTGGTAGAATGCACCTGCTCCTAGTATAGAACTGTCAGGCTATTCTTACTGATGTAAGCAGTTTAGTCTCCCTCCCACTTTGTGGAGCAAGCAAATTTTGTATACCCATATTAGTCAATAAGCATGCTTGTATGTGCTAGGACCTCCCCTTGATTTTATGCTGACTATATAACAAATGCATATATAAGGACCCTGTTCTCTGCACTCATTAGAATGCCTCCTACAGTGGCTCATGCGGGTACCGTAAGATGCAATCTCCCTCATCTGAGGTTAATAAAACATGTTTTTTGATATTACAGCTTCTGTGCCAATCTCTTCTTTGTTGGTCTTAAGGACCAGATGTATCAGTGAACCCCTAAGAAGGTTTTTATTTCTACACCCTGACTCTCCATAGCTTGGAGAGTCCCCAGGACCTTGCCTGTCCTCACCGAAGCTTATTTCCTCTGCCTGCGTGGGTTGCATTTGCCAAGGCTTGTTGGTGTTCCATCCAGACACTGACCCCTCACCACTCGACATCCTTTGTGGGACAGCTCACCTTCGGACTTTGGTCATCGTCGACATCTCCTGGTCCCCGTGGCTGCAGAGTCAAGCATCACCTCTTCACACCTGAAGCACTCAACATCGGTGGGCATTCGTCTATCGTGCCCCGGGTCACCCTGAAGTGACCCAGACTCTGTCCCCTCTGCATTTAGGTTCTTCTCATTGCGGATCCAGGCTTGGATTCCACCGGACACTTTTCATCTTCCCGGCGGCAGCACATTTCCGCATCACGCCATTGAAAACGACGAAGGTTTCTGACATCATTTGACCCCTATGCACCCGGCTCCTCTGGGATAGGTAACACGGGTTCCTTGGTACTCTCAAGGGTGCTGGCCTTAGAACCTTCTATGTTTGAAAGGGTTTGCCTAAAGTCCTCTCCGAAGTGTCCTTAATCTTTAAAATTCCAACCGCGACTTTCCCATAGAGTTGTACGGAGCTCGCGTCTGTGTTCTCACACTGCACCCGTCCTCCAGTGGTCCCCTGTGTCACTACTTTGGGTGGTTCCTTGGGGTCCCAGCGATTCTACGTGCTCTAGGCACTGTGTCTAGTCAAGTCGTGGTTGTTATACCACTTTCTTAGTATATGGTTCGGTCTCCCCCCGGAGCCCGCTGTGTATTGTGCTATTTACTGTCGTTCTAGTGATTTAATATTGTGTGCTTTGTTCTCTAATCTCATAAAGACGTTAGTAGAGAGTGTTTAGTAATAAATACATATATTTTATATATTCCTTGTATGGTTCACCTTTCATTTGGTCATTCAGGAGGTTCTGATCTGGTAAAACAGGCTGCTTTACATTCCTTCAAGACTTAGCCTGAAGGTTGCTCTCCATAGCTACCACTAGGATAGCTTTCAATAAAGGTTGTCTTTAACCTAATCATCAATAAGGGTCGTTTGGACTAGTGCGAGGTGTCCACTTTAATTAGTGGACAGCATATACCAGGCCAACTTCTCACATTGGTGTGCAGCGGTTGGGATTCAAGCTTGCTATTGTTTTACCAGATAAATCTCATTGAGTGATTAACTGAAAACCACTAAAGGTATTAGGTACATATAAATCAAGACTAGAATAAGTAAGTTCTACTGAACTTTGAGTTGGGTAGTCAAGGGTCTAGCACACCCTTTTTTCAACTCAAGAGAATTTAGTTCCCACTAGGTTAGGTAGGTGCCTACACCACATAACTCTAGTATGTCTTCTAGGCCTGAAGCCAGTGGCTCCTTGCCAACTAAATATGACCATCTCTCATTTCAAGAATTGAAAAATATATGTGTACATCTAGGAAATTGAAGACAGGGAGACATGCAAGCACTCAACGTCTCATAGAGACTTTGCTTTTAGATGACCTCAGAAAGACCCCAGAGTCTGATGAGGCAGGCAAGTTGGGTGGGACAGCAGATGAGGACAGACCGGGAAGTGAACACTTCTATGAGCTAGACTCAGATGCTGGCCAGGAGGATCAAGATGATTCTAATTTGGACAATGGAATTCTTCCTTCAGATGAGGGAGAAGGCCCCAGTGGCCCTCTCTTTACTCCACCAGGGAGAGTTAACAGTTTACCAAGAAGATCAAGATCTCCTTCTCAGGAATCTAATCATTCTGGTACTTCTGTAGGGACCTCAGCTTCTCACAAAAGAGAATCCTCTTATGAGAAGAAGTGCCAACTGCTTGAGTTTGAGAGAGCTAAGCTCAGAATTAAGAGAGAACAATTGGCCTTAGATGGGGAATCCCTAGAGCTCCAGAGAGCTTCCAAAAGGTTGGGGCTAGAGCCCCATGGTGGCAGCAACAGTGTCCCTAGAGGTAGAGAAAATACTCATGACCATAGGAACCTGAACAAGATAGTCCCTCCCTATCAGAGTGAGGATGACATCCACAAGTGGATAACTGCACTAGAGAGGGCCTGTAAAGTACAGAGGGTCCCTCAAGAGCAGTGGGCAGCTATCTTGTGGCTCTCCTTTGCAGACAAAGGTAGAGACAAGCTCCTCACTGTTAGAGAAGAGGATGCTGATAATTACAAAGTCTTGAAAAGTGCTCTAATTGATGGGTTTGGCTTAACCACTGAACAATACAGGATTAAGTTCAGAGACACCCAGAAGGCACAGACTCAGGACTGGGTTGACTTTGTAGATTGTGCTACTAAGGCTCTGGAAGGTTGGATACATGGCAGCAAGGTGCATGACGTTTTAGGATTGTACAATTTGATTATGAGGGAGCAGATCCTTAATAATTGTCAAACCAGCTTTTGCACCAGTACCTGGTGGACTCTAGATCTGACTTCTCCCCATGAATTGGGAAAGAAGGCAGACAAATGGGCCAGAACCAGGGTAAAGCCAAAGAATCAGGGTGGTGACCAGAAGAAAGATTCTTCCAAGAACCAAGAGAAAGGTGGGGATAAATCAAAAGACAAATCCACTACAGGGCCCCAAAAGTCCTCTTCTGGGGGTGGGTCCCAAACTCCTTCCTCTCCTGAATAGAAACCTTATTGCTATGTCTGTAAGAAGCCTGGCCACTGGAAAAATGACCCCATTTGCCCTAGGGTCAGCAATAAGGAAAATGTTCCTCCCAGCACTACTACCACTCCTCCTGGTACTACAAGTAGTAATCCCCCAGGTGGTACTAGTGCACCCAAAAAGCTAGGTAGGTTCGTCATGGGGAACTGAGGTAGACCCTGGCTTAGCAAGATCCTCCTCACAGGCCTCCTCAGTCTGTGATGGTGGCATGGGATTTGCCACTTTTACTGTCAGTCCTGATTCTTTGGGCAAGTACAGACAGCAGCCACTAATAAACGGTGAGAAAGCTGTGGCCTTTAGGGACACAGGGGCTAGTGTCACCATGGTGACAGGGAACCTAGTACCCCCTCAACAACTTTTACCTGAGTTTAAGTACCAGGTGACCAACATTGATGGTATCAGGACAGATCATCCCATGGCTATAGTCAATCTCAGCTGTGGAGGGGTTCACTGGCCCAAAGAGAGTGGCAGTGTCCCCAAACTTGCCTGTAGATTGCCTGTTGGGTAATGATCTAGAGATCTCAGCCTGGGCTGAAGTTGAATACCAGGCCCATTTAAGAATGTTAGGCCTCCCTGAGAAAGTTGGTGGGACCCACAGGGCCTCAACCCACCCCAGGGAAATTTTGGAGTGGTGGAGCCTGAAAGAATGGCCCACTCTACTCCACCAGAGAGCAGAAGGGTTGAAGAAAAGTCTTCTTCCTCCCAGACTATAGGTAAGGACCAGCTTCCTCAGGGAACTGATCCTACCCCTGATGAAGGAACTGCCCCAGAGGTGGTCAGGCCTGGCCTGGCAACATCCCTGATGGCAGGGGACCCTTCCAAGGTGGTACCCAGTCTGGAGCAGGTATCCTGCCCCTCTCTACCCTACCCCAATCAGCCTAGGGCTGTAGAGGTCAGGGAGGGCAGTGGACCCCTAAGGGCCCACTGCCCAGAGGAACCCCCTCATCAACAGATTAGGGACACCCAGGCTAGTAGCCCTAGCCAGGTGAAAATTCCTCAACACATTGAGAGATCCCTCTTACCATTGGGTAGGGACCTCCCCCAGATGGACTCTATTGGGCATGGGCAAACCTGGGACCAAATGGTTCCAAACCTACCCTCTCCCTCCAGTGTTCCAATCAAAGGGACCCAGCCCCCAGCTGTAGGCAGCCAGAGGTTGACCCTTAGGGCCAGATACAACTCAGTCATGGAAAGAAAGGCCTCCATGGTGACCAGTGCTCTGAGGAAGATGATACCAACTTTATTAGGGCCTCACTTCTCTACTCAGACACCCCACCAGCCTTTTTCTTTGCCAAAACACACTACAGGTAGTAATCCCAACTTTTGGAGACAATCCAATACCCTTAAGGGTAGGGACTCCTTAGTGGACCATAAGACAGGGGGTATCCGTGCTAGTGCAGGATCTTCCTTATATGGCCACTTAGTCAATAAGGTCTCAACTGGACAAGGTTAGCCTTATCTCCTTTCGTTTGGGGGGGGTTATGTAGGAAGGTGGAATCTGACTACATAGTTACCCCCACTTTTTTCCTGGTGTTTTGCTGGTTTTTGACTAGTCTGACTGGGATCCTGCTAATCAGGACCCCAGTTTATCTGCTTTCTCCCTAAATTGGTTGTGCTATGTACTTTAGGTACACTCCAGATTGGATACTGGGGTACCCTTATAAGTCCCTAGTATATGGTATACTATGTACCCAGGGCCTAGGTACCTCAGAGGCCTCCCAACGGGCTGCAGCATGTATTATGCCACCCCTGAGAGACCATTCAAACTGACACCACAGGTCTGCTACAGCAGCCTGTGTAAGGTGGTGCATGCACCCCTTACTTAGATATAGGTTCACTATATCTATTCTAATATCACTGCACATATAAACCTATCAGTCGCCCCTATGGCAGGCCTTATCAATCCTGAAGGCAGGGTGCTGGGTTTTATGTGAGAGGGTGCTCCATGCATGACCAGAGCCCCTCAGCAGCCTCGGAACCAATTTTCCGAGGTTGTCTGTGATGCAGCCAACCATATATATTTAAGTGCATTATAACCTCGCGGTAAATGCTAACTTTAAAACGGCTGCTTAGAAACATGTCGTGTTTGGTGTCAAACACCTTGGAATCATACCTCCACACCAGTAACTGGCGGGGAGGTATGATTCCACCCTCCTAGTAGGCACTACAGTGGGCCACCGGTACTACCCGGTACCACCTTTCCCGACCTGAGCAGCACAAGATGGATGCTGCCAGCCACAGACACGAGTCTGCCCTCCTGCTGCTGAGCTAAGCTCGAGCAGAGGAAGGCATGACAATAGGTTTTCTGTCACAGGAGGTGTGACCACCTCCCAGACAGGCTTTAGTGTATTGGGGCTGGGTGGGTGCACTCTCAGAGTGCTCTGATAGTCTGCACTTGGGGCCCATTTGGTGTCCCTGTGCATAGTCCAGCTCAAACCAGTTGCAGGAGCCATTTGCTCATGCTCTGGCGGGAAACTGGACAAAGGACATGGGTGTAGCCACCCCTCTGTCCTGACCCTCCCCTAGTTGGGTCCCCAGAGTTTGTCCCACCCCTTCCTTGGCTATAAAGTAGGAACCCTGACTACAGGACTTTAGGTTTTACCTGGACTAAACTCTGCTACAGAAACCAAGTACTTCGAAGATCTTCACGATGCTGGACGACTGAAGAATCTCCCTTGGAGTAAAGGAGTTACTCCCCTGCAAGGCAGGCACCTAAATGCATCTGACTGGTTTGTATCTCCCAAGCTTCTGAGGACTCTGAAGATTTCTGCAACACAGGAGGTGGGTTCCTGAGGTCTCTGAGGTTGATCTACGCTCTCCGCAATTCTGAGGCCTGTATCCCTCGTGGGGACTGTGTAACCTGTACCCCTGTGCACTGTGTTCTTTTGCAGCAGCATATGCTTTTCGGCAATCCCTGAGGCTGTGCTTTGGGCTACTTATAATCCTGACACCGAGCAGTAACTCCACTGAAGAGTTCTGGCCTACACTCCACGAGTGTTCCGTGAGCTGGGATTTTGTGATTCAGCTTGAGGTTCCTTTGCGATCCCTGGTCCATTGGCCTGTGGGTCCCTGTGAAGGTAACTTTGACTTTCCTTGGGCTTTCCTGGTTGCTCCAGACATGCCCTGACTCTCCATAGCTTGGAGAGTCCCCAGGGCCTTGCTGGTCCTCACCGAAGCTTATTTCCTCTGCCCACGTGGGTTGCATTTGCCAACGCTTGTTGGTGTTCCATCCGGACACTGACCCCTCAGCACTCGACATCCTTTGTGGGACAGCTCACCTCCAGACTTTGGTCATCGTCGACATCTCCTGGTCCCCGTGGCTGCAGAGTCAAGCATCACCTCTTCACACCTGAAGCACCCGACATCGGTGGGCATTCGTCTATCGTGCCCCGGGTCACCCTGAAGTGACCCAGACTCTGTCCCCTCTGCTTTCAGGTTCTTCTAACCTCGGATCCAGGCTTGGATTCCACCGGACACTTTTCATCTTCCCGGCAGCAGCACTTTCCGCATCACGCCATTGAAAACGACGAAGGTTTCGACATCACTTGACCCCTATGCACCTAGACTCCTCTGGGATAGGTAACACGGGTACCTCGGTACTCTCAAGGGTGCTGGCCTTAGAACCTTCTATGTTTGAAAGGGTTTGCTTAAAGTCCTCTCCGAAGTATCCTTAATCTTTAAAATTCCAACCGCGACTTTCCCATAGAGTTGCACTGAGCTCGCGTCTGTGTTCTCACACTGCACCCGTCCTCCGTGGGTCCCCTGTGTCACTACTTTAGGTGGTTCCTTGGGGTCCCAGCGATTCTACGTGCTCTAGGCACTGTGTCTAGTCAAGTCGCGGTTGTTATACCACTTTCTTAGTGTATGGTTCTGTCTCCCCCTGGAGCCCGCTGTGTATTGTGCTATTTACTGTCGTTCTAGTGATTTAATATTGTGTGCTTTGTTCTCTAATCTCATAAAGAGGTTAGTAGAGAGTGTTTAGTAATAAATACATATATGTTATATATTCCTTGTGTGGTTCTCCTTTCATTTGGTCATTCAGGAGGTTCTGATCTGGTAAAACAAGCTGCTTTACATTCCTTCAAGACTTAGCCTGAAGGCTGCTCTCCATAGCTACCACTAGGATAGCTTTCAATAAAGGTTGTCTTTAACCTAATCATCAATAAGGGTCGTTTGGACTCGTGCAAAGTGCCCACTTTAATTAGTGGACAGCATATACCAGGCCAACTTCTCACATATATCTCTTGGGCCACTTTAGTTAATAGGGAGGCTGCAATCTGGGCCAGTTCCACTTGGGACCATTTTAGTCACCTACCTTGGTCAACAAGGGAGAGCCCTCTAACAACCCCCGCCCGTCATTGAGTGGTGTCCATGGAATGCCCCAGTTCTATGAACAAAGGATTAAGATCACTAAACGGGCTGTGAATGATGTCGAAGTTGGTAAAGCACAAAAATAGGGGAGCAGAAACAAAAAATGAAATCAATAATCGAGGTGCAGCCTCTCCCCTTAAAAGTTGGAGCAACAATAGAGTTGGGAGAATTAACCAACTTGGCCAGGGCAAACAGAAGGTTGCGGGATTTTAAAATTGCGCCAAGCTCCCTACCTTCCTTGGAGTGATTAAAGTGGAGTCCCTCGCAACCATTCACGTGGGCTTTAGAGTATCATTCAATAAAGGGAAATCGCATAAATGGCAGTTAAAATCCCAGCATGTCATGGTAAGCATAATAAAGCGTGCAGGCGTTTGTTTGTAGTAGTTAATAATCGGCACTATATTGAAAACAGTTAAGGGGTGTACGTAGTTTCAATCATGGAGTCACGTTACAAAAGTGAATACTGCTGGAGTATATATGATAGAATACAATCGATAAGCAGTATACTTTGGAATGTAATAGTTTGCTTTGTTCTTGTATAGACTCGTTATGTATATTTTTCGATATGTGCTACATAAAATATGAATGTAATGCGTCAATGAAACATTGTGATTAAATGAACACATTTGTTTGTATTCCTAGATGCCCCTGATGAAGGGAGTGTTATTCCCGAAATGCATTGGGCTTATGAAAAAATAAATCATGACATGAAATTCATCCTATGCTTCAGAACGTTTTTGAATATGGAAGTTAAGATTGGATTGGATAAAATGAATTGAACAGCAGAGAAAAATGGATAAACATTAACGTTGAAAAAGGAAATGAAATATATGAATTTAATTCATTGGATTCAAGCTATTACACGGCTGTGCAGCTTTGTGGAACCAACGTTGGTTCCCACGTGATTGTTATTGTTGCAGCGCAACGGGACGAAGCGCGGAGAAAGTTATGCACGCCAGAAATGTTTGAAAGGACAAAATGGGTTTAAATGGTTGAATAAGTGGAGTATAATGGAGTGCATCTCACCTTCTGTGAATTCATAGCATGAACATTTTCGTCTCCCATGAGATAGCACCCACAATAAGCAGCATGTATTTAGAACGGACAAGATGAATGGAGAATGTGTAACTTTAAGCGGAAGATAGAAAGGACATTTAGCGCATGGGATGGACTCCGTGTCATGTTGGAATATAACAGATTGAGCAAGAAGCATAGTAATTTTAGTTCAAAGCACTTACATTAGGATTCATGAGGCTAACATAAGAGAGATATGGGGCGTTTGAGAGCGAAGTGGTTTTGACTTTTTATGTATGTTAACTGTTAAGAAAGCAATTAGTAGTATGGGAAATATACCAGGTAAAGAATTTTATATGCAATTGCATTCTGGGACATCGAGTAAAGTTGGTAAAACGCGTAGAATACTGGGTTTGTAGTTCCTATGAATCAAGGTTTACGTAATCAACAGCAATTAAACACCTGTAGAAACTCATGAAGGGCAGGAACATATATAAAACAACGGTTTCTCGGATATCAGTACCAGTTTGCATTTAAAACGGCACACGCGCGCCACGGCACGCCAGATAACAGAAGAGATGAAGTTACGGTTTTGGTCTTTAAATGGGATCCAGTTGAATGGGAATTTTTACTGAGAATTTAAGATTTGCCAGCATGTCATGGTAAGCATAATAAAGCGTGCAGGCGTTTGTTTGTAGTAGTTAATAATCGGCACTATATTGAAAACAGTTAAGGGGTGTACGTAGTTTCAATCATGGAGTCACGTTACAAAAGTGAATACTGCTGGAGTATATATGATAGAATACAATCGATAAGCAGTATACTTTGGAATGTAATAGTTTGCTTTGTTCTTGTATAGACTCGTTATGTATATTTTTCGATATGTGGTCATAAAATATGAATGTAATGCGTCAATGAAACATTGTGATTAAATGAACACATTTGTTTGTATTCCTAGATGCCCCTGATGAAGGGAGTGTTATTCTCGAAATGCATTGAGCTTATGAAAAAATAAATCATGACATGAAATTCATCCTATTCTTCAGAACGTTTTTGAATATGGAAGTTAAGATTGGATTGGATAAAATGAATTGAACAGCAGAGAAAAATGGATAAACATTAACGTTGAAAAAGGAAATGAAATATATGAATTTAATTCATTGGATTCAAGCTATTACACGGCTGTGCAGCTTTGTGGAACCAACGGTGGTTCCCACGTGATAGTTAAAATCCCCCACCAACATTATCAGCTCCCATCCCACCCCCACCCATGTTCCAACCGAGAGTTCAAGAACAGACGTAAACTTTGAATGCTAGATACCACATTAGACGCACATCTTGTATTGTAAAATGTCACCAGTAGAATGAGGGACGAGCCTGGTACAGATAACATCAGCCCCTGTAAAATTTTCATGTCCCACAACAGGTCAACAATATGCCCGCTCAACTCCACTGCCACACAGATGATCAAACCCCTGCTTGCCATCCCTACCACTTAGGCCACTGCTGGTGTGAAATATGCCTTGTAACCTTCCCAAAAAGAGACATTCTTCACCTCCCACATTTCCTGCTGGCAAATAATCTGAAATGATTTAACAAACTCGACCCAAGTTGGGTCTGTGAACTTGCTTGAAAGCCTCACAATGTTCCATGACAATACCTTTGAGCCGTTTGGCTTTGCGGCCAGGGTAACCAGAGGTGAGATGGTGGACTTGACGGATGAAAGGGGGGGGCTTGACAGGAAACTTCTAATAGATCAACACACTATGGGGGTGAGGAAGATAGATTTGTAACTCCCAGTCAATCGTACGTCTCAAGGCTACTCAAGGGGGCAAATTGATTGGAAAGGTTCAGCTGTAGAGGCTGCCTGATATGCCGGTGGGTACTACCATAATGGCCCTTTGTTTGCCAGACTGGATGCCCATACGCACAACATAACTTCTCTGATTTGTAAAAAAACAATCAAGGGGAAGGGCTACAATACCATGTGGACCAGGAGGCCTAGAGGAAAATAAAGTAGCCAGAACATGGGCCACAATCGAAGGTTTATTGAAGTTTACCACCACGCAATCCCCTGCCTAACATTTGTGATCTGTATCCACCCAGCTAACTCTGCGAACCATGATAATAAAGTCAGCAATCCCTACCCCCAATTTGGGTGTTCACCACCTTATTTATTAACTTCTGGATAGGCACAGGTTCAGGGTTTGATCGAGGTGGGTTGTTCCGCAAGACCACAACATAAGGGATAGTCTCAGGGGGCAAATTAAGTATATTCCCAGTGCTTGATAAACAGGGAAAGGCCATGGTTCTTTTAGGGCTCTCCATTGTAGGGGCGGCTTGGGTCGGAGAGAGCCTGGGGATGTGTTTGGGATCCCTCTTGGGCCTGGTGGAACCAGCTGTGTTACCAGATACACCATGAGTAGAGGTGGTACTGCCCACTGCAGCATGAGTCATAAAAACAACTGGCTCCCGGGGAATAGGCTGCCTTATCCACCTGTCCCTCTCTTCATTAAGTTGAGCCAGAGTTTCAGCCACTTTGGTCTCAATGGCATTTAACCTTGACATGATTGGTCCAAATTTTGCGTTTAACAGTGCAATAAGCTCAGAGATTAGATCCTTACTAAGTGGGTCCATCCCTCCAAGTTGAGGTAAATTACAGTAGAACATGGAGGATACGTGGGACCCAGGACTCTGTGACTCGCATACACCCCCGTTTCCTTCGTTTACAACTCAGACTGATGGGACATGGGGAAATTGAGTCAAAGGCTGGAGCATCCTAATCCCCCCCAGATGACAACCTTGTAGCTTCCAGGGACCCCCCAATCCCTCTCCACTTCCTCTCCAAGCCCCAGACCCCCATGGCACCCATCCCTTACACCTTCGAAGGAATCTCTGAGGGCGAAGGAGGCCCATGTGAGGACTGAGGTGGGCTGCCCAAGATAATGCTAATCTCCTATCCACTAACTCAATTTCTTTCAACACCACTGATATTGCCCGAATTATGAAACCTTCAATGGTAGCAACACATGATGTGGGGGGCAGCGATCGTGCCTTAACCACAGGAGCTTTCCTCTTCAACATGAGTGAGCTGTTGAGACTGCACAGCCCCTCCTGATTGCAGCCTCCAAAAGCTACAGGACCACCCAGGGACCCCTGTGTTAGATAGGCCAAAACAGATCAAACCTAGATGTAATACAATCCCCCTCACCCACTCCCCCTTGTGTACAAACTAGTTCACCCTGACCAGTCGCCAACCACAAATATAGCAGTACTTTGGTGTGGGCACTAACAAACAGTCCTGAGTGGAGCAATGATATTTAACTGGTCATTGCCTCATTGCCACCTACTGAGAACCAGTCCAATGGGGCCCTCAGGTTATCATCCACACACCAGGTAAATATTCAGCCCTACCAGCCAGGCCACATTTCAACCAGTACCTTAGGAGGTCAGGCAGTTGGCCCCTTGACCTTCTGCCAATAGGACCGCAGAGAAAACCAAAACCAGGGGGTGTGGCCCCACCCCGATGAGCGCAGGACAGATCCACACTTCACCCGGGCTTTGCCCAGGCACGTCCTATGCAGCGGATTGCATAGGTGCTTTTCAATGTGCTGGAGGAGGCCCCTCCTCCTCAGCTCAACATACTGCAGGTGAGCATCCTGGAGCTGTGGGAGGAGAGAGATGAAGTCTGCAGTATATATTTAGGTCCAGCAGGGTCAAGCACCCCAGAACGTTTCAACACCGTCACCCACAGAGCTGGATTGAACAGGCACTTTTCAGCGCATTGGAGGTGTTATGTGGCCGAGTTAGGCCCATGTAGCAACGTGGGCAATTTTCTCACACTGTCCTCATTTCTGCACAATAACACTTTTGCTGTGACCTTAAAAAAATGTGAACACCATGTAATTCTGAAGAAAGGTGCAGTACCCAAAGTACATAAAGTTCGAAATGTTCCATTGACATTAAGGGAGTTATTGAAAGAAGAATTACACAGACTGTGTGTTGAGGGAGTGATAGAACCCATTGAAGCTTCAGAATGGCTTAGTCCCATAGTTATCGCTAAAAAATGCAATGGAAAAATCCTCATGTGTGTGGACTTGATGGATGTAAATGAATGCAATTGGACCGATCAGCATCCTTTGCCCCGCATAAACGAAATGTTAGCAAGTGTATCTGGTGGTAAGTTTTTCACTACATTAGATTTGTCAAGTGCATACCATCGGTGAAATTACATGTGGAATCCAGGCATTTAACGTAATTCATCACATCTAAAGGGGCTTATCAATTTATTAATATGCACTTTGGTTTGGCATCCGCCTCCGCCGTTTTCCAGAGGGTCATGCAAGAAGTGTTAGAGGATACATCAAATGTATTAGTCTTCCAAGATGATGTGTTGGTGTGGGGAAAGAACAATAACCAGCATAATGAGAATTTGAAAGTAGTTCTGAGTAGAATGGAAAAAGCAGGGGGGCTTCTGGGCCAGGGTTCAGGAGGGACTCTGACAGGGGTGGGACCATGTACAGAGACCACAGTAAAAATGGTACTCTTGAACATATGGGGGAGTGGAATCCAGGCAAATATCCCAGACAGCTGTCCACTTTGAGGTTTTCAGTGGCTAAGCACAATATTGTGTGCTTTTGGGGGGCTGCTGAGCTACTGAGTGTGGAACAGTGGCAAATGGATATAGATTGGTGCAGGACAAAGAGAGTGCTTAGTTTGTAAAACAAAATATGTTCCAACACTCTCGTCGGGAGGCCACTGAAGCTTGCATCCCACATTGTCCCTGCTATTCTGCCAATGATAGTAACAACACAACTACTAACCATCACACTCCTACAAGTGTGACAGCTCGGACTATTTCAGGCCCCCAAAGCAACACGAATGGCTTGGGCGGCAGGTAATTGTCATTTTTAATGTTTATTGAATTAATAATTAACTGTTGCTGTGGGGATCTCTAAATTAGCCAGAGAACACCACCTTGTTGCAGACCGTCACAAGTACCAGTGTTGACAATTAGGTGCCGGTGCCAAGCACAGGAAACCACCGGCTCAAAGTAAGCACTGGACGAAGAGTGCCAGGTCTATGAAGGTGGAAGGTGCCCCTATAAGTTGGAGAAGGTCTGGGGCCTGTAGAGGAGCTATAGGGGCTTCATTGACGGTCCATTGGAGATGGAATAATTGTGTTTCTAATATTGTAGTCCATGGATGTCATATACCCTTTGTCTGTGGGGGGGTTGAGGGTTGGAGAGGCTAATCCAGGGAGTTTACCTGTTATATTGTTGTGGTATCCTACATGACTTAAGGTGCTTACATAAGTTTTGGTTGTGTTTTTACAATATATATATATATATTTTAAAAGACTTGCTTTAACATTGGCTTATTTGGCCACACCGTTTGATTCAGTATGGAATGGATATAAGTATAGCAGTCATACTTCCAGAGCAGACATAGCAACCATAATTGTCTTGACAGTGAAAGAAGGATCACTGTCTGAGCAAAAAGTATCAACTGCTCGCATTGCAACAATGCACTGCAAGTCTTTTATGATCACCTGAGCAGCGGCTGTCATTAGTGGCCAGAACCAAAAGAATCCAGAGTTGGAATTAACCACAACCAATATGTAATATTATTGATCGACCTCTGGCAGCAGGCCAACATGGTTGAGGAAACAACATTGAAAGGTGAATTGGATATCATAAGGAGAGTAGGCTCTGCTTCATTTGTTTACAAAGATTACATTGCTGTATATATATTTTTTGCATTCTTTGGTTGTCCACTGATGCAATAACACTGATGCCAGCTTAAGCCAATGCCAACCATTAAAGAGCTAGCCTAATCAGACATAATCTACATTGCTCTTTAGGCATATGTCTGTTCCCAACCCCAGGTATAAAAAAACATACAAACATTGCCTTTGGTGAGGATATAGGAGTAATTGGAAGGGAAACCCTCAGGGGACTTTTCCCCTTTCATAGTGGCTTGTATCATCACCATTTTGACAGCATCTGTAATCATTTTCGATTGAGTCACAGCAGCAACTCTAAAAATTTGCACCACTGTCCTTACAGCTAAATCACCTGCACAGTTCCCTGCAGCAGGAAGTATTTCACTTTTATCGGCCAATGTATGTTGCACATGGACCAAGGAAGCCTATCTTGTAGAGAGTTACCTTTCCTTAAAATTGTTTTGCTTTCGTCAGTTTACCTTTTGAATCCATTCAGGTGCAAATTTGGTCTGCATTGTAACCTTGTACACAAAATGCTTATTCTGACATTGTAAGTATTGTGAGCTGACGGAGAAGCTTTCAGAAGGACAAGTAGGAGAGTATTGATCCAGCTATCTGTGCAGTGTAACCACCTTATTCTTAGTGTGTGTATAAGCACCTTTGTCGTCTTCAAAAACTTCACTGCAGTACATCTCAAGCCACAGAGCACTTTTGATAGTATGAGGAAATTATAACGATGTGCTTTCCCTCTCCCTGAGGACTCTTCTTCAAAATGGCAGTCTGAACTTCTGTTTGAGTTTTCTCAGGATGAGGGGTAAATAATTCCTCTGCAGCAGAATATACATTTGATCTGAAAGCTATAAGAGTCATCTGTCCCTCATTGTAAACGACATATGTGTAGCCTAAATTGCTAGGAGGAACTTTGATCATTAGATTTGTCTAGTTGATCTGCATCTAGAGATATTTCATCTATAACATGTCTGCTGGCAGTACACGTAAAATATCCGCATGTGTGTCCGTCCTATTCTTTTCAGCATATGTCAGCGTCATTAATTCATATAAAGGCGTCACTTGCTCAGCGTATTGTGGCAAGTAAGCTCTTCCAAAGATCAAACTTCATAATGGCTTGCAAATTTTAATGTATTCAGGGGTTATAAAGGTTCACACTTCTGTAGGAAGTCTGGTGCCATTCCTTTGTCCTCACTGGACAGTTCATTTCAAAGGAAGATCACATTATGATATGCAAACGTATATTTACAAAAGTTCATTTTATATCTGTGTTGAACTAAAAGAGTCACTATTCTGTCCACCTTGTTTAAGTGTTCTGTTAAATCATCATCTATAATGTATAAGTCACCAATATATGATGATACCTCAGGTACCCCTTGGTAAAATCTCCATTATTGTTTCCACAAAAGTCCAAGTCTATCCTGATAACCTTGGGGTAGTCTCGAATTGGCCTACTAGATTCCACTAAACAAGAAACTGGTTATTTAGAGTGATTCAGCACTAAATTTTGAATAAAGAACCCATTTGAGAGATCCAACATCATTTGATATAATTGTCCTAACTAAAGTCATCATCAGTCTAGTGCTGTAAGCATTGTACACTGCACACATATGTGTATGTACAGTCAAATGCATATACTTTAACACATATCCATGTGTGTTGTCTGGTTTTAATACAGGAAACAGGGGAATGTTCATGGTTGAGTAACAAGGCTCTATTACATCCTGATACTGTAATTGATATAGTATGGCCATTGTATCATGCTTCACTTCTGGCTGTCTTGAATATTTAGCCTTCATTTGCAGTTCATTCCTTATCCGACCCCCCTTGCTTTCCTTACAGATCCAGAGCCTGTTTTAAAGCCCACTTACATGCTCATTTTTCAATGAGATCCTGGGGTTCTAAGGAAAATGCTTCCATTATTACCTCCTCCCATGAGGTGTATTCCATATAAAGGATGGAGATCACCCATCCTAATTGAAAATTCTGTCATAGGCATTCAACAAATATGACCACAATATGGGTTTTATTTTGTGCAATATATCTCCCTTTATTTGTATTTCTACATCATAAACCCTAACAGGATAACTTATATGCCCACCCAATGTTTCTACCTGAATGTATTCCTCAGTTTGAATCACCACCAGATGCTTGTGGAGAGTCAGGTAAATAGTAGTGAATTCCACTGTGCTGTCCAGAAGAACTTCTGCCCTTGTCCCATTCTGCAGAAATATTCACATGCTTCTTTTTCTTTATCAGTTTAGCCACTATCTTTTTCTTGAAATTAGCTTTTGAATCTGAAACTTTTTCTTCTTTATTCATGCTAACCTCAACAATGTATGTGTTCTTTCTAACCCTTTGGTCACCTTTCCCTGTGATACTCAGTTACTTTGCTCCTTTACGTCCGTCTACTATCCTCATTGCCTGAAAAGTATGGGAAGAATAGCTATCAGTATATTTATCTCAATATGGAATTTTATTTTTTTAATGGTTCTTCAAACTGTATCTATCCTTCTTGGACTCTTACTGTGAAAGAGATTCAGTTCTGTTTTTCTGTTTTTCTGTTTAGCTTTCTGTTTGTACTTGGTTATTAGTGCTTTCTCTTTCATCAGACCCTCAGACTCATTTTTCAATTTGAGTTGTGTTTTTGAGGCACAAGTACCAAGAGTATCTCGACAGAGGTATATGTTTCCAAAATAATTTTAGATATTTTGTTTTTATGATCCTGCATGGGGACAACAGACAAACACTCAAGTATGGCCAACAATGCTGATTCTCATGAAACAGTACTGAGAACTATTGAAGAGACGGTTTCAAAGTGACCAATCAACTTCAGACTCAAATCAACCACCAGATTGGCTTCATGCTCATTCTGTATTTGTTTCAATATCCCAGTGTTGCAAAGTCATCCTGTGCCCTGGGCACCCTCAACTTTTTTCTGACTGGTACTGGTGGTAACTGACTCTGACTGACCCTGGCCTCTGCCTAACCAGGCTCAGGGTCAGTGCAATGCTGGAGATGCACTTAGAATACAGTGAAAACACCTACATACACTAGGGCACACTATGGGTTAGGGTACCCCTATGATTGGCATGACCTCCCCTATAACGCCCTAGTACATAATAGGGCAGTGGGATTGGAACTACCTTTAAGTCCCTAGTATATAATAGGGCATGGCAGTTTGAAGGCCAGTGCTGCTAAAGCCTGAGGTCAGTTTAAAAGCAGCCCTGTGTTGCAGGACTGCTTTTAAAATGCAAATTGTGCACACACTCTACTTTCCTATTTGGGCACTTAACAAAACATAAACTATAATGTTTGGGCATATTAGGTACCCCCAGGGTCTCCCCTAGGTGTCCCAGGGGGGAGGGGTCAGGTACTTATAAGGAGAGTCCTTATAAAAAGGTTTTTATATGCACTGAGGTTAGTGAAATTACAAATTTCACTCCCCACATTGTAGTAAAGTGCTTCCCAAAATCAACTTTTGTGCTAGGAGCATTGTGAAGTGAGGATTTGCAATATTTTGATATATTCAGAACCCCTAAATTCTTTCCTAGGTGTTCCAGGGGTGGGTGTCCTGTATAACCCTGGGCGTAGCTGGCGTAGAGGGACTACGCGGAGGTCCACGGAGTTGGGACCCAACTCCGTGGAACTCCGCTCCGAGACCCACTGCCGCAGTTCAGGTAAGTATTTTTTTTTGTTTTAAGTAATGTCTAATTTATTTTTAATAGGGGGTTGGAGGCGGGGGCTGGCCAACTCCGCTCTGCTGCGGAGTGTGCGGAAATTTGCCTACTCCGCGTTCCACGGAGAACACGGAGTAGGCAAATATCCACACACTCCGCTGGCGGAGCAGAGTTCTCCACCCACGCCTAGTCCTGCAGGTATAAGCAGGGTCCTTATAAAACATTTTTTATAGGCCCTGGTATTGGAGAAATTGCTGAGTTAATTTTTTCCATTGCAGATCCCCAGCCCATAGGTTACCATTGCAAGAGGTTATTAATTAATAACTGGAGAAAGGAAAGCCATAACACTAGGATTAAAGGACTCAGCAGAATGGTAATGATAAGTCCAACAATATGGTATTGTTGAATTTATTCTAAAATGTACAGACAAGAAGTTATAAGACTTTCTTGTCTGTAAGCCAAAATGCAGCCCTCTAGTGCTCTGCCCTGATTGGTCAGAGATAAGTGGATTAGCCTGGCTGCTTTGTAGAGGTGATAAATGACCCCTGGGGTTAGGAAGCCTTTCTGGGAGGAGAGGTTGCTGGGCATAGGAATGCCAGAGCTAGGGGGAGGGGTAGTAAATAATGCTCTTCAAGGGAATGAGGACACAAGCTGGAGAAAACAGTTTCATTTACACCTCTCCCCTCTGCCCCACAGCCAGATGGGGGGGGGGAATTAAAGAGACATTCCCAGATGTAAGGGGAGTGGACCTATGCAGATGAAGCCATACTGTAGGCTAGTTTAGGAAGTTCTGCTCCCTCTGCTGTAAAATCAGCCATGATGAAGTTTGGAGAAATAGTGCTCTCTGGAAGAAAATAATGCCACACTTTGGAGGATGTGGTCATACCCTGGGGTGTTCCTGCATCTCATTAGACAGGAGTGACCTCCTGCTTGACCCAGAGAAAGTGTAATAAGTATCTGAGAGGGACAAAGCCGCTCAGATCTGCTGCTTGAAACTTGAGAGAAGAAGGGTCCCTGCTGAGGAGTTTGATTTGCACCAACCAGGCCCTGCATTCTGAATATTGTGCCTGTTGCACAATCTGGAACTACATCCCTGTGGACTACCTTGCATCAAAAGGACTAAAGAGTGGACTCCCTGCAAGCTACAGGTTAACAGAGCTCACCTAGACCCCCACCACCAAGAATCCCCAGCCTGGAGAACTACCAGTAGATTTTTAAGGGTTTTGTCCAAGTGGATTGTGGGAACGGAAGTCCCAAAATTTCAAGGACCATCTTGGATATTCCAGACCCTTGGAGTAAGTTTTGGACACTTTAGTATCCTTTGGGGAACTTCCAGAAGAAGTTCCAGAAGTTTGGAGAAGTTTAGAGCAATGTTGGAAAAAACTCTATAAGTGGACCGACTCGACCTGGGCAGCCAAGCCGGCGACCCTCAAACGCGAGCCGGCCTGTCTGTGAGAAGTTGGCCTGGCATATGCTGTCCACTAATTATAGTGGGCACCTTGCACCAGTCCAAACAACCCCTTATTGGAGATAGGTTAAAGACAACCTTATTGAAAGCTATCCTAGTGGTAGCTATGGAGAGCAGCCTTCAGGCTAAGTCTTGAAGGAATGTAAAGCAGCTTGTTTTACCAGTCTATAATCTCTTGAGTGATCAAATGAAAGAGCACCACAACAGGTATATATTCAAAATATATGTATTTATTGCTAAACACACCCCTCTAGTCTCTTTATGAGGCTAGAGTTCGAAGTACACAAGTTATAAGTTATTTAAACACAGTAATAGCACAAATACACGTTTGGGCCCTAGGGGCGTACCAAACCATATACCAATAAAGTGGTATAAGAACCACGACTGAACTAGACACTAGGCCTAGAGCCTCTAGAAGTGCTTGGACCACAAGGAACCACCCAAGGTAGTGACACAGGGGACCCACGGGGGACGCGTGCAGTGTAAATACACAACCGCGATACGCCGTTAACTTCTATGGAGAAAGTCGCGATCAGGAAATTAAAGAAAAGGGACACTTAAAGGAGGACTTGGAGCAAACCCTTTGAGAACTAGGTCGTTCTAGAGTCTCTACCCACGGGAGCACCGGAGTACTCGTGTTACCTCACCCAGGGAAGCCGGGTGCATAGGTGCCTTTCGGGGTCGGTTTTCGTCGTCGATTTGAATGGCGATCTGCTGCAAAGTGCTGCTGGCGACCAAGTGGAAAGTGTCCGGGTGGATCCAAGAGTGGATCAGAGATCTGAAGAACCTGAAAGCAGAGAGGACAGAGTCTGGGTCACTAGCCAGTGACCAGGAAGGCGATGGACAGATGCCCACCGATGTTGAGTGCTTCAGGTGCGTTGACGGTCGTCTTGACTCTTCAGCCACGAGGTCCAGGAGGCGTTGTCGGCGACCAGGAGCAGGATTCGGGCTGGTACACGACGTCTGTCGAGTGCTGGGGTGTCGGCGACCGGATTGGACCCAACAAGCCTTGGCAACGGCAAGTCTTGGTGAAGATGAAGATCGTCGATGGTGCAGACCATCAAGGTCTGAGGAACTTACCCAGCGAGGATAAGTGAGGGCAGGCCTGGAGCAACCAGGATGCCCAAGAAAAAAAAGATTGGCCTTCGTGAAGGGCTACTAGCCAACGGGCTAGCAACTGCGAAGGAGCCTCGAGACGTCGCACATGGATCTGGCTCACAGGACACTCGTGGAGTGGAGGCCAGTGATCTTCGGTGCAGTTGGTGCTGGAGGCTAGGGCTACTCGGCGCCCAAAGCACGACTTCGTGGAAGACCCAGAAGAGGATGCACTAGCAAATGCATGCGGTGTCCAGGGGTCACGGTTCCACAATACCCACGACAGCTACGGGCCTCAACTTTGCTGGGGACTCAGGGCAGCCTCCAGGAAGTCTGGAAATCCACCTCTGGTGATGCAAAGACTTCGGCGTCCGACGGGAGCTTAGGCGATGCAGACCGAACAATTGCTTCTTTGGTGCCTGCCAAGCAGGGGAGTCACTCCTTGACCCCAAGGGAGATTCTTCTGTCCTCTAGTCTTTAGTAGAGCGTCGAAGGTCCAGGATTCTGTTTCAGAGTTTCGTCCAGGGATAATCTAATCTCCTAAGGACTGGGTTCCTATACTTATACCAAGTTTAGGGGTTGGACTACTCTGTGGCCCCACCTATGGGTGGGTCAGGGCAGAGGGGTGGCTACACCCCTTTCCCTTTGTCCAGTTCGCGCCAAAGCAGGGGCTGCAAGCCCCTGATCCGGTTTG
The DNA here is from genome assembly GCA_963921515.1 of Calotriton arnoldi. Taxonomy (NCBI): domain Eukaryota; kingdom Metazoa; phylum Chordata; class Amphibia; order Caudata; family Salamandridae; genus Calotriton; species Calotriton arnoldi. The sequence continues at coordinate 49,187 of CAWUFW010013256.1, read as the reverse complement.
AACTGGGGTATGCACTAGGGACACCAAATGTGCCCCCAGTGCAGGACTTCAAAGCACCCGAAAGTGCTCCCGCCCAGCCCCAATACACATTATCCTGTCTGGGGAGGTGGTCACACCTCCCTGGGACAGGAAACCTATTGTCCAGGCCTCCCCTGCCGGAGTTTCGTCCAGCAGCAGGAGGCCAGACTCGTGTCTGTGGCAGCAGCATCCATTTTGTGATGCCAGGGCTTTAGAAAGAAGTTACCGGGCTAGCCAGAGTTAACATGTCTTTCCCTCTAAAAGGGTGGAATGCTACCCCGCCACCAGAATTGGCGGGGGGTAGTATTCCAAGATGTTTGACACCAAACACGACATGTTTAGGTGCAGCCATTCCAAAGTTAGCATTTAACGCGAGGTTATAATGCGCTTAAGAGTATATGGTCAGGCTGCACTACAAACAGCATCAGAGAAGGGTCTCCGAACGCTGCAGAGGGGCCCTGCTCATGCAGGGGCACCCTCTCACATAGGAACCACGCACTCTGCCTTCAGGATTGATAAGGCCTGCCATAGGAGTGACTTATAGGTTTATATGTGTGTATGTATTTAGTGATATAGGTAACCTATATCACAGTAAGGGGTGCATGCCCAGACGTGGGTCCCTTGCTCACTTTGCCACTGGATTCAAGCAAGCCTGGCTGATGATGGCTGGAATGCCAGAAACCGGTCCTAGGATGCTTGTTTCCGGTCCAGGGAAGACATGGCTTGGCAGTTCGGGCTGGACTGTTCCCATGAGGCACAGGGTCAGACTGATTTGCATATGGCCATGTCTGAACTGGGGTGGTGGAGTGAGCTAAAGAATGATGATGGATTAAACCCAGATCAGTTGACTGGGGGTGAGTGTTTGATTGGCTCAAACGTTCCGTCCATCATCCCCCTTTTGTATCGCTTTGTTCGCCCTAAGTTGGCGGGGGTATGCCCAGACGTGGGTCCCTTTCTCACTTTGCCACTGGATTCAAGCAAGCCTGGCTGATGACTGCTGGAATGCCAGAAACCGGTCCTAGGATGCTTGTTTCCGGTCCAGGGAAGACATGGCTTGGCAGTTCGGGCTGGACTGTTCCCATGAGGCACAGGGTCAGACTGATTTGCATATGGCCATGTCTGAACTGGGGTGGTGGAGTGAGCTAAAGAATGATGATGGATTAAACCCACATCAGTTGACTGGGGGTGAGTGTTTGATTGGCTCAAACGTTCCGTCCATCATCCCCCTTTTGTATCGCTTTGTTCGCCCTAAGTTGGCGGGGGTATGCCCAGACGTGGGTCCCTTGCTCACTTTGCCACTGGATTCAAGCAAGCCTGGCTGATGATGGCTGGAATGCCAGAAACCGGTCCTAGGATGCTTGTTTCCGGTCCAGGGAAGACATGGCTTGGCAGTTCGGGCTGGACTGTTCCCATGAGGCACAGGGTCAGACTGATTTGCATATGGCCATGTCTGAACTGGGGTGGTGGAGTGAGCTAAAGAATGATGATGGATTAAACCCAGATCAGTTGACTGGGGGTGAGTGTTTGATTGGCTCAAACGTTCCGTCCATCATCCACCTTTTGTATCGCTTTGTTCGCCCTAAGTTGGCAGGGGTATGCCCAGACGTGGGTCCCTTGCTCACTTTGCCACTGGATTCAAGCAAGCCTGGCTGATGACGGCTGGAATGCCAGAAACCGGTCCTAGGATGCTTGTTTCCGGTCCAGGGAAGACATGGCTTGGCAGTTCGGGCTGGACTGTTCCCATGAGGCACAGGGTCAGACTGATTTGCATATGGCCATGTCTGAACTGGGGTGGTGGAGTGAGCTAAAGAATGATGATGGATTAAACCCAGATCAGTTGACTGGGGGTGAGTGTTTGATTGGCTCAAACGTTCCGTCCATCATCCCCCTTTTGTATCGCTTTGTTCGCCTCTAAGTTGGCGGGGGAATGCCCAGACGTGGGTCCCTTGCTCACTTTGCCACTGGATTCAAGCAAGCCTGGCTGATGACGGCTGGAATGCCAGAAACCGGTCCTAGGATGCTTGTTTCCGGTCCAGGAAGACATGGCTTGGCAGTTCAGGCTGGACTGTTCCCATGAGGCACAGGGTCAGACTGATTTGCATATGGCCATGTCTGAACTGGGGTGGTGGAGTGAGCTAAAGAATGATGATGGATTAAACCCAGATCAGTTGACTGGGGGTGAGTGTTTGATTGGCTCAAACGTTCAGTCCATCATCCCCCTTTGTATCGCTTTGTTCGCCCTAAGTTGGCGGGGGTATGCCCAGACGTGGGTCCCTTGCTCACTTTGCCACTGGATTCAAGCAAGCCTGGCTGATGACGGCTGGAATGCCAGAAACCGGTCCTAGGATGCTTGTTTCCGGTCCAGGGAAGACATGGCTTGGCAGTTCGGGCTGGACTGTTCCCATGAGGCACAGGGTCAGACTGATTTGCATATGGCCATGTCTGAACTGGGGTGGTGGAGTGAGCTAAAGAATGATGATGGATTAAACCCAGATCAGTTGACTGGGGGTGAGTGTTTGATTGGCTCAAACGTTCCGTCCATCATCCCCCTTTTGTATCGCTTTGTTTGCCCTAAGTTGGCGGGGGTATGCCCAGACGTGGGTCCCTTGCTCACTTTGCCACTGGATTCAAGCAAGCCTGGCTGATGACGGCTGGAATGCCAGAAACCGGTCCTAGGATGCTTGTTTCCGGTCCAGGGAAGACATGGCTTGGCAGTTCGGGCTGGACTGTTCCCATGAGGCACAGGGTCAGACTGATTTGCATATGGCCATGTCTGAACTGGGGTGGTGGAGTGAGCTAAAGAATGATGATGGATTAAACCCAGATCAGTTGACTGGGGGTGAGTGTTTGATTGGCTCAAACGTTCCGTCCATCATCCCCCTTTTGTATCGCTTTGTTCGCCCTAAGTTGGCGGGGGTATGCCCAGACGTGGGTCCCTTGCTCACTTTGCCATTGGATTCAAGCAAGCCTGGCTGATGACGGCTGGAATGCCAGAAACCGGTCCTAGGTTGCTTGTTTCCGGTCCAAGGAAGACATGGCTTGGCAGTTCGGGCTGGACTGTTCCCATGAGGCACAGGGTCAGACTGATTTGCATATGGCCATGTCTGAACTGGGGTGGTGGAGTGAGCTAAAGAATGATGATGGATTAAACCCAGATCAGTTGACTGGGGGTGAGTGTTTGATTGGCTCAAACGTTCCGTCCATCATCCCCCTTTGTATCGCTTTGTTCGCCCTAAGTTGGCGGGGGTATGCCCAGACGTGGGTCCCTTGCTCACTTTGCCACTGGATTCAAGCAAGCCTGGCTGATGACGGCTGGAATGCCAGAAACCGGTCCTAGGATGCTTGTTTCCGGTCCAGGGAAGACATGGCTTGGCAGTTCGGGCTGGACTGTTCCCATGAGGCACAGGGTCAGACTGATTTGCATATGGCCATGTCTGAACTGGGGTGGTGGAGTGAGCTAAAGAATGATGATGGATTAAACCCAGATCAGTTGACTGGGGGTGAGTGTTTGATTGGCTCAAACGTTCCGTCCATCATCCCCTTTTGTATCGCTTTGTTCGCCCTAAGTTGGCGGGGGTATGCCCAGACGTGGGTCCCTTGCTCACTTTGCCACTGGATTCAAGCAAGCCTGGCTGATGACGGCTGGAATGCCAGAAACCGGTCCTAGGATGCTTGTTTCCGGTCCAGGGAAGACATGGCTTGGCAGTTCGGGCTGGACTGTTCCCATGAGGCACAGGGTCAGACTGATTTGCATATGGCCATGTCTGAACTGGGGTGGTGGAGTGAGCTAAAGAATGATGATGGATTAAACCCAGATCAGTTGACTGGGGGTGAGTGTTTGATTGGCTCAAACGTTCCGTCCATCATCCCCCTTTTGTATCGCTTTGTTCGCCCTAAGTTGGCGGGGTATGCCCAGACATGGGTCCCTTGCTCACTTTGCCACTGGATTCAAGCAAGCCTGGCTGATGACGGCTGGAATGCCAGAAACCGGTCCTAGGATGCTTGTTTCCGGTCCAGGGAAGACATGGCTTGGCAGTTCGGGCTGGACTGTTCTCATGAGGCACAGGGTCAGACTGATTTGCATATGGCCATGTCTGAACTGGGGTGGTGGAGTGAGCTAAAGAATGATGATGGATTAAACCCAGATCAGTTGACTGGGGGTGAGTGTTTGATTGGCTCAAACGTTCAGTCCATCATCCCCCTTTGTATCGCTTTGTTCGCCCTAAGTTGGCGGGGGTATGCCCAGACGTGGGTCCCTTGCTCACTTTGCCACTGGATTCAAGCAAGCCTGGCTGATGACGGCTGGAATGCCAGAAACCGGTCCTAGGATGCTTGTTTCCGGTCCAGGGAAGACATGGCTTGGCAGTTCGGGCTGGACTGTTCCCATGAGGCACAGGGTCAGACTGATTTGCATATGGCCATGTCTGAACTGGGGTGGTGGAGTGAGCTAAAGAATGATGATGGATTAAACCCAGATCAGTTGACTGGGGGTGAGTGTTTGATTGGCTCAAACGTTCCGTCCATCATCCCCCTTTTGTATCGCTTTGTTTGCCCTAAGTTGGCGGGGGTATGCCCAGACGTGGGTCCCTTGCTCACTTTGCCACTGGATTCAAGCAAGCCTGGCTGATGACGGCTGGAATGCCAGAAACCGGTCCTAGGATGCTTGTTTCCGGTCCAAGGAAGACATGGCTTGGCAGTTCGGGCTGGACTGTTCCCATGAGGCACAGGGTCAGACTGATTTGCATATGGCCATGTCTGAACTGGGGTGGTGGAGTGAGCTAAAGAATGATGATGGATTAAACCCAGATCAGTTGACTGGGGGTGAGTGTTTGATTGGCTCAAACGTTCCGTCCATCATCCCCCTTTTGTATCGCTTTGTTCGCCCTAAGTTGGCGGGGGTATGCCCAGACGTGGGTCCCTTGCTCACTTTGCCACTGGATTCAAGCAAGCCTGGCTGATGACGGCTGGAATGCCAGAAACCGGTCCTAGGTTGCTTGTTTCCGGTCCAAGGAAGACATGGCTTGGCAGTTCGGGCTGGACTGTTCCCATGAGGCACAGGGTCAGACTGATTTGCATATGGCCATGTCTGAACTGGGGTGGTGGAGTGAGCTAAAGAATGATGATGGATTAAACCCAGATCAGTTGACTGGGGGTGAGTGTTTGATTGGCTCAAACGTTCCGTCCATCATCCCCTTTTGTATCGCTTTGTTCGCCCTAAGTTGGCGGGGGTATGCCCAGACGTGGGTCCCTTGCTCACTTTGCCACTGGATTCAAGCAAGCCTGGCTGATGACGGCTGGAATGCCAGAAACCGGTCCTAGGATGCTTGTTTCCGGTCCAGGGAAGACATGGCTTGGCAGTTCGGGCTGGACTGTTCCCATGAGGCACAGGGTCAGACTGATTTGCATATGGCCATGTCTGAACTGGGGTGGTGGAGTGAGCTAAAGAATGATGATGGATTAAACCCAGATCAGTTGACTGGGGGTGAGTGTTTGATTGGCTCAAACGTTCCGTCCATCATCCCCCTTTTGTATCGCTTTGTTCGCCCTAAGTTGGCGGGGGTATGCCCAGACGTGGGTCCCTTGCTCACTTTGCCACTGGATTCAAGCAAGCCTGGCTGATGACGGCTGGAATGCCAGAAACCGGTCCTAGGATGCTTGTTTCCGGTCCAGGGAAGACATGGCTTGGCAGTTCGGGCTGGACTGTTCCCATGAGGCACAGGGTCAGACTGATTTGCATATGGCCATGTCTGAACTGGGGTGGTGGAGTGAGCTAAAGAATGATGATGGATTAAACCCAGATCAGTTGACTGGGGGTGAGTGTTTGATTGGCTCAAACGTTCCGTCCATCATCCCCCTTTTGTATCGCTTTGTTCGCCCTAAGTTGGCGGGGGTATGCCCAGACGTGGGTCCCTTGCTCACTTTGCCACTGGATTCAAGCAAGCCTGGCTGATGACGGCTGGAATGCCAGAAACCGGTCCTAGGATGCTTGTTTCCGGTCCAGGGAAGACATGGCTTGGCAGTTCGGGCTGGACTGTTCCCATGAGGCACAGGGTCAGACTGATTTGCATATGGCCATGTCTGAACTGGGGTGGTGGAGTGAGCTAAAGAATGATGATGGATTAAACCCAGATCAGTTGACTGGGGGTGAGTGTTTGATTGGCTCAAACGTTCCGTCCATCATCCCCCTTTTGTATCGCTTTGTTCGCCCTAAGTTGGCGGGGGTATGCCCAGACGTGGGTCCCTTGCTCACTTTGCCACTGGATTCAAGCAAGCCTGGCTGATGACGGCTGGAATGCCAGAAACCGGTCCTAGGATGCTTGTTTCCGGTCCAGGGAAGACATGGCTTGGCAGTTCGGGCTGGACTGTTCCCATGAGGCACAGGGTCAGACTGATTTGCATATGGCCATGTCTGAACTGGGGTGGTGGAGTGAGCTAAAGAATGATGATGGATTAAACCCAGATCAGTTGACTGGGGGTGAGTGTTTGATTGGCTCAAACGTTCCGTCCATCATCCCCTTTTGTATCGCTTTGTTCGCCCTAAGTTGGCGGGGGTATGCCCAGACGTGGGTCCCTTGCTCACTTTGCCACTGGATTCAAGCAAGCCTGGCTGATGACGGCTGGAATGCCAGAAACCGGTCCTAGGATGCTTGTTTCCGGTCCAGGGAAGACATGGCTTGGCAGTTCGGGCTGGACTGTTCCCATGAGGCACAGGGTCAGACTGATTTGCATATGGCCATGTCTGAACTGGGGTGGTGGAGTGAGCTAAAGAATGATGATGGATTAAACCCAGATCAGTTGACTGGGGGTGAGTGTTTGATTGGCTCAAACGTTCCGTCCATCATCCCCCTTTTGTATCGCTTTGTTCGCCCTAAGTTGGCGGGGGTATGCCCAGACGTGGGTCCCTTGCTCACTTTGCCACTGGATTCAAGCAAGCCTGGCTGATGACGGCTGGAATGCCAGAAACCGGTCCTAGGATGCTTGTTTCCGGTCCAGGAAGACATGGCTTGGCAGTTCGGGCTGGACTGTTCCCATGAGGCACAGGGTCAGACTGATTTGCATATGGCCATGTCTGAACTGGGGTGGTGGAGTGAGCTAAAGAATGATGATGGATTAAACCCAGATCAGTTGACTGGGGGTGAGTGTTTGATTGGCTCAAACGTTCCGTCCATCATCCCCCTTTTGTATCGCTTTGTTCGCCCTAAGTTGGCGGGGGTATGCCCAGACGTGGGTCCCTTGCTCACTTTGCCACTGGATTCAAGCAAGCCTGGCTGATGACGGCTGGAATGCCAGAAACCGGTCCTAGGATGCTTGTTTCCGGTCCAGGGAAGACATGGCTTGGCAGTTCGGGCTGGACTGTTCCCATGAGGCACAGGGTCAGACTGATTTGCATATGGCCATGTCTGAACTGGGGTGGTGGAGTGAGCTAAAGAATGATGATGGATTAAACCCAGATCAGTTGACTGGGGGTGAGTGTTTGATTGGCTCAAACGTTCCGTCCATCATCCCCCTTTTGTATCGCTTTGTTCGCCCTAAGTTGGCGGGGGTATGCCCAGACGTGGGTCCCTTGCTCACTTTGCCACTGGATTCAAGCAAGCCTGGCTGATGACGGCTGGAATGCCAGAAACCGGTCCTAGGATGCTTGTTTCCGGTCCAGGGAAGACATGGCTTGGCAGTTCGGGCTGGACTGTTCCCATGAGGCACAGGGTCAGACTGATTTGCATATGGCCATGTCTGAACTGGGGTGGTGGAGTGAGCTAAAGAATGATGATGGATTAAACCCAGATCAGTTGACTGGGGGTGAGTGTTTGATTGGCTCAAACGTTCCGTCCATCATCCCCCTTTTGTATCGCTTTGTTTGCCCTAAGTTGGCGGGGGTATGCCCAGACGTGGGTCCCTTGCTCACTTTGCCATTGGATTCAAGCAAGCCTGGCTGATGACGGCTGGAATGCCAGAAACCGGTCCTAGGTTGCTTGTTTCCGGTCCAAGGAAGACATGGCTTGGCAGTTCGGGCTGGACTGTTCCCATGAGGCACAGGGTCAGACTGATTTGCATATGGCCATGTCTGAACTGGGGTGGTGGAGTGAGCTAAAGAATGATGATGGATTAAACCCAGATCAGTTGACTGGGGGTGAGTGTTTGATTGGCTCAAACGTTCCGTCCATCATCCCCCTTTGTATCGCTTTGTTCGCCCTAAGTTGGCGGGGGTATGCCCAGACGTGGGTCCCTTGCTCACTTTGCCACTGGATTCAAGCAAGCCTGGCTGATGACGGCTGGAATGCCAGAAACCGGTCCTAGGATGCTTGTTTCCGGTCCAGGGAAGACATGGCTTGGCAGTTCGGGCTGGACTGTTCCCATGAGGCACAGGGTCAGACTGATTTGCATATGGCCATGTCTGAACTGGGGTGGTGGAGTGAGCTAAAGAATGATGATGGATTAAACCCAGATCAGTTGACTGGGGGTGAGTGTTTGATTGGCTCAAACGTTCCGTCCATCATCCCCCTTTTGTATCGCTTTGTTCGCCCTAAGTTGGCGGGGGTATGCCCAGACGTGGGTCCCTTGCTCACTTTGCCACTGGATTCAAGCAAGCCTGGCTGATGACGGCTGGAATGCCAGAAACCGGTCCTAGGATGCTTGTTTCCGGTCCAGGGAAGACATGGCTTGGCAGTTCGGGCTGGACTGTTCCCATGAGGCACAGGGTCAGACTGATTTGCATATGGCCATGTCTGAACTGGGGTGGTGGAGTGAGCTAAAGAATGATGATGGATTAAACCCAGATCAGTTGACTGGGGGTGAGTGTTTGATTGGCTCAAACGTTCCGTCCATCATCCCCCTTTTGTATCGCTTTGTTCGCCCTAAGTTGGCGGGGTATGCCCAGACATGGGTCCCTTGCTCACTTTGCCACTGGATTCAAGCAAGCCTGGCTGATGACGGCTGGAATGCCAGAAACCGGTCCTAGGATGCTTGTTTCCGGTCCAGGGAAGACATGGCTTGGCAGTTCGGGCTGGACTGTTCTCATGAGGCACAGGGTCAGACTGATTTGCATATGGCCATGTCTGAACTGGGGTGGTGGAGTGAGCTAAAGAATGATGATGGATTAAACCCAGATCAGTTGACTGGGGGTGAGTGTTTGATTGGCTCAAACGTTCAGTCCATCATCCCCCTTTGTATCGCTTTGTTCGCCCTAAGTTGGCGGGGGTATGCCCAGACGTGGGTCCCTTGCTCACTTTGCCACTGGATTCAAGCAAGCCTGGCTGATGACGGCTGGAATGCCAGAAACCGGTCCTAGGATGCTTGTTTCCGGTCCAGGGAAGACATGGCTTGGCAGTTCGGGCTGGACTGTTCCCATGAGGCACAGGGTCAGACTGATTTGCATATGGCCATGTCTGAACTGGGGTGGTGGAGTGAGCTAAAGAATGATGATGGATTAAACCCAGATCAGTTGACTGGGGGTGAGTGTTTGATTGGCTCAAACGTTCCGTCCATCATCCCCCTTTTGTATCGCTTTGTTTGCCCTAAGTTGGCGGGGGTATGCCCAGACGTGGGTCCCTTGCTCACTTTGCCACTGGATTCAAGCAAGCCTGGCTGATGACGGCTGGAATGCCAGAAACCGGTCCTAGGATGCTTGTTTCCGGTCCAGGGAAGACATGGCTTGGCAGTTCGGGCTGGACTGTTCCCATGAGGCACAGGGTCAGACTGATTTGCATATGGCCATGTCTGAACTGGGGTGGTGGAGTGAGCTAAAGAATGATGATGGATTAAACCCAGATCAGTTGACTGGGGGTGAGTGTTTGATTGGCTCAAACGTTCCGTCCATCATCCCCCTTTTGTATCGCTTTGTTCGCCCTAAGTTGGCGGGGGTATGCCCAGACGTGGGTCCCTTGCTCACTTTGCCATTGGATTCAAGCAAGCCTGGCTGATGACGGCTGGAATGCCAGAAACCGGTCCTAGGTTGCTTGTTTCCGGTCCAAGGAAGACATGGCTTGGCAGTTCGGGCTGGACTGTTCCCATGAGGCACAGGGTCAGACTGATTTGCATATGGCCATGTCTGAACTGGGGTGGTGGAGTGAGCTAAAGAATGATGATGGATTAAACCCAGATCAGTTGACTGGGGGTGAGTGTTTGATTGGCTCAAACGTTCCGTCCATCATCCCCTTTTGTATCGCTTTGTTCGCCCTAAGTTGGCGGGGGTATGCCCAGACGTGGGTCCCTTGCTCACTTTGCCACTGGATTCAAGCAAGCCTGGCTGATGACGGCTGGAATGCCAGAAACCGGTCCTAGGATGCTTGTTTCCGGTCCAGGGAAGACATGGCTTGGCAGTTCGGGCTGGACTGTTCCCATGAGGCACAGGGTCAGACTGATTTGCATATGGCCATGTCTGAACTGGGGTGGTGGAGTGAGCTAAAGAATGATGATGGATTAAACCCAGATCAGTTGACTGGGGGTGAGTGTTTGATTGGCTCAAACGTTCCGTCCATCATCCCCCTTTTGTATCGCTTTGTTCGCCCTAAGTTGGCGGGGGTATGCCCAGACGTGGGTCCCTTGCTCACTTTGCCACTGGATTCAAGCAAGCCTGGCTGATGACGGCTGGAATGCCAGAAACCGGTCCTAGGATGCTTGTTTCCGGTCCAGGGAAGACATGGCTTGGCAGTTCGGGCTGGACTGTTCCCATGAGGCACAGGGTCAGACTGATTTGCATATGGCCATGTCTGAACTGGGGTGGTGGAGTGAGCTAAAGAATGATGATGGATTAAACCCAGATCAGTTGACTGGGGGTGAGTGTTTGATTGGCTCAAACGTTCCGTCCATCATCCCCCTTTTGTATCGCTTTGTTCGCCCTAAGTTGGCGGGGGTATGCCCAGACATGGGTCCCTTGCTCACTTTGCCACTGGATTCAAGCAAGCCTGGCTGATGACGGCTGGAATGCCAGAAACCGGTCCTAGGATGCTTGTTTCCGGTCCAGGGAAGACATGGCTTGGCAGTTCGGGCTGGACTGTTCTCATGAGGCACAGGGTCAGACTGATTTGCATATGGCCATGTCTGAACTGGGGTGGTGGAGTGAGCTAAAGAATGATGATGGATTAAACCCAGATCAGTTGACTGGGGGTGAGTGTTTGATTGGCTCAAACGTTCCGTCCATCATCCCCCTTTTGTATCGCTTTGTTCGCCCTAAGTTGGCGGGGGTATGCCCAGACATGGGTCCCATGCTCACTTTGCCACTGGATTCAAGCAAGCCTGGCTGATGACGGCTGGAATGCCAGAAACCGGTCCTAGGATGCTTGTTTCCGGTCCAGGGAAGACATGGCTTGGCAGTTCGGGCTGGACTGTTCCCATGAGGCACAGGGTCAGACTGATTTGCATATGGCCATGTCTGAACTGGGGTGGTGGAGTGAGCTAAAGAATGATGATGGATTAAACCCAGATCAGTTGACTGGGGGTGAGTGTTTGATTGGCTCAAACGTTCCGTCCATCATCCCCCTTTTGTATCGCTTTGTTCACCCTAAGTTGGCGGGGGTATGCCCAGACGTGGGTCCCTTGCTCACTTTGCCACTGGATTCAAGCAAGCCTGGCTGATGACGGCTGGAATGCCAGAAACCGGTCCTAGGATGCTTGTTTCCGGTCCAGGGAAGACATGGCTTGGCAGTTCGGGCTGGACTGTTCCCATGAGGCACAGGGTCAGACTGATTTGCATATGGCCATGTCTGAACTGGGGTGGTGGAGTGAGCTAAAGAATGATGATGGATTAAACCCAGATCAGTTGACTGGGGGTGAGTGTTTGATTGGCTCAAACGTTCCGTCCATCATCCCCCTTTGTATCGCTTTGTTCGCCCTAAGTTGGCGGGGGTATGCCCAGACGTGGGTCCCTTGCTCACTTTGCCACTGGATTCAAGCAAGCCTGGCTGATGACGGCTGGAATGCCAGAAACCGGTCCTAGGATGCTTGTTTCCGGTCCAGGGAAGACATGGCTTGGCAGTTCGGGCTGGACTGTTCCCATGAGGCACAGGGTCAGACTGATTTGCATATGGCCATGTCTGAACTGGGGTGGTGGAGTGAGCTAAAGAATGATGATGGATTAAACCCAGATCAGTTGACTGGGGGTGAGTGTTTGATTGGCTCAAACGTTCCGTCCATCATCCCCCTTTTGTATCGCTTTGTTCGCCCTAAGTTGGCGGGGGTATGCCCAGACGTGGGTCCCTTGCTCACTTTGCCACTGGATTCAAGCAAGCCTGGCTGATGACGGCTGGAATGCCAGAAACCGGTCCTAGGATGCTTGTTTCCGGTCCAGGGAAGACATGGCTTGGCAGTTCGGGCTGGACTGTTCCCATGAGGCACAGGGTCAGACTGATTTGCATATGGCCATGTCTGAACTGGGGTGGTGGAGTGAGCTAAAGAATGATGATGGATTAAACCCAGATCAGTTGACTGGGGGTGAGTGTTTGATTGGCTCAAACGTTCCGTCCATCATCCCCCTTTTGTATCGCTTTGTTCGCCCTAAGTTGGCGGGGGTATGCCCAGACGTGGGTCCCTTGCTCACTTTGCCACTGGATTCAAGCAAGCCTGGCTGATGACGGCTGGAATGCCAGAAACCGGTCCTAGGATGCTTGTTTCCGGTCCAGGGAAGACATGGCTTGGCAGTTCGGGCTGGACTGTTCCCATGAGGCACAGGGTCAGACTGATTTGCATATGGCCATGTCTGAACTGGGGTGGTGGAGTGAGCTAAAGAATGATGATGGATTAAACCCAGATCAGTTGACTGGGGGTGAGTGTTTGATTGGCTCAAACGTTCCGTCCATCATCCCCCTTTTGTATCGCTTTGTTCGCCCTAAGTTGGCGGGGGTATGCCCAGACATGGGTCCCTTGCTCACTTTGCCACTGGATTCAAGCAAGCCTGGCTGATGACGGCTGGAATGCCAGAAACCGGTCCTAGGATGCTTGTTTCCGGTCCAGGGAAGACATGGCTTGGCAGTTCGGGCTGGACTGTTCCCATGAGGCACAGGGTCAGACTGATTTGCATATGGCCATGTCTGAACTGGGGTGGTGGAGTGAGCTAAAGAATGATGATGGATTAAACCCAGATCAGTTGACTGGGGGTGAGTGTTTGATTGGCTCAAACGTTCCGTCCATCATCCCCCTTTTGTATCGCTTTGTTCGCCCTAAGTTGGCGGGGTATGCCCAGACGTGGGTCCCTTGCTCACTTTGCCACTGGATTCAAGCAAGCCTGGCTGATGACGGCTGGAATGCCAGAAACCGGTCCTAGGATGCTTGTTTCCGGTCCAGGGAAGACATGGCTTGGCAGTTCGGGCTGGACTGTTCCCATGAGGCACAGGGTCAGACTGATTTGCATATGGCCATGTCTGAACTGGGGTGGTGGAGTGTGCTAAAGAATGATGATGGATTAAACCCAGATCAGTTGACTGGGGGTGAGTGTTTGATTGGCTCAAACGTTCCGTCCATCATCCCCCTTTTGTATCGCTTTGTTCGCCCTAAGTTGGCGGGGGTATGCCCAGACGTGGGTCCCTTGCTCACTTTGCCACTGGATTCAAGCAAGCCTGGCTGATGACGGCTGGAATGCCAGAAACCGGTCCTAGGATGCTTGTTTCCGGTCCAGGGAAGACATGGCTTGGCAGTTCGGGCTGGACTGTTCCCATGAGGCACAGGGTCAGACTGATTTGCATATGGCCATGTCTGAACTGGGGTGGTGGAGTGAGCTAAAGAATGATGATGGATTAAACCCAGATCATTTGACTGGGGGTGAGTGTTTGATTGGCTCAAACGTTCCGTCCATCATCCCCCTTTTGTATCGTATTGGATGGGCATCAGTCCTAGTGACTGCATTGAGACCCCTGTAGTCCACACAAAACCTCATCTCTCTTTTCCCACCACTGGTGTGAGGTTTTGGCACAAGGACCACTGGACTAGCCCAAGGGCTATCTGAGGGTTCAATAACTCCCAACTCCAACATTTTCTGGATTTCAGTCCTGATACAGTCCCTGACATGGTCAGGTTGCCTATAAATCTTATTTTTAATAGGCAGACTGTCCCCAGTGTCCACTTCATGAGTGCACCAGGTGGTCTGACTGGGTGTCAGTGAAAACATGTGTCTAAATTGATTGAGCACCTGTCTACAATCAGTTTGTTGCTGGGTAGTGAGGCTGCCTGCCAAGGCTACACCATCTACTGACCCATCATCAGGGTTCTGTGAGAGCAGGTCAGGGAGTGGGTCACTCTCTTCCTCCTGCCCTTCATCAGTAGCCATGAGCAAGCCCATGTCTGCCCTGTCCACATATGGTTTTAACCTGTTGACATAGAGAACCCTGTGGGGACTCCTGGGTGTTCCTAGGTCCACTAAGTAAGTGACCTCACCCTTCTGCTCAACAATAGTGTGGGGTCCACTCCATTTATCTTGGAGAGCTGCTGGGGCCACTGGCTCCAACACCCACACCTTCTGTCCTGGCTGGTAAACAGTCAGAACAGCCTTTTGGTCATGCCAGGCCTTTTGAAGTTCCTGGCTAGCCTCAAGGTTTTTGGTTGCCTTTTTCATATACTCAGCCATCCGGGAGCGGAGACCAAGTACATAGTCCACTATGTCTTGCTTTGGGGGCTTGAGAGGTAACTCCCATCCTTCTTTCACCAAGCACAGTGGACCCCTGACAGGGTGGCCAAACAGAAGTTCAATAGGGCTGTAACCAACCCCTTCTGAGGCACCTCCCTATATGCAAATAAAAGGCAGGGCAAGAGTATGTCCCATCTTCGCCTAAGCTTTTCTGGGAGCCCTTTAATCATGCCCTTCAAGGTTTTGTTGAATCTCTCAACTAAACCATTGCATTGTGGGTGATAGGGTGTGGTGAACTTATAAGTCACGCCACACTCCTTCCACATTGCTTTTAAGTACCCAGACATGAAGTTTGCACCCCTGTCTGATACTACCTCCTTAGGAAAGCCCACTCTTGAGAAAATTCCCAGGAGGGCCCTTGCCACCACAGGTGCTGTAGTGGTCCTGAGGGGAATAGCTTCTGGGTACCTGGTGGCATGATCCACTATCACCAGGATAAACCTGTGCCCAGATGCTGTTTGGGGATCCATGGGACCAACAATGTCAATCCCTACCCTTTCAAAGGGCACCCCCACCACAGGTAGTGGTATCAGGGGGCCTTTGTAGTGCCACCTGCCTTGCCACTGGCCTGACAGGTTACACAGGAGCGACAAAACTCCTTGGTGTCTTCAGACATGTGGGGCCAGTGAAAGTGAGGGACAATTCTGTCCCAAGTCTTGTTCTGGCCCAGGTGACCTGCCAAGGGAATATCATGGGCTAGGGTCAATAGGAAGCCCCTGAACTTTAGAGGTATAACCAACATCCTGGTAGCACCAGGCTTGGGGTCTCTACTCTCTGAGTACAGGAGTCCATCATCCCAATACACAGTATGGGGACCACTAGCTTTCCCAGCAGCCTCAGCAGCAGCTTGCTGTCTGAGGGGTTCAAGGGAGGGGCAGCTCTGCTGCTCCTAGCTCAGATCTGCCCTGGAAGGTCCCCCTGTCCCCAAGAACTCAACCTGGTCAGGTTCAAGTTCCTCTGGGACAGTTCCTTCTTCAGGACTGAGATCATCCCCCTCAAGGGACTGATCTTCCTCCTGAGCCAAGGGGGAAGGCACTGCCTTAACCCTACTACTCCTCCTCTTGGAAGGCACTTGGTCCATTATTCCAGAATCCAAGGCCTGTTCAGTGCTAGACATTTTGGCTTGTGACCTGGTCACAGCAAACACATCTGCAGGGATCCCCAGCATTTCTGCATGGGTCCTGAGCTCCACTTCTGCCCAAGCAGAAGTCTCTAAGTCATTGCCAAGCAAGCATTCGACTGGTAGGTTTGCACTCACCACAACCTTCTTAAGGCCAGTTACTCCTCCCCAGGAGAAGTAACAACTGCCAGAGTATGGTCTGTTCTGACGTTGCTAGCATTGGTCACTTGGTACATCTCACCAAGTATAACTTGCCCAGGATTCACAAGGTCTTGTGTCACCATTGTGACACTTGCCCCTGTGTCCCTAAATGCCAAAGCCTCTCATCCATTGATTAAAGGCTGTTGTCTGTACTTGCCCAGATTACTGGGACTCATAGAGGAGGGCACATCCATGCCTCCATCACAGACTAACACAGCCTGAGTTAGTTCTCTGACTAGGTCAGAGCCCAACTCAGTACCCAGGGTGAACCCTACTAAACCCTTGGCTGGAGCACTCCCACCAACTGTAACTGTACTAGGGGGAACAGGTGCCTTAGGGGCATTGGTGGGTGCTGGACTTGAGTCTTTGGACTTGGTGCAATCACTGGTCCAGTGGGTCTTTTGCTTACAGACCTTGCACCATGGTTTTCTTTCGCCTTTCCCTTTTGTAGACTGTGAATCCCCACCTGAAGAAGATTTTTGGGGGCCTGATGAAGACTTTTGATCTTTACCCTTCTCCCCACCCTTTTCAGAGTTCTTAGCATCTTGCTTCTTAGGGTCCCCACCTTGGTTCTGTACCTTCTGCTTCACCCTGGTTCTGACCCATTTGTCTGCCTTCTTTCCCAATTCTTGGGGAGAGGTCAGATCAGAGTCTACCAAGTATTGATGCAACAGCTGATTTTGACAGTTATTAAGAATCTGCTCCCTCATTAACAGATTGTACAATCCTGAGAAGTCACACACCTTACTGCCCATCAACCAGCCTTCCAGAGCCTTAGCAGAACAATCCACATAGTCTACCCAGTCTTGAGTCTGTGCTTTTGGGTATCTCTGAACTTCAACCTGTACTGTTCAGTGGTTAGGCCAAACCCATCAATAAGAGCACTCTTCAAGACCTTGTAATTATCAGCATCCTCCTCTCTAACAGTGAGGAGCTTATCTCTACCTTTGTCTGCAAAGGAGAGCCACAAGATTGCTGCCCACTGCTCCTGAGGGACCTTCTGTACTTTACAGGCCCTCTCTAGAGCAGTTATCCACTTGTGGATGTCATCCCCACTCTGGTAGGGAGGGACAATCTTGCTCAGGTTCCTATGGTCATAGGACCTTTCCCTATCTCTAGGGACATGGCTGCCACCATGGGACTCTAGTCCCAACTTTCTTCTCTCTTTGAAGAGATCTAGGGACTCCCTGTCTACAGCCAGTTGCTGCTTTCTGATTTCAAGCTGAGCTTTCTCATATTGAACCAGCCTCTTTCTCCTCTCATGAGAGGATTCCCTCCTATGAGATGAGACAGAGGTCCCTATGGAGGTGCCAGAGTGGTTAGACTCCTGAGAAGGAGATCTAGACTTTCTGGGCACACTCATAATCCTTCCTGGGGGACAAAGTGGGAATCATCCAGATCTTCCTCTTCATCGTCCACAGGAGGGATTGGGTTATCCAGGTCAGGGTCATTGTCACCCTCCTGGCCAGTTTCAGAGGGGGGCTGGGGGTATTGCTACCCCTGGCCCCACCCTCATCTTCTGCCCCACCCTCAGCTCCTACCCCTTCAGTCCCCAAGGGCTTACTGAGATCATAAGCTACCAACAACTCTTTAAGGTGTTGGGTGGTGGGACTTTGGCCTGTCCTCAATTTCCTCAAGTTACATAATGCTCTCAATTCCAAGAATGGGAGTGTATCATACTTGGAGGGAAGAAGCCCAGTGGCTTCTGGCAAGGATTCTTTAGGTCCTTCCTTTAAAGACATTACTAGTGTGGTGTGGTGTATGCACTACCTACTCTAGTGTGGCCTACTAAACTCTCTTGAGTTGTAGAAAGGGTGTGCTATCCCTTAACACACAACTCTAAGTTCAGGAGAACTTACTGTTTTCTAAGCTTAAATTATATGTACCTTAGGTACCTTTAGTGGTTTTCAGTTGATCAATTCAATTGAGATTATCTGGTAAAACAATAGCAAGCTGGAATCCCACACGCTGCACACCAATGTGAGAAGTTGGCCTGGCATATGCTGTCCACTAATTATAGTGGGCACCTTGCACCAGTCCAAACAACCCCTTATTGGAGATAGGTTAAAGACAACCTTATTGAAAGCTATCCTAGTGGTAGCTATGGAGAGCAGCCTTCAGGCTAAGTCTTGAAGGAATGTAAAGCAGCTTGTTTTACCAGTCTATAATCTCTTGAGTGATCAAATGAAAGAGCACCACACCAGGTATATATTCAAAATATATGTATTTATTGCTAAACACACCCCTCTAGTCTCTTTATGAGGCTAGAGTTCGAAGTACACAAGTTATAAGTTATTTAAACACAGTAATAGCACAAATACACGTTTGGGCCCTAGGGGCGTACCAAACCATATACCAATAAAGTGGTATAAGAACCACGACTGAACTAGACACTAGGCCTAGAGCCTCTAGAAGTGCTTGGACCACAAGGAACCACCCAAGGTAGTGACACAGGGGACCCACGGGGGACGCGTGCAGTGTAAATACACAACCGCGATACGCCGTTAACTTCTATGGAGAAAGTCGCGATCAGGAAATTAAAGAAAAGGGACACTTAAAGGAGGACTTGGAGCAAACCCTTTGAGAACTAGGTCGTTCTAGAGTCTCTACCCACGGGAGCACCGGAGTACTCGTGTTACCTCACTCAGGGAAGCCGGGTGCATAGGTGCCTTTCGGGTCGGGTTTCGTCGTCGATTTGAATGGCGATCTGCTGCAAAGTGCTGCTGGCGACCAAGTGGAAAGTGTCCGGGTGGATCCAAGAGTGGATCGGAGATCTGAAGAACCTGAAAGCAGAGGGGACAGAGTCTGGGTCACTAGCCAGTGACCAGGAAGGCGATGGACAGATGCCCACCGATGTTGAGTGCTTCAGGTGCGTTGACGGTCGTCTTGACTCTTCAGCCACGAGGTCCAGGAGGCGTTGTCGGCAACCAGGAGCAGGATTCGGGCTGGTACACAATGTCTGTCGAGTGCTGGGGTGTTGGCGACCGGATTGGACCCAACAAGCCTTGGCAACGGCAAGTCTCATTGAAGATGAAGATCGTCGATGGTGCAGAGCAGCAAGGTCTGAGGAACTCACCCAGCGAAGGTAAGTGAGGGCAGGCCTGGAGCAACCAGGATGCCCAAAAAGAAAAAGATTGGCCTTCGTGAAGGGCTACTAGCCAACAGGCTAGCGAGCGCGAAGGAGCCTCGAGACGTCGCACATGGATCTAACTCACAGGACACTCGTGGAGTGGAGGCCAGTGATCTTCGGTGCATTTGGTGCTGGAGGCTAGGGCTACTCGGAGCCCAAAGCACGACTTCATGGGAGACCCAGAAGAGGATGCACTAGCAAATGCGTGCGGTGTCCAGGGGTCATGGTTCCACGTTACCCACGACAGCTACGGGCCTCAGCTTTGCTGGAAACTCAGGGCAGCCTCGGGGAAGTCTGGAAATCCACCTCTGGTGATGCAAAGACTTCGGCGTCCGACGGGAGCTTAGGCGATGCAGACCGGACAATTGCTTCTTTGGTGCCTGCCAAGCAGGGGAGTCACTCCTTGACCCCAAGGGAGATTCTTCTGTCCTCTAGTCTTTAGTAGAGCGTCGAAGGTCCAGGATTCTGTTTCAGAGTTTTGTCCAGGGATAATCTAATCTCCTAAGGACTGGGTTCCTATACTTATACCAAGTTTAGGGGTTGGACTACTCTGTGGCCCCACCTATGGGTGGGTCAGGGCAGAGGGGTGGCTACACCCCTTTCCCTTTGTCCAGTTCACGCCAAAGCAGGGGCTGCAAGCCCCTGATCCGGTTTGAACTGGGGTATGCACAAGGACACCAAATGTGCCCCCAGTGCAGGACTTCAAAGCACCCGAAAGTGCTCCCGCCCAGCCCCAATACACATTATCCTGTCTGGGGAGGTGGTCACACCTCCCTGGGACAGGAAACCTATTGTCCAGGCCTCCCCTGCCAGAGTTTCGTCCAGCAGCAGGAGGCCAGACTTGTGTCTGTGGCAGCATCATCCATTTTGTGATGCCAGGGCTTTAGAAAGAAGTTACCGGGCTAGCCAGAGTTAACATGTCTTTCCCTCTAGAAGGGTGGAATGCTACCCCCGCCGCCAGAATTGGCGGGGGGTAGTATTCCAAGATGTTTGACACCAAACACGACATGTTTAGGTGCAGCCATTTCAAAGTTAGCATTTAACGCGAGGTTATAATGCGCTTAAGAGTATATGGTCAGGCTGCACTACAAACAGCATCAGAGAAGGGTCTCCGAACGCTGCAGAGGGGCCCTGCTCATGCAGGGGCACCCTCTCACATAGGAACCACGCACTCTGCCTTCAGGATTGATAAGGCCTGCCATAGGAGTGACTTATAGGTTTATATGTGTGTATGTATTTAGTGATATAGGTACCCTATATCACAGTAAGGGGTGCATGCACCACCTTACCCAGGCTGCAGTAGCAGACCTGTGGTGTCAGTTTGGATGGCCTTCCAGGGGTGGCATAATACATGCTGCAGCCCCTGGTAGGCCTCTGAGGTACCTATGCCCTTGGTACATAGTATACCATATACTAGGGACTTATAAGGGCACTCCAGATTCCAATCAGTGATGTGCCTAAGGCACATGGAAACCATTTTAGAGAGGAAGCAGCTAGGCTGGGGTTCTGATTAGCAGGGCCCCAGCCAGACTAATGTCGAAAAACAGTGAAGCATCAGCAAAAAGTGGGGGTACCCATGTGAAGCAGATCCTACTCTCCTACACTGTCGTCCAGGTTCATCCTGCTGAAAAGCTCCGGAGGTCCGACTTCCAGAGTTTGACTGGGAGTAGGCAGAAGCCTAAGCGGGCGAACCCTCAGCGAAGCCAGCCTAGTGAGGAACAGCGAGGGACCCCTGAAGAAAAAGCTCCATAAAAGTTTCTAAGTCCGAACGTAGAAAAGGTGACTGGGACCAACAGCGAGGGCCAAGCCGCCCACATCCAACTGCGAGCCAGCCTGAATCCCTGGTTCGTCCCGCTGGAAAGCTCCATAGATCAGACTTCCATGGGTTTGACCAGGAGCTCGTTGCAAGGCAAGCCGACGAGCCCTCACCGAATCCAGACTGTCTGAGAGCTTCGAGGGAAAAGTTTCTAAGTCAGAAGGTAAAAACTTTGACCAAGACCTACCGCGAAGGGTAGCCACGCACGGCTCCATCGCGGTCGGCCTGAAACATTGACTTTCACCAGGTCTAGCGTGACCAGATGTCCCAATAGGTGCTATAGGTTTCTATGTAGAATATAGTGCTAAATCTTTAAAAACTCATATCCCCGGTTACCTACATTGGACTTTTTTTGTTTTGGTGTCATTTTAAAGATAAAAATATTTCCTGTGTTTATAAATTGGTGTTTGATTTTATTGGGTGTTGTGTCTTAATTATTTACTGAATTGGTGTTTTTAAATGCTTTACATACCTGTTTTTGAAGTTAAGCCTGCCTGCTCGCAGCCAAGCTACCAAGGGTTGAACATGGGAATCATTTTCTAAGACCTGTACTGAGCCCTATATTGTGGTAGTGACCTTATTGCCAGGGGCAGATATACATTTGCCCCTACTAATAACCCACTTTCCAACACACAGGCAACACAGGCATGTATAGTGGTATACATTCTTGCCAATATGGTTCTCCAATAAATACTATCCTCTATGGGTAGTACATACAAGAGGAGCACACAAAGTCAACATTCTCTGCTTATGCTGGTGTGTAGTGTTAGATTAGGTCACTTCCAATTGATTTGTTTTGCAAGCGACAAAAAGGGGATTTTATCTCTCTTAGTGGATGTCCTGCCCATATTTGCATTAATAGAATGTTAACTAATTATCTGCAGTAGGGCCTGTGCAGCATCAGGAGCTAATACACAAGCCCTTATTGTCTGTAACATGAATTGTCAAAATCATCTATCTACAATCACTGATTCAGTTAATAAATGACTTAGTTCCAGGGAATTCAAATTGATTGTATAGGTGTTGATATCCTTGGAGGATTTCTAGTCTTTGATATGGTTCATACTTTTGAGCAATAGGAGCAAATTATTTATTAATGCAAATGCAGAATGTTTGGATCAACATGTTCAAATTACAACCATGAGTGAAATATTTCAAAGGGGTATGCTGACTGTGCTGTAACTAATAGAATTACTTCACTCCTACCACCTGGCTCAGGGAGCCACCACGAGGTATACTCTCTATGAGACTCTGATGATTGCCCTTAAAACATCAGGTGCAGCTACCATTTTAAGACTGATTCAGGGTTTGATTTAAAATGCAAGCAAATGATGAAAAAGCTTTTACTATTTAAGCTTGATAAACCCTTCAGCATAGAGGGATCTCCCATTTGAACTGTGAGAGGAAACCAATATTACATCAGATATCTCCGCATTATTAACTATTGGTAACATCTTGTATGTGTCTCTCAAGTGTTCTAAGCACTCAGGCCCAAGTTGGGCTCCATTATAAATTTTTGCAACCTTAGCAGCAAGTATAATCCAGTTTTAGACACCCTACACCTTCTGATTATTATGAGAAGGCCAGATCTTGTGATGAATGGTGTAGAATGCAGGAATTAGCATATGAATTCTGTTGCATATTCACTAAAATGTGCTACATATCTATAATTAGTCATTCTGATACATGATATATGAGCAATTGATGCGAAATCAGCATTTTATAAAGCAAACGAAAATTGGTAATCAAGTGCAATTGATACTAAATAAAGCAAATGTTTATAAATGAAAATGTGCACTCAAATACATGAATATTTGAAATGCAATGGGGCACATAAGCAGAAAAAGCAAGGCACGCCACCTTAGGTTCCTAAAGAAATTTGGATTTATATCATAACGGGGCATCTGATACATCATTTGGGCTTTGCTCCTCGTCGGGCCGGCGGTGCAATGCCCAACGAGTCCCCCGCAGGGTCACTTTATCGGAGATCTTTTGATGAAAAGCCGTTTGGGTGCGTGGGTGTAAGTGGCAGTGAAGTCTAAAGTTGTTTATTTAAATAATGACTGGAGGGAGGGTGGGTATTATTTATTAGGGTGATCCCTCTGTCATTGTTAAAACGAAGTGTGTGGTGCTGCTCTAGGGGATATTATGTCCCTCTGTAGCTGGGTATATGTCCCTAATGGACATATATAACGGTCAACATGTTTCGCGCTGTATGTGGCCTCAGAAGGAGATCCAGAGTGATTCTTCAGGACCAAAGGGAGTTCAATTTTAGTATCAAGCGGCGGCCTAAACTAACCAGTGCCGCCAAATCTGTAGAAAGGAGTAGCATTTCTGAAAAGACAAAAGTGTAGGACAAAAGTATAGTGGCATTAGTATCTTGTCATGGTAGGTTCATATTGTCCGGGTCATCCATTGGAGGGCCTGGTGAGCATTACCCTTAGAGTGAGTATTATCGCTATAGGTTGGCGTAGGTGCATGTATAATAACAGTGATGTGAATAATTAAAACGATTTTTCTCAGCATAGTGACAGACATACATAAATAGGTATAAGATCAATGATAAGATTGTGCCAGTGTAGTTCTTTATCCATATATTTATTCCATCATTCATACTGTACCCCTGGTTAGAGTATCCAAGTTGATGTAACTCTATGAAAGGCTCATTCATAAGGTAAGTATATGAACCATAGCTGTCTAGGTAGATAATACCATGAAAAGTGGGCCCCACCATTGATGGCAAATCTCGAGACACTGTTGTATTGATTTCTGCAAAATACATCATATTTCTCACCCCTTAATATTAGAATCAGGACCTCATGAGATCAGTGATGGCACTCGGGAACTGTGAATAAGAGGAGGCAAAGTAAATAGTGTTAAGAGGCTTCGTTGTTCCTTACTGTTGTAATTAATAAAGTTTTTGTTGAAAAAACAAAACTGCATTGTTTTGGAAACTACAAAACTAAAAAACGAATGAGTTAAAAAACCGTTATGCAGAGTCCAGGGCTGATCCCTAGCATGTTTGGAAGGTTTACACAGAGAACACAAGTACATGAATTGCTCAGGTTTTGTTTTTAAGAAGCAGTTGTTTTCACTGGCTAAGCCCTTTAACCTCTTCGGTGATCAGGACGGTCCCCAGCCGTCCGACATCACGGTGGGCGTGTGCTAAGGACGGCCGGGGGCCGTCCGAATCCCGCCCACTTATTAATTCTCCCGCATAGCGGGAGAATTCGCACAGCGCCGAAGGGGTTAAAACCAGAGAGATGCTCCCTCGCATTCTGAAAGGTTTCCCATTTCTCTTTTACTCACGGTTCACCCGTAGTAGCAGGGCCGATCCACCTGCGTGCCTCTCCCTGTCTCCGCCGGTAATGGGAGAGTGGCCCTTGCCCCTTATATAGCGGAGGTGTGTTTCCAATCAATGAGTTAATTACATGTTAATGGGAAAGTGAGCAACGTGATGCATGGGCGCCATCTTGTAGTGGGGTGTTCAAGTAATTTTTGTTAACAAGCTATTATTAACAGCGGATTTCCTATAATGAATCCTTATTATTTAAGTGTGATTTTTGTTATCAAGCTATTATTAACAGCGGGTGTCCTATAATGAATTTTTATTATTTAAGTGTGATTAAGGTAGTAAAGACTTACTCATAGATTTAGGCAGATAGGTTGTTAGACCACGGGCGCCATCTTTGAGTGGTGTAGTTGGCAGGTCGATTGTTTGACCATGTGCGCCATCTTTGAGTGGTATCGCAATGTATTATCTGTCACTATAAGGTGTGAATGGCTAAGCCCCATTTCTAATGTTTAGGATTTTATTCGCTGGGGGGTGTCTCTGATGGCAACATAAGGGTGTTTGTGTTCGTATGTCTCTATGGTTTACACATCATTGTGGTAATTTTGTCTGAAAAGTTGCAAGGAGAAGGGGTTGATGGTCATTAGCCTACACCACTTCAATCCATGGTATTTCGTCGTTTAGACCATGGGTATTTGTCTGTAGGCGGTAGACCCATCTTTGTTCTTTTTGAAATAATGTCCTATTGGACCATGAAGGATTGGATTCTATTACAGTCCAGGTCATTTGATCTGGTGTATGTCCTGTTTCGATATAATGTCTGCTCATTTTAGTGGTGTTTTTCTTGCACCGTATATTACTTCTGTGTTCGTTTACTCTCGTCCTCACGGCTCTGGTTGTCATTCCTATATATAGGAGGTTGCAAGGACATCTCACCATATACACACAGTTTTTAGTATTGCAGGTTGTATGTTTCTTCTGATTCTACTCCTGGTTGTTTAGTTGCAGAGTTGTGGTATATGTTGTCAGAGGGCAAATGTTACAGGTTCCGCATGGGTAATGCCCTTTGACTTTTGGGAGGTCCCACAGTGTCCTTTGATTGTCCAGTTGTTTACACTGTGGTCTTGTGTGCACAACCATGTCTTTGATATTCTGTGTACGTCTGAAGGCAAATCTTGGGCGCTCCAGTTGCAT
This sequence comes from Calotriton arnoldi, assembly GCA_963921515.1. Lineage (NCBI taxonomy): Eukaryota > Metazoa > Chordata > Amphibia > Caudata > Salamandridae > Calotriton > Calotriton arnoldi. The sequence goes on along the minus strand of CAWUFW010013256.1, from coordinate 23,805 downwards.
TCCTCCTGCATGCAGGATGTTCCAGTATTTCAGTAGGATTTTCTTTACTTGATTTGATTGTGGTGTGTAGGTTGTCACACATGTAATTGTCTCATTTTCTGTTTTTTCAAGAGTTTCTAGTAATGCTTCCCGGTGATTATTGCGTGCGCGTTTCTGCGCATTCTTTATGATTCTCCTTGGGTAGTTCCTCTGTTCCAGGTTGTTGCCTAGTTCTGCAGCTTGTGTTTCGTAATCCGTGGTGTTGCTGCAGTTTCTTCTGAGCCTCAGAAATTGTCCAAATGGAAGATTCTGTCTTAAGGCTTTTGTGTAATGACTATCGTAGGTTAGTAAACTGTTTTGGTCTGTAGGTTTTTTATATGTTTTGGTGAAACGTTTTCCATCTTGTAGGGTGATTAATAGGTCCAGAAAGGGGATCTATTCACTTGAGACGGTCAGTGTAAATTTCAAGAAAGGATCATGTTTGTTAATACAGGTGTGGAATTCCGTGCAGCGTTCTTTTGTGCCTGTCCATAACATGAGTATGTCGTCTATATACTGTTTCCACTCTTTTATTTCTGGTTTAAAGGGGTTGGAAGCTGGTAAGATGTATTCTGCCTCAAAATGGGCCATGTATAGGCATGCTAAGCTCGGCGCAAAAGTGCTGCCCATACAAGTTCCATGGATTTGTTGGTAGTGTTGATCTTGGAACTTGAAGAAGTTATTCTTCAGGGCCAGTTCTGCGCTTTCCAGGATGAAATTTACTGGTTGTGGTGTAGCCGAGTTGAGGTTCCTTAGACTTTCTTCAACTACTTTCAGTGTAGCTTCTTGTGGGATGTTAGTATATAACGCTTCCACGTCAAGGGTCACTAGTAGGGTGATTTCCTCTGGTCCTCTTATGTGCTCAATTAAGTTGATGGTTTCTTCTGTGTCTTTGAGGTAAGACGGTGTTGCTTGTATTAATGGTCGTAGGAAATGGTCACAGTATTGGCTGAGTGGTTCAAGGATAGAGTTGATCCCAGACACTATTGGTCTTCCAGGTGGAGGCATGATGTTTTTGTGGATTTTGGCAAGATATAGAAGTATAGGGTCGTAGGTTTTGAGTTCACTAGGAATTCTGCTTCATTCTTGCTAATCCATCCATTTGTTTGTGCTTCAATCACTGAGATGGTGATTCTTCTCGTGAAGGAATATGTGGGATCTGTATCTATTTGTTGATAGTATCTGTTGTCTGCCAGTTGTCTATGGCATTCGATGTTGTAGTCGTCAGTGTTAAGAATGGCGATGGCTCCGCCTTTGTCTGCAAGTTTTATTGTAACCGTTTGGTCGCTGTTGAGATCTTCAAGGGCTTTCCTCTCTCTTGTAGGTAGGTTGTTATAAACTCTTTTCGTTTGTAAGCTGTTTATGTCTCGTAGTACCGCCTTTTCATAAGTCAGTATCTCAGTGCTAGTCATTGCTGTAGGAGGTGTGAATTTTGATGGGTTACGTAGGCCTGTGTCTGTAGTGGCCGAGTCCGTCTTGTTTTTCTCCTGCGTTTAGAAGAAAGATCTCAGGCGTAATTTCCGGAAAAGGCCTGCAAGTCCCCAGTGAGTCTGAACGGATCTTCTCTGGGAGTGGGGACAAAGCCTAGTCATCTCTGTAGGACTGATTCTTCTGTTGGTGTTAGGGTCCTGTTAGACAGGTTAACCACTAATTTCTCTTGGTTTGGCTCCTTGTCCTGCGTTGTTCCTCGTCCTCTGACCACTGCATTTGTCTTTGCTCGTTTTTTCGCCTGACTCATCCTCTGCCCCTGCCTCTGTTCCAAAAAGGAGGGCGTTGTTGTTAGTAGAATGGGTGAGGTGGCGGTGAGCCATGGTAGCCAGGATACCATGGTGGCGGTGCTACCGGGTAGCCTTGCATAGGGTAATTGAACATCGGTGGAGTTGGTAGGATTCCTGGACCACCTTCATGATTCTTCTAGCTACCATTGCTGGAATTGCTGCTTGATCTCTTTGATCTGGCGGAGGTAGTTGATCCATCGTCAGATGAGGTGTCAGTGATGTTAGTCACATAATCCTCCTTCGTGTATGGATTTATCTTCTCTCTGTCAAAGTTCTTGATATCTTTCTGTAGTTTCATTATTTTCTTCTGTAGAAGGTATTCTTTATGATCATTCATTTCTGAATTGATCTCGGCAAGTCGTGTTTTCCATGCAGATATGCTGATTGTTGTTTTCAATGCTTTTTCTGCAATAGTTATCTTTATTATCAATGCTTCCGATAGGCGTTTGGCTGTGTTGATTATGAGTACAAGCAAGGCACGTGTACACCTCCAGGCTATTTGGCTCCAGTCTTTTCTGAAAATTATATCTTCTAAGAAGATTCGTGGTGCTAAAGTTACAATGAGGCCATTGGGTGCAATATTGGCCCGCAAATATTCTGTCATAATAGCCCCATGCATTGCTATTTTTACTTGCTGTTTTTTAAGAGCGGCTATGTTGTTCCAGTCGCCTTGTTGGGTACTTGTGGATGCTGAGCCTTCTGTTCCTAATAAACTCACTGTTCTTAAAATCTCTGACACTATATCATCATCAAAACCTAAACCCATCTGTGCTGTCATGATGAAGTTGGGTGTGGTCGAACAGAGTAAGAGAAAAGGAATATAGAGGTTACGTACCTCGGCTGATCCGCCATGCAAAATAATCCTATTTATAGAGAGGGGGGACACTAGGAGCTAATTATTAGGTCCAGTGACCCTTGCTCCCGAAAAGTAACTAGTACACAAAGGGAGTCACTGTTCCTTGTAGAGGAAGAAAAGGAATGCCCAACGGGTCCCCCGAAGGGTCACTTTATCAGAGATCTTTTGATGAAAAGCCGTTTGGGTGCATGGGTGTAAGTGGCAGTGAAGTCTAAATTGGTGTATTTAAAAAATAACTGGAGGGAGGGTGGGTACTATTTATTAGGGTGATCCCTCTGTCATTGTTAAAACAAAGTGTGTGGTGCTGCTCTAGGGGATATTATGTCCCTCTGTAGCTGGGTATATGTCCCTAATGAACATATATAACGGTCAACATGTTTCGCGCTGTATGTGGCCTCAGAAGGAGATCCAGAGCGTTTCTTCAGGACCAAGGGGAGTTCAATTTTCATCAAAAGATCTACGATAAAGTGACCCTTCGGGGACCCGTTGGGCATTGCAGCGCCGGCCCGACGAGGAGCAAAGCCCAAATGATGAAGCATGACATCCTTCGGGGTGTGTGAGGGCATTATGATGAGGACACACTGTCCCCCACAGATAGAGTAGCACACAACAAAAGTTTCTTCCTTTTCTTCCTCTAGAAGGAACAGTGTCTCCCTTTGTGTACTTGTTCCCCATCAGCATTCGCCGCCATGGTAATTCTTCTGATTGTCCTCTAAAAACCAGGCAGTATTCTGTCACATCTGGGGCCTTGATTGCATGTCCTTAGAAAGCCCCTGGAAATATGTCACTAAGTGGTCGTCAATGTACGTGAGCTAGACCATCACTAAAGCATGTCTTAGCCTGCAACATACCAAGTACAATGTGTGTATGTAAAAGTAGGGCGCGTATCGTGGCCTTGCCAGGAGATGTCCACAGTGTAGGTAAGGTCCATCACTCAGTCTCTTTCCCTCTCCTGAGTCACAAATTGACTCCTTTCACCTTATTGGTCAGACCGAGGAGCCACATTGCTATCAACTGCTGGACAATGTCCCTCTGTGGAGGCTTGTTCTGATCTGGTTTCTGCCCCTGCACACTCTGAACTTGAAGTGGGTGAGCTGTACCAGGGCTTTCAGAGCCATCCAGGGTGGACGGGTGGCAATTGCTTGTCACCAGCAGCTCTGTCTAGCATATGCGAGCTGCCCCACCCCTTCTGCAGGGCCAATCAATTAAGTGTCCAATACCATTAGTAGGGAAATCCCAACCAGGCTCTGCTGGCCAAAATAGCCTACTGATAAGTATTGCCCTTGGCAGAAATAAACTCTCAAATGCCAACTTACTCCCGACATTTAGCACTAGATTCTTCATGCGAAATGCACCCTCACGTCCAAAATGGATGCGAGGATGCATTTGTGCTAAGAAAATAGCACTACATGCAAAACAACATGAACAGCAGTGTGAGCAGCTGCTTGCTAAATTTGTTGTTTCTGCGCTAATGCCGGCCAAAATTAATCTTACTTATGTGAGCCGGTGTAACTGCCTAAATACTGATACTTCTGCATCAAAGAATAATGAGGAATTATCAAGATTATTCCAATTATTCAGGCATTATAAAGAAAGCAAGATCATTTTTAATGCACTTATCTCACCAGTGAGCAGCAAAGAAGAGATTGCAAGGTTGTCATTAAGGAGGTTACGATACGCCTGTGGAAGAAGGACAGGATTGGTCAGAATGTGCTGTCTATGTTTTTCAGAGGACTCATGGGAGTCATAGTTTTTATAAAGAAATGTTACATCTTTGCTGATGGTAAATAGTAAAATTACGAGATAGCAGCCAGAAGCTAGGAGCCAATGTGTCTTGCCATAAAATAAATACATTGAAAATCCCCACATTCCAGCAGGCCACCATCCTTGTAATGGTAGAGAATTACTGTGGTTCTCAATTTGCAACCCACCTCATTAAAATTCATGAGACAAGTTGAATTGTGACCCACTATGATTTGATATTTTGAGAACTGACCTATAAATACATAGGACCATTTGCAAAATACCACCCTGGTTGTAAAAATACTGGTTGTAAATTGCGAACAGTATTCTGTGAGTGACCAATGTTTGGCCCTAGGCCCTTAGTGCCAGGGGGTTGAGGAAGCCTATTCCCAGGCTTTGTTCTGGAAGATCTAGAAAGCGTATCACACATGAAACCCTACAAATCTCTTTAAAACCCTTAGCACCTTATATGCTTATCCATCCCATAACCCTTAAATCCTCGTTTTTTAATGACATAATAATATGTCCTGTGTCTAAAGTACAATGTGGTAAAGTACCAAAAAAGGCATGAGTGGTACTTACCTGCACAGGAAGTAATGTCCTATGGGGTAAGCACTGTGGGGTAGAGGCTTTCAACCACTGCATTAACACATGGCAAGGAAAAGTGCCTTTGCTTTGTAGGAATACCCAACAACAACAACAATACTTTATTTGGCTTTTGCAAAAAAACATAAAAGTCAAGTTTACAAAGTATGTACTAAAGCGACATGTCTATAAAACATCTGCCACATAATACACTTCTTCAATAAAGATATTCAATATTAAAAATAAAAATTGATACAAAGTAAAAGGGAATACCATCATCACATCACGTCCAGCCATGATACACCTCAGCTATTAATCACAACTGGATCTGAGCCTAACAGCAGACTTTAAAAAACCTAAGAACATGAAATACAGAGTTCCCTGAAAGCAGTAATAAAAAAAAAATAATAAAAGCAGGACCCACCTGGCTAAAATTTGCCTTATTTAAAATAGGGATAATGTAGGTCTTCCTCAGCAGCTCATAGTAACTACAAAACATTAAAAAGTGGAGCATATCCTGTGGAGACTTGCCATCGCAGCTTCAGGACGACAGGCTATGACCCTTGTTCTGCCCACGTGGTTGGGCACGAAGAAGATGAAAGAGGTCAAAGCAGAACCTGGTCAATAAAAAACGATTGTAAGAGCTAGAAAGCACTAAAAGATATGGTTCAGTGAATTGCATTGTTTTCAAAATAGTAAATCTACATACACTGGGCTTCCTTAGCTCACGATCTTTCCTGTCTGACATCCGCTGTCTAAAAAGGCCTCCTTCACCCAGCCCTACTGATTGATTCCGGGTTACAAAATAGATCTGCTCTTTCTAGACTCCTGAAACACTCCTGTATGTAGTTCAGCCAAGGGATATAATGAGGATGGTCAAGGGCCATGCAATCCTTTAAGATCTCTGGGGCATATCATCAAGCCCCGGAGATAAAATTATCGCCGCTTTAGCGTCCGTTTTCTGACGGAAAGCGGCGATAATTATATCTCCTAATCAGCAAGGTCACGCTATCGCGTGAATCCTTGCATTATCGCCTCTTTCCCCAACGCCCATCTTTACATCTCTAATGAGATGCAAAGTGGGCGTTCCGTGCTAAAATAACTGGGGAAATGTCGCTAACCGACATTTCTCCAATTATCAAGCTGCACGCAAGCAAGCAGAGCGACAAGCAAAGTAGCGATAACCTCTGTTATCGCTACTTTCCTTACGCCTGCTTCAAGACTGACTTAGCCATGATATCCTATGTAAGGTGGATATCATGGCTAAGTATGTCTTGCTCTATCAGCAAGCTATCGCCAAACCTTGTGCGATTATCGCTGTATTTCCAGCGATAATCGCACAATTGGCAGCTTGCGCTCTGAATTTTATCGCTTTGGAGATAAGCGTTGCTGATAGCACGCTATCTCCGCGATAAAATTCAGAGTTGGCCGGCGATAATTATCCTCGCACTAAGAGCGCTGAGCGATAATTATCGCATGGCCTTGATGATATGCCCCTCTTTGTTTAGAGCGGTTCCGTTATAAAGCCAAATTTTAATCCATAGTGAAAGGGGGCGGAAGGCGAACAGGTCAGAGGGTAGGCCATGCCAAGCTCTTCATGTACTATGAAGGTGGAAGTGCCCTTGGGTACGCTTAAGAGCCGTCTCAGGAAGTTGTTTTCGGCTATTTGTAAATCGTTGTGAGTGATATAACCCCAGATTTCACTACCATATGCCACCATGGTAATACACTTGGCCCTATAAATCTGCAGGAGTGTCCCAATCAGTCTCCTGCCCAGTTGGGAGGCAAAGTTAAAAATAGCAGTGTTTGCCCGTAAAAGATCCCCTTTCTTTCTGCTCTTTAAAGGCCCCCAGTTCAAATTAGCATCCAACAAGACCCACAGATAGAAAAAGCACTAGTCTTTGGGACTGGAATGGACCCAACCTTAAAGAGAAAAGACTATCTTGAGCTAGGTCCCACCTGCATCACAAATGATTTAGAGTTGTTAACCAGCAGGTCCTGATCTTCCATAAATTGCACAAAGGAGATAAGCAACGTTTGCAGTCCTCTCGCGGTCCGGGCCATGAGGACCGCGTCGTCAGCAGACAGTAGTACCGGCAGATTGCGCCGTCCCACCTGGGGAAAGTCCACCTTAGTCTCCACCTGTACCTTCTCTAGATTGTTAATATATAAATTAAACAGAAAAGGAGCTAGTGTGCAACACTGCCGGACCCCTCTCTGAATTGGAAATTGTTGAGTGACCTTCGTGTCCCTAATGAGATCTCGTAAAAAGAGGACAATATCTCTATCCACCCCCATGGCTGACAAAGTCTGCCAGAGCTTTCTTCTGTTCACAAATCGAACATGGAGTACAAGTCCATGAAGGCCAGATAGATGGTACAAGGGTGTGTGACTGTGTACTTGTTAAGAATCATTAACAGGTTCAAAAATTGGTCCACTGTTGACCTACCCAGGCAGAATCCATATTGAGCATCTGCTAGGATGTTATTTTCATCTGCCCAGCTGGTCAACCTGTCTAATAAAATGCGTCCAACCACCTTGACCACTGAGTCCAGCAGAGAGATTGGCCTATAACAGTGGGTGCTATCTCTGTTGACTTTTTTTAAAACTGGGAGGATAGTGGATGTAGCCCAGGTATCTAGAGGGTCAGATCTGACAGCTGCATTAATAATTGTGGTGAGGGCTCACACCCACAGCTGCAGTTTGGAGATATAAAGGTCAGAGGGGATCCCGTCGGGTCCTGGTGCCTTATTTCTGGACAACTCCACAATGCCCTTCCTTACTTCCTCGTCTGTAATTATTAAAGCAGATTTCCTTCTCCTACTCCACAGGATGTACTCACATCTAGTGGGCACTAAAATATTTCTTCAAAGTGACTTACCCATTCATCCTCTGTAATGTAAGCATCAAGAGCATTTGCAGCATCTGCTGCCAAAAAGGTGCTATTTACGATGTTCCAGAACTGAGAGCTGTTCTTTAGGGTACTTTCCTCGGTGAGCTCGCTCCAGGTCTCTTCCCTCAACTCAGCCCTGCATCTTACTAGTTCAGCTTTATACAGCCTTCTTCAGGCCATTACCAAACCGGGTCCCTTGGTTTGGTACCTAGTGCTTTCTTGATTCATTTGAACAATTGGAATCAAACCATCTTGGGGCCCGGTCCAGGTGCGCAGGGGGGCCTTAAGTAGGTCTACTATAGTATGGGAAACGACCGTGAAAGCCTCAAGGACATCCCCCAGCTCTGCCTGCGGGGCTGTGCAGGTCGCTAACTCCTTATGGCACATAGCTGATAGGGACTCATAAAAAGGTCAGGGAATATCTGAGCCCACCTGAGCCTTCTGCCCCCATCCATAACTTTCTGTATGGTCCTACCTCCTGCCCCCTGGTTTTGGCTAATGGAGGCCAGCTAGTCTTAATAAACAAGGGGTTATGGTCACTGTAGATACTTTATTCCATGGAGAAGTCCAAGATAAGACAAAAAGAGGGGTTGAAACAAAAATAAACGAGTCACATTCCCTCCCTGTAAACGCTTCCTGCCTTGGTCCAATTTACACATGGCCGAAGTTAGATCAAACTCATTCACTAGGATGTTGAGGGTATCTCCCTGTTTGGTGTGGTCTAGATGCATTCCCGTCAAACGAGGGCAACCCATATCTCTGGGACCCGTCCCACTCGGGTCCCCACATAAGTGGATGTTGAAATCTCCTACAAGCATAAAGTTACTATAGCGTGGTGTAATGATATTCAGGTTTCTTAAGAAGGAGCCCAACAAACAGATGTTACAAACATCAGGAAGGGAAGATGTAGCATTATAGAAATTCAGAAGCAACAGTTTACCTGACCAACAAGAGAATGACAAGGCTTGCAAACATGAGTTATCAGTTGGTAACACAACCAATCTGCATTGTACTGCTAAGGAAACATAGACTACCAAACCCCCTTGGGTCTACCCGCCCTCGAGGGGTGGCAGGTGCAAAATAAGACTTGTATCCCTCTATAAAAAAGCTGTTCTCAATGGCCCATGTTTCCTGTAGGCATATCACGTCAAATCTTTTTATAAATAGAGTCCAGCCAGTGTCAGAGAACTTTCTTGCCAGCCCTGCTATGTTTCATGAAATAAATTTACAGGCCTTGTCATCCAACAATTCATCATCTGGAGAACCAGGAACCATCTGATGTCTAGGGATTGACGGCTCCACTGAAACAACCACAGGAAGTCAATCACAAGTGTCCAGCGATCCCAAGGGTGCAAAAATGTTAGAAAGGGGTAAATCGAGAGTCACCAACTGTCAACCAGGTTGAGCATAAACAGGGAACCTCCAAGGGTTCATCTCCCTAAGCGGTGTTACAATAATCAGGTCTGTAAAAGTGCCACAGGGGAAGGGCCACAATGGTCGAAACGGGACCTCTGCGGTTACTCAGGTTAACCGCGATGAGGATTCTCTCTGGCATCTGAGGTCTATTAAAGTTGATAATGACACGATCTCCTTCGCAGTTTTTTAGACCTCCCAACCCAATTAACTCTATGCACCATGTTCCTATATCACTCCACCCTAAATCCCAGTGCTGTGTTGGAATTCAACCAATGCAAGACTTTATTCTTTAGTTGACAAAAGTCTTCTGAGACGCCCATCGGAAGCACTGAAACATTCCCCAAAACCACTACATACGGTGTAGATTCAGGTGGAAGATGTGGAGTGATTGGTCTCTGCCTCCATGTACCCAATGCTCTGTCCCCTGAGCTATCATCAACTCCTCTCAGTAGCTTGCCCGATGTAGACTTGGCAGATTCCAAACAATCTTTTGAACTAGGATTCTCCAATGCAGACCACCCCCTTTATCCTTGCTGCCGAGGAGGCTGAATCTGCTGGGGGCTGAGTGGGTTGGTTTATACTCCCCAACATGGAGATTGGTGATGATAAATGCTCCTGTCTCCTTGTACCCTGTCCAAGCCGACTACAGCCCTCTGTGCAAGAACAGCCGGGTAATCCCACTGGTCCAACGTGAGGTACTTTATCGCCCATTGGGTTTTGCTGATTGAGCCTAAGAAATTCTAGCTCTATTGTTGCTAAACGTTGCTTAATTGGGTCCAGTTTCAAATCCATACCCGCCAGCAGAGAACCCAAGAACCCTTCCATCATGGCCGCCATATCCTCCTTGGTCAGGGCTTGCAACTTGTGGGCGCTATGCGGCGTCCCTTCTGTCATTAAATGCTTAGCTTTACTCCCGGTCAAGGAACACTTTCTTTTGGCTCCAGTTCCTACTCCTGCTTTTGTGCTCCCTGCTGGGGTTGCTGGTTGAATGACCAGAGACATAATAACACCCTTACTCCCCACATAAGAAGACGATGTTTCAACCCGGGTATCATTAACCAATGAGGCGGAAGGGCCAACCTCACCACCTGTTTCCTGCGGGGAAGATGAAGTTAAGGATCTTGAACCCAGCTCAGGGACCCCGAGATGATGGTACTCTTGAAGGACTGGGGAAAGGATGATTTATGTGGGAGCTGGCCACCAACTCTATCTCTTTGTCAAGGATCCCTTCTGCCCTTTGTGAGAAAGAGTCCATCGTACTTACTGCAAGCCCCGAAGCTGCTGCCATGACTGCCTTGCATTTCCCCATATCTGTCCAAAAATGTCCCTCAAAACTACAAGGATGGGCAGTGTAAACCAAATCAGTAACCGTGGCAATAACCAGGAATTCCAAGCCAGAGAAGATAATGAAAACAACACTCTTGCACCAATAAAAGTGGATGGCTGTGGCTGACCAAATCCAATAACGAGGAATAAAGGGACAGCCTCCTACCTGCTCTTGCAGTATGATCAGGATACTTCCCCATGAGGATCTTTACTGAATTGGCTCCCTAGATGCTGCGTCTGCCATGGATCTCCAGACCCGAGGCCCCAGGATCAGGGGTCAGAGAACCAAGAGGGGTGGCTCAGCCCAGCCTCCTCTGGTCTCTGACGGGCATGGACGGGCCCGCACTTGGCCTGGGCATGGCCCGCTTGCATCCCACGCCGTGGGAGGTGGACAGTGCTTTTAAGCATGCGGCGCGGGAGAGCTGACTGGAAGCTCCTACTTCTTCTCTCAGTATTATGAGACACTGAGTCCCTTTCCGGCACCAGACTCCACCAAAACTCGCTGAAATGCTCCAATGCATACCCATTTTTATATGTTAAATGTCAGTCATAAAGTGTTCCCAGTAAGGTCACAAAGCTGGGTGCACACATTTTAAAAATACGTTGCGCACTATATATTTAAAAGTGTACCCTCACAGTGAATAAAGGCCTAAAAGCTATTTATTTAATTGTCTGGATCCAGCAGTATGTTCTATAGGATAGGCCTAGGTGGCAATAAAACATTTTATTTCAAATGCTAGTGCTTCAAGTTATTTCTTCCTTATTTTTCAAAATCTGATTTATTGGTGAAATCCAGTTTTTGCTAACTTAAGTGGAAAAGCACATTTATTAAAATACACATAGGTCATTGAAACTGGCTTAGGACAAGTTCTGCCTCTCATGACACCCTCAGAGATGGAATAAACATAATTGCCTGGTGGAGTTTAAGATCCAGGCTCAGAAGACAATGGCCTGCTTCTGAGCCCAGGATGGACAGAAAAATGTTAACTGCTAACCACTTAATTAGCTACCCGGAGTTGACAGAAACAATTGGCAGAACAAAAGACAGCTGTAGCGCTATCGCTTTTGAGTTGAAAATGCCAGGGAAAGCTTCTCCCCTTCATTTATAGGACTATCCTAGACAGCCAGGCACCAGTCACAGTGGGAGAGAGAACAAGTTCGGACTTTACTGGGTTTAAGTAGTTTTCATCTAAATAGGTCAGAGGTCATGGAGCCGAAGACAGGCCTGTCTGGTCAAACAAGAGTTCTGAAATAGGGGCAATTGGGTAATTTTGCAATCAGGCAAAGAGAAAGTGCTGCAAATGGAGGTGGGGAATGCGACAAAATAGTTTTTTGGGTGACAGACATCTTACAATCACTGTATCCGCACAGGATAAATTTGGGACCTAACCACTACCTCATTAGAGCATTTCTGAACCTGGGAAGACTAACTGAAGAAAGGTCTGCTTGAAGAAGACTAGTGTCTCCTGACTTCTGTTGTAAGAAAAGGACTCATTCATGGACTTAAGGTCTTCTCACTCCTGCTGACACCTAGAGAGTAGAACTGTTTTCTAAGGGTGAAGTGCTTGGCCTCCTGTTTACCTGCTTCACTGCATAAAAAGCTGGACTGCTGACTCCAAGAGGGCCGCGATGACCACAGAGGACTGGTCCTAGTTGGAGCGAGAGCTGGTGCCTAGAGTCCTGTCATGAGGAGTTAGGGGCTGCAGGACTGACCAGAAGGATCTTTACCAGCAGTTGGTGAATAGTGTGACTTAGTCATTTTTTACACCTCCTGAGTTAAACGTGCTGAATCTTGCCCAGGAAGGTCACACCCAGGAAGAAAAATCATCTTGGTCCCACTCAGAGCTTTTTGCAGCACTGAAAACACGGTCAGCTGGACATCTCAGTAAAGGTATCCGGCCTTGTGAAGCCCTGTCTGGCTTTAGCTTCAAACACTGTGTCGCTGAAGAATTTTGACTTCTAAAGAATTGACTAGATCCAAAGGTGAAACCTTGAACCTGGGTGAAATAAATCTCTCAGACAGATGAAGCACTCTTGGTAGCCAGGAAAACCAGCTTTTTCCCACCTGGAGAGTTAGGCATCAAAATCAAAATCTTCAGTGGGAGCTCAACAGCGATGTATTCAACTTTGAAAGACCCTTGCTAGCCACAGCCTTGGACACTGGGCCGCTGGAAGATTTTGACATACATTTCAGAGACTAATTCCAAAGGTAAAAACTGTAAATTGAATGACCCACTCCATATATTTGACCCCAGCTGTACCGTTGCCAGTGTGAAATCGTGATGCGGTTGAAGTAAACTACAAACTGTTATTTTCAATGGTGCTTTACTTAGTCTAAGCACTTTTTGATTTAAAATGTAAACATGCATATCTCTGGGTCCCCTTCTCCTATTTTAATGGTTTTAGGGCCTGACTTAAAGTTTGGCACATGGATACTCCATCACAAGCATAATGGATATCCCTTACCCCTTAATGTAATAAGGGGGTATCTGCTAAGTTTGCAACAGAAGGACTCTCAATCAGGGCCTTGGTGTCTTGTTGCTCATTAAATTCTAGTTTTCCAGAGGTTTGGACATTTTATTGTTTTGTGTTCTTTACTTTAAAATTGTTGGCAGTGCTTGAACTTAACACACTTTTCTGATGATTGCCTTCTGCTTGTGCCATAGCTACCAGAGGCTGATCAGAGATTGTCTGGGAGAGAGTATAAACCTAACCAGATTGTGTGTATTTATCTGGTAGGAGTCACCTCTCCCAAAGTAATAAACCAATTTCTGAAAGTATATATATGTGGGATTACATCAAGCAAATCTATGCCTACACATATATTCTTACCTTGTCAATATTTTGATCCTTTATATTTTTCCCACAAATCACAATATTTTTGGAATTATATTTAGGAGGGACAATATGCTGAAACTGTTTATCACTAAGATCTCACACTAATTAAATCTTTACTATTTAACATTTAAAAGCCTTCCTTGTTGATTCTGTCTGAAATGTGTTTGAAATTCAACCGAAAGTTCACTTTTGCATCTCAGAAACAGATAATATATGCCACAAAGTTTTTGAACCCTTACCTGAAGGTCTGTACATAGCTGACCTCTCAACTGTTCTCCTTACCATTTATCAAATTAAGGCAAAAGAATGATCTAAATATGTCTATTTGATGCATGCCTAAATGTCATTATATTCTCCACAATGAGATATTTTTTATCACATTTTGTTATGATAAAATGATATTCCACACAAAAACTGTCTGGTACCCATTAGGGATTCCTGGTCAGTGCTTGAGGTTAAGAAGTCAGGGCTTCATAAAGCCTGACAATGGTATCTCCTCCCCTTCCCCCATCGTAACCCAGGTCTCTTCAGCCCTTTCCTTTCCTGACCTACCTAGACCATCTGGCGCCCCTCCTGCTCCCCCAGCCTTCTGTCATCCAAAACCCAGACAGGCAATCCACATTCCAGCAGAGGCACACGGGATGACTGAGCAAGAAAATACCCACTTTCCAAAAGTGGTATTTTCAAACACAGAATGTAAAAATCACCTTCACTAAAAGAGGCATCTTTAGATTCTGAGTTCAGGCATACGAAACTTAATTTTCTTACCGAATTCCCTGGGCCAGTTATGTTCATAAGATGTTATGAACAAACCTCCCATTCTGTCCTCTGGGGAACTGGTAGCCTTGCAATAGTGAAAAACGAAATTGGCTGTAATTCACTATTAGGACATGCCACACACACCGGGGCATGTCCTACGTTTCACATACATTGCACCCTGCCCACAGGGGTACCTTGGGCCTACCTGAGGTGTGCCTGACATGTAAGAAAAGGGAAGGTTAGGGACCGGCCAGTGTGTGCACTGGCCAAGTCGATATGGCAGTTACAAACTGCGCGCAGACTCTGCAATGGCAGGTCTGAGTTACCGTTTTCAGGGCTACTCACGGCGGTGGCACAACCAGTGCTGCAGGCCCCCGGGTAGCATTTGATTCACCGGCCCTGGCACACGCAGTGCACTTTACTAGGGGCTAACAGGTAAATTAAATATCCAATCATGGAAACACCAATCCATAACACAATTTACCATAGGAGCACCTGCGCTTTACCACTGATCAGCAGTGCGAAAAGCGCGCAGAACCGTTACACCAGCAAAACAGAGTCAAAACCGGGAGGTCAGAAAGCAAAAACTCAGGGGAAACATGCCAAAAGATGCCAAGTCTAAAAGGCCCTATTGGAAAGTTAAATGAATCAACAAACTACATTGCAGTGCAGTTTTAGGGACACAGCACACACACCGTAGTACTTAATGGCAGAGCCACCATTCACAGATTTATAATACCAGAAAAGATCAACTTTCCCGGGAAACTATTCAGAAGAGGTGCATTTCCTAAATAGGTGTAGTAATGATTTGCTCACAAGCCTTTGGGCGTGTTTTCAAGCCTGTGGTGCTGCACGTAGTTCTTTTTCTAGACTAGAGAATCCAATATAATCAATGCTCCAGTCAATCTTTTCAATGTGCTCTCTTTGTCTAATATTCCTGCTGCTTACCTTCACCCAGCTTTGGTGACTCTCAATGGGCAGTTTTCTGATGTCTGCAAAATGTTTGCTCCTCCTCACAATGATGGCACCTGCACTCCTAATAAAACATTGATATCCATCAAATAATAGTGCCGAGAAGAAATAGCAAGTAAGAATTGCTGGTGAAGCACTAACGACTGAAAACAATTGTAGCTTTTATTTTTTAAACCAGAATCCAACAGTGGTGTGCTGAAAGACGCAATATTAATTAATGTTTTGACCACATTCTCAGAGCAGGTACATTTTTACTGATATATTTTCCACTTAGAAATGTTTTAGAGATAGTTTGGAGAGGCAAAGGATTTAGGAACTCTTCTTTTGAAAACAGAAACACTGTCACCAGAAAGCAAATGTTCAATACAGTTTCAGTAAATGAGTCTACATTTTTTTAATAGCAGACAGTCAGTACTCTTATGATGTGTTCTGCTCTCGGCACTATCTAGAGCAAAGACAAATGCAGACAAATTCAATAGAGCTGGAAATAGCATGAGGTAGTTCATTCAGCAGTGGCAGGTGGAGGGAACTGACAGCACTTTTGCACTGAGGTGTTCTATTCTCCCTGTAGCCATTACCTTTCACCCAATATCTTTGGGAAATGATCCGGCTGACGCTAGGAGACCAGGGCCCATATCACAGCTAGGGTGCAATGGTCCGGTCTGCATTAAAGCTCACCGTTAACAGGGTGCGCAGGGCACATACTGGGTCAGTGTGCCTTATCGCAATGAGCACACTGCCCTCAGCCCAGGCACTAACCTGTGCCCTCCCAGCCTGCCGAGTATGAGTGATAGACGTACCACCTATTTGAAGCCACAGTTCCACCTTTCATTGCACAAGTGACACCCAGTTTCATTTGTAAGGGGTGCAGATATGCCCCTTGGTGAGGAAAAGGAAATGTCACCTTTTGGTTATGATTGTTTTTGATTAAATAGCTCTTGTGACCGCTGAAAGCATGGATATTGAAGAGAGAGTATACTAGGCAGAGGGGGATTGATTGGAAGTTAACTTTTGGAGACATTTAAACGCTGCTTTTTGTAAGCCACACAGGTGAGAGAAGAATCTAGCTAAGATTGAACAAAATGAACAGAAACAAATCTGTGCTTTGCTGCTGTGCTAGCCGGAACAATGGAAGCATGGTAAGTTTTCGTTCGCCACATTGCCTCTGTTTTCCCATAAGGGTCCGTTGTGACTAATAGTGAAAGTGAAAATTGTCTGGTAAGAAATTCTAGAAGACAGGAGAATGCCTCCTCATGTAAACCAGCAAGAGCAGGGGTCTCGGGGATCTCAGAAACATACTGAGCTTGTATGAAGGGAGGAGGCAGGATGGTAACACAGGCTTGCAGTTGGGTCCTGCACTGTCAAGGCAGTAGCCAGTCAAGTCCTTGCTTTGTCTGTGTGTAGGGTACCAGGCTGTCTAGTATCTAAGCAATGATCCATCTAGGCCTGGTCCACCTGGTGCTAGTTTGCATTTGGGAGCCTTTCTAAAACCGGAAGAAGCTTGGGGTGGGAACCCTTGCTCGAAATATTGGTGGCGTGGGTAATGAGAAATTTCTGCTCATGTTGCCAACCCTCATTGCTCTTCCACTTTTTCCATCATTCATGAGGTATATTTGCAATACTCGGAGTACCTACTTTAAAATGTTGAATGAATACTGCTCATGTCACCGACCCTCATTCTTACTGATTCAGCATCATTCACATCATGTCACACTCTCTGTGCCTTGCACTTTATATGGATTACTTGGCCTACTCTGATGGCCATATATTTTGGTGTACAGTGCCTGCTGCCCCTATTGCTACGCTTGTGCTGCGTAGCTGAATGCAAGTCTTTGCTATTGTAGGAGAGTAGGATCTGCTTCACATGGGTACCCCCACTTTTTGCTGATGCTTCACTGTTTTTCGACATTAGTCTGGCTGGGGCCCTGCTAATCAGAACCCCAGCCTAGCTGCTTCCTCTCTAAAATGGTTTCCATGTGCCTTAGGCACATCACTGATTGGAATCTGGAGTGCCCTTATAAGTCCCTAGTATATGGTATACTATGTACCAAGGGCATAGGTACCTCAGAGGCCTGCCAGGGGCTGCAGCATGTATTATGCCACCCCTGGAAGGCCATCCAAACTGACACCACAGGTCTGCTACTGCAGCCTGGGTAAGGTGGTGCATGCACCTCTTACTGTGATATAGGTTACCTATATCACTAAATACATACACACATATAAACCTATAAGTCACTCCTAAGGCAGGCCTTATCAATCCTAAAGGCAGAGTGCATGGTTCCTATGTGAGAGGGTGCCCCTGCTTGAGCAGGGCCCTCTGCAGCGTTCGGAGACCCTTCTCTGATGCTGTTTGTAGTGCAGCCTGACCATATACTCTTAAGCGCATTATAACCTCGCGTTAAATGCTAACTTTGGAATGGCTGCACCTAAACATGTCGTGTTTGGTGTCAAACATCTTGGAATACTACCCCCCGCCAATTCTGGCGGCGGGGGTAGCATTCCACCCTTCTAGAGGGAAAGACATGTTAACTCTGGCTAGCCCGGTAACTTCTTTCCAAAGCCCTGGCATCACAAAATGGATGCTGCTGCCACAGACACGAGTCTGGCCTCCTGCTGCTGGACGAAACTCCGGCAGGGGAGGCCTGGACAATAGGTTTCCTGTCCCAGGGAGGTGTGACCACCTCCCCAGACAGGATAATGTGTATTGGGGCTGGGCGGGAGCACTTTCGGGTGCTTTGAAGTCCTGCACTGGGGGCACACTTGGTGTCCCTGTGCATACCCCAGTTCAAACCGGATCAGGGGCTTGCAGCCCCTGCTTTGGCGCGAACTGGACAAAGGGAAAGGGGTGTAGCCACCCCTCTGCCCTGACCCACCCATAGGTGGGGCCACAGAGTAGTCCAACCCCTATCCTTAGTATAAGTATAGGAACCCAGTCCTTAGGACTTTAGATTATCCCTGGACGAAACTCTGAAACTGAATCCTGGACCTTCGACGCTCTACTCACGATTAGAGGACAGAAGAATCTCCCTTGGGGTCAAGGAGTGACTCCCCTGCTTGGCAGGCACCAAAGAAGCATCTGTCCGGTTCGCATTTCTGAAGCTCCTGTCGGACGCCAAAGTCATCGCATCACCAGAAGTGGATTCTCAGACTTCTCCGAGGCTACCCTGAGTCCCCAGCAAAGATGAGGCCCGTGGCTATCGTGGGTGACTTGAGACCATGACCCATGGACACCAAGCACATTTGCAAGTGCATCCTTTTCTGGGTCTCCCTGAAGTTGTGCTTTGGGCTCCGAGTAGCCCTAGCCTCCAGCACCAACTGCACCGAAGATCACTGGCCTCCACTCCACGAGTGTCCTGTGAGCCAGATCCACGTGCGGCATCTCGAGGCTCCTTTGCGGTTGCTAGCCCGTTGGCTAGTAGCCCTTAACGAAGGCCAATCTTCTTCTATCTTGGCATCCTGGTTGCTCCAAGCCTGCCCTCACTTACCCTTGCTGGGTGAGTTCCCCAGACCTTGTTGGTCTGCACCATCGACGATCTTCCTCTGCATCGAGACTTGCCGTTGCCAAGGCTTGTTGGGTCCAATCCGGTCGCCAACACCTCAGCACTCGACAAACATTGTGTACCAGCCCGAATCCTGCTCCTGTTCACCGACAACGCCTCCTGGACCTCGTGGCTGAAGAGTCAAGACAACCGTCAACGCACCTGAAGCACTCGACATCGGTGGGCATCTGTCCATCGCCTTCCTGGTCACTGGCTAGTGACCCAGACTCTGTCCCCTCTGCTTTCAGGTTCTTCAGAACTCCGATCCACTCTTGGATCCACCCGGACACTTTTCACTTGGTCGCCAGCAGCACTTTGCAGCAGATCGCCATTCAAATCGACGACGAAACCCGACCCCGAAAGGCACCTATGCACCCGGCTTCCCTGGGTGAGGTAACACGAGTACTCCGGTGCTCCCGTGGGTAGAGACTCTTCAAAGTCCTAGATCTCAAAGAGTTTGCTCCAAGTCCTCCTTTAAGTGTCCCTTTTCTTTAATTTCCCGATCACGACTTTCTCCATAGAAGTCAACGTCGTATCGCGGTTGTGTATTTACACTGCACGCGTCCCCCGTGGGTCCCCTGTGTCACTACCTTGGGTGGTTCCTTGTGGTCTAAGCACTTCTAGAGGCTCTAGGCCTAGTGTCTAGTCCAGTCGTGGTTCTTATACCACTTTATTGGTATATGGTTTGGTACGCCCCTAGGGCCCAAACGTGTATTTGTGCTATTACTGTGTTTAAATAACTGCTAACTTATGTATTTTCGAACTCTAGCCTCATAAAGAGCCTAGAGGGGTGTGTTTAGCAATAAATACATATATTTTGAATATATACCTGGTGTGGTGCTCTTTCATTTGGTCACTCAGGAGATTATAGACTGGTAAAACAAGCTGCTTTACATTCCTACAAGACTTAGCCTGAAGGCTGCTCTCCATAGCTACCACTAGGATAGCTTTCAATAAGGTTGTCTTAAACCTATCTCCAATAAGGGGTTGTTTGGACTGGTGCAAGGTGCCCACTATAATTAGTGGACAGCATATACCAGGCCAACTTCTCACATTGGTGTGCAGCATGTGGGATTCCAGCTTGCTATTGTTTTACCAGATAATCTCAATTGAATTGATCAACTGAAAACCACTAAAGGTACCTAAGGTACATATAATTAAGCTTAGAATACAGTAAGTTCTACTGAACTTAGAGTTGTGTGTTAAGGGATAGCACAACCCTTTCTACAACTCAAGAGAGTTTAGTAGGCCACACTAGAGTAGGTAGTGCATACACCACACCACACTAGTAATGTCTTTAAGGGTAGGATCTAAAGAATCCTTGCAGGAAGCCACTGAGCTTCCACCCTCCAAGTATGATACACTCCCATTCTTGGAATTGAGAGCTTTATGCAACTTGAGAAAAATAAGGACAGGCCAAAGCCCCACCACCCAACACCTCAAGGAGTTGTTGGTGGCTTATGACCTTAGTAAGCCCTTGGGGACTGAAGGGGTAGGAGCTGAGGGTGGGGCAGAAGATGAGGATGGGACCAGGGGTACCAATACCCCCAGCCCCCCCTCTGAAACTGGCCAGGAGGGCGACAATGGCCCTGACCTGGATAATCCAATCCCTCCTGAGGAAGATGAAGAGGATGATCAAGATGATGCCCCCTTTGTCCCCCCAGGAAGGATTATGAGTGTGCCCAGAAGGTCTAGGTCTCCTTCTCAGGAGTCTAACCACTCTGGCACCTCCATAGGGAGCTCTGTCTCATCTCATAGGAGGGAATCCTCTCATGAGAGAAGAAAGAGGCTGGTTCAATATGAGGAAGCTCAGCTTGAAATCAAAAAGAAGCAACTGACCATAGACAGGGAGTCCCTAGATCTCTTTAGAGAGAGAAGAAAGTTGGGACTAGAGTCCCATGGTGGCAGCCATGTCCCTAGAGATAGGGAAAGGTCCTATGACCATAGGAACCTGAGCAAGATTGTCCCTCCCTATCAGAATGGGGATGACATCCACAAGTGGATAACTGCTCTAGAGAGGGCCTGTAAGGTACAGAAGGTCCCTCAGGAGCAGTGGGCAGCAATCTTGTGGCTCTCCTTTGCTGACAAAGGTAGAGATAAGCTCCTCACTGTTAGAGAGGAGGATGCTGATAATTACAAGGTCTTGAAGAGTGCTCTTATTGATGGGTTTGGCCTAACCACTGAACAGTACAGGTTGAAGTTCAGAGATACCCAAAAGCACAGACTCAAGACTGGGTAGACTATGTGGATTGTTCTGCCAAGGCTCTGGAAGGCTGGTTGATGGGCAGTAAGGTGTGTGACTTCTCAGGATTGTACAATCTGATAATGAGGGAGCAGATTCTTAATAACTGTCAAAATCAGCTGTTGCATCAATACCTGGTAGACTCTGATCTGACCTCTCCCCAAGAATTGGGAAAGAAGGCAGACAAATGGGTCAGAACCAGGGTGAAGCAGAAGGTACAGAACCAAGGTGGGGAAACCAAGAAGCAAGATGCTAAGAACTCTGAAAAGGGTGGGGAGAAGGGTAAAGATCAAAAGTCTTCATCAGGCCCCCAAAAATCTTCTTCTGGTGGGGATTCACAGTCTACCAAAGGGAAAGGCCAAAGAAAACCATGGTGCAAGGTCTGTAAGCAAAAGACCCACTGGACCAGTGATTGCACCAAGTCCAAAGACTCCAGTCCAGCACCCACCAATGCCCCTAAGGCACCTGTTCCCCCTAGTACAGTTGGTGGGAGTGCTCCAGCCAAGGGTTTAGTAGGGTTCACCCTGGGTACTGAGTTGGGCTCTGACCTAGTCAGAGAACTGACTCAGGCTGTGTTAGTCTGTGATGGAGGCAAGGAGGTGACCTCCTCTGTGAGTCCCAGTAATCTGGGCAAGTACAGACAACAGCCTTTAATCAATGGACGTGAGGCTTTGGCATTTAGGGACACAGGGGCAAGTGTCACAATGGTGACACAAGACCTTGTGAATCCTGGGCAAGTTATACTTGGTGAGATGTACCAAGTGACCAATGCTAGCAATGTCAGAACAGACCATACTCTGGCAGTTGTTAACTTCTCCTGGGGAGGGGCTAACTGGCCTTAAGAAGGTTGTGGTGAGTGCAAACCTACCAGTCGAATGCTTGCTTGGCAATGACTTAGAGACTTCTGCTTGGGCAGAAGTGGAGCTCAGGACCCATGCAGAAATGCTGGGGATCCCTGCAGATGTGTTTGCTGTGACCAGGTCACAAGCCAAAATGTCTAGCACTGAACAGGCCTTGGATTCTGGAAGAATGGACCAAGTGCCTTCCAAGAGGAGGAGTAGTAGGGTTAAGGCAGTGCCTTCCCCTTGGCTCAGGAGGAAGATCAGTCCCTTGAGGGGGATGATCTCAGCCCTGAAGAAGGAACTGTCCCAGAGGAACTTGAACCTGACCAGGTTGAGTTCTTGGGGACAGGGGGACCTTCTAGGGCAGATCTGAGCCAGGAGCAGCAGAGCTGCCCCTCCCTTGAACCCCTCAGACAGCAAGCTGCTGCTGAGGCTGCTGGGAAAGCTAGTGGTCCCCATACAGTGTATTGGGATGATGGACTCCTGTACTCAGAGAGTAGAGACCCCAAGCCTGGTGCTACCAGGAGGTTGGTTATACCTCTGAAGTTCAGGGGCTTCCTATTGACCCTAGCCCATGATATTCCCTTAGCAGGTCACCTGGGCCAGAACAAGACTTGGGACAGAATTGTCCCTCACTTTCACTGGCCCCACATGTCTGAAGACAGCAAGGAGTTTTGTCGCTCCTGTGTAACCTGCCAAGCCAGTGGCAAGGCAGGTGGCACTACAAAGGCCCCCTGATACCACTACCTGTGGTGGGGGTGCCCTTTGAAAGGGTAGGGATTGACATTGTTGGTCCCATGGATCCCCAAACAGCCTCTGGGCACAGGTTTGTCCTGGTGGTAGTGGATCATGCCACCAGGTACCCAGAAGCTATTCCCCTCAGGACCACTACAGCACCTGTGGTGGCAAGGGCCCTCCTGGGAATTTTCTCAAGAGTGGGCTTTCCTAAGGAGGTAGTATCAGACAGGGGTGCTAACTTCATGTCTGGGTACTTAAAAGCAATGTGGAAAGAGTGTGGAGTGACTTATAAGTTCACCACACCCTATCACCCACAATGCAATGGTTTAGTTGAGAGATTCAACAAAACCTTGAAGGGCATGATTAAAGGGCTCCCAGAAAAGCTTAGGCGTAGATGGGACATACTCTTGCCCTGCCTTTTATTCGCATATAGGGAGGTGCCTCAGAAGGGGTTGGTTACAGCCCTTTTGAACTTCTGTTTGGCCACCCTGTGAGGGGTCCACTGTGCTTGGTGAAGGAAGGATGGGAGTTACCTCTCAAGCCCCCAAAGCAAGATATAGTGGACTATGTACTTGGTCTCCGCTCCAGGATGGCTGAGTACAGGAAAAAGGCAACCAAAAACCTTGAGGCTAGCCAGGAACTTCAAAAGGCCTGGCATGACCAAAGGCTGTTCTGACTGTTTACCAGCCAGGACAGAAGGTGTGGGTGTTGGAGCCAGTGGCCCCAGCAGCTCTCCAAGACAAATGGAGTGGACCCCACACTATTGTTGAGCAGAAGGGTGAGGTTACCTACTTAGTAGACCTAGGAACACCCAGGAGTCCCCACAGGGTTCTCCATGTCAACAGGTTAAAACCATATGTGGACAGGGCAGACATGGGCTTGCTCATGGCTACTGATGAAGGGCAGGAGGAAGAGAGTGACCCACTCCCTGACCTGCTCTCACAGAACCCTGACGATGGGTCAGTAGATGGTGTAGCCTTGGCAGGCAGCCTCACTACCCAGCAACAAACTGATTGTAGGCAAGTTCTCAATCAGTTTAGACATATGTTTTCACTGACACCCAGTCAGACCACCTGGTGCACTCATGAAGTGGACACTGGGGACAGTCTGCCTATTAAAAATAAGATTTATAGGCAACCTGACCATGTCAGGGACTGTATCAGGACTGAAGTCCAGAAAATGTTGGAGTTGGGAGTTATTGAACCCTCAGATATCCCTTGGGCTAGTCCAGTGGTCCTTGTGCCAAAACCTCACACCAGT